>VXBZ01009316.1:759223-789004 GCA_013399135.1 Heliornis fulica | reverse complement strand
TTTCACGGCGTAAGACCGGCACAAGGCGCCAGCAGAGATGCTCGGGAGAGCCGCGGGCGCCTGGGGGCTGAGCTCAACCATGGCTCTGTCGGGGTGGGGGGGCAGTGGCAGCCTTGAAACAGAGCTGAAATGGCATCAGAAACTGCATTAGGTCAGGGGTGAGCGTGTCTCTTTGAGGGACCACGGGCAGGGTGACTTAAAGAGAGACAGGGATGAAAAATCAAGTGCCCAGATGTTCCTCAGCACCTCAGGTCTGCAGGAGACACCGGTGCTGCACCCCACTTGCCCAAAAGCATGAAGCCCTTGTGTGAAACAAGGAGCAGGGAGCATAGGGCAGCTCCAAACAGCAAACACAGCCCCTGCTTCAGACAGAGTGGGCACAACATGCTGCTCCTGCAGCCCCAGGAGGAAGCCTCACGATGCTCTGTGGTGCCTATGGGGTTTGGGCACAGCCAGCCCTGCACATAAACACCTTCCCATGATGGAAATAAGGTCTTGTGTCTGCCAGCCCCCTGCTCACACTGATCTGCATACCCAGAGCATCGCTGAGCCAAGAGGGAGGATGCTCTGGAGGTCCCCAGGGTGCTCCAGGGGTTCCCCATGGTAGATGCAGAAAACAGAGGGCTGAGGGCAAAGGCAAAGTAGCATCCTGACTCTCAGCTGCCTTGTCCCTACAGACTTGTGTTCATGATCCTTATCTGCTTAGGCACTTTTAATCCTGTTTGGAAGAGGCTCTGGCAAAACCCTGCTGCTGAGGGAGAGGGAGATCCTGATTGCTCACCAGCTGCGTGGCGGGGGCCCAAATGTTAACAGAGACACCCCCTCCCCACAGATCAGCCCCAAATGGGATGTCAGAGAAGAGTCTGCGGGCCATGACCCCCAAGGGCTGGTCCTGCAGGCTGTGCTCGGCTCTTGCCTCCAGCAGGACCCTTTACAGGAGCCCTTTCACCCCAGAGCATCATTACACCATCGCAGCCTCCTCATCGCTACACTCAGCCCCTGCAAACTTTCTCACGGGTCCCTGCTGGGACATGATGCTCCAGCTTGGACCTGAGGGTCCCCTGCCCAGTCCCCCACACTTCAACCAGGGTACCCAACATGTTTGCCCAGGAATTTCAGGTTCACCCACTGGCTGCAGTGCCCAGTCTCAAAAAAAAACCCTCAGCGAGCCCTGATGACCCTTCTACCTGCCTGGAGTTAATTCATGTCCCCTTCAGAAGCCTGACTGGCATGTGCTGGGACCATACAACCCCTGCTCAGAGCAGCTTGAGCATCTTGGAGGATGGGAATGACTTCAGAAACCTCAGGAGTAATTAAAAGGAAAAGTTTGTTCAGACTTTTCCCAGCCGCGGTGGCCTCTGCTGCGCCGGCGTATTTCAGGCAAGCGACAGAGACCTTGCTGAGTGTCCTTGCTCAGAAGGAGTGTGATGGATCTGGCTTTTACAAGGAACAAAGAGGCCATGATCTGACATCACTGTGATGAATTGTCCTTTTTTCTCCCCCAAATGATTACTTGAGAAAACTTTGCACTCTGTAAATATTTACCGACGAGACCGCAACCATCACCTATCCTTTCAGAGCACCGAGATAATTGTTTTAATAAAGCATTGCTTAATTAGGAGCAGCACTGCTCCACGTGCAGGGGGCTGCACTTGAAGGGAAGCCATAGAGAGGAGGAGATCAGGGCTCCCCAAAACCACAATAATTTGCTGCCAGCAAAACCCATCCCAACTTGGCTCCGAGCAGAGCGGGAGCAGCCTCGAGACATCCCAGCAGCGCCTCAGTCCCTTGCTGTGGGTGCAGGAGCACGGTATTTCCCCCTAAAATACATCCCAGACAGCAATTCAAGCTTGAGGAATCAGGGAAACAAAAGGGTTTTTTTTCCTGTTTTCCTATGGATGAAAGTATAGGACAGTCCCTGCACGGGCAGCACAGGAGCCAGGCCCTCTCTTGCCTGCAGCTTCCCAGGAGCAGCATCCCCGTGGGATGGGAAGGTCCCACCCAGGGCTGGTGGTCACAGGGAGGGGGTGAATCCATCCCAGGTGGCCTTGTACTGAGTTAACTTGTCAGAAATACAAAAGGCACCATCACCAAAGCAGTGTCAGGGCTGGGAGAGCGGCCGGAGAGGGGCAAGGAGTGCTGCAGGCTGGATAATTCGGCTGGAAGTCAGCCAGCAAAGGAGGAAAATTTCTTATCTACAGTTAAAAAAAAAAAAATCAGAAAAAAAAAACCCCAACAAATGGAGATATATAGTGGAGGAGGCGAATTTATAAACAGGAGCTTATCAGAAGGCAAAGCAGATAATAAACAGCTCTTCAGATCTAGGTCTCGAGCTCGCAGAGGACAGAAAAGAGAATGGGATTCCTCAGGAAATGGAAAGGGCTGATAAGCGCCCACACTGACTTAGCAAACATCATTTAAAATTAAACAAAAAAGCCCCCCCCCCCCCACTCTCCACACACATCTTTTTGTCTTCACATGAGAAAATTACCCTCAGCCCCTGAACAGGCTTACTGGGCTCCAAATTGGGTGAAGTGGGAGAAGGAAAAACCGCCGCTGCTGCTGCCTCCCAGTAAAATTGAGCCCAAACGGACTAATTGGTAATTCTCTTTCAAGGCAGCTTCAAAGCAGGAGGACAGCCTGGCAGGGGCTGCCTGTGCAGGCAGTGGGCTGGCAGCAGGGTCAGGCAGCCCTCCTGACTCTCCTGCCTTCCCCCCCACCTTGGCAACTGCATCTCAAAGAGGTGGCAGGGCCTGTGGTCCAGCATCTTCCTCAAGCCACCGGCATCGTCCTCCCCTCTGCTCACACATCTCGAGGCCAAACTGCTCCCCATAAAAAAATAACCAACCTGCCATGAGGCAAAGTGGTTTGGCAGCCTCAGCATGCTCAGCTGTCATGAGGGGGGGTGTTTTTGGTGGGTTTTCCCCCCCCTTTCTCAATCGGAGCAGCTATCGGGTACCGGCAGTGAGAGATGTCCCTGTGGCTTGGAGCCTTGCAGGGATGCTCAGGTTTGGGGGCTGCAGCCTCGTCTGTTTGTCCCCACGGGCTCTGGACACATGGTATGACCCTCTGAGGGGCATGGGAAGAGGGCTATGCCTGGGGAGACCCCAAAATCACCTCTCATAGAATCATAGAATTATCAAATCCCTTGGGTTGGAAGAGACCTTTGAGCTCATCGAGTCCAACCCCAGCCTGACCCTGCCTAGGCCACCTCTAGACCACGTCCTTCAGCACCTCATCCCTTGGCCTTTCCAATCCCTGCAGGGTATTTAAAATACACACAGGGTCCACCTTAGGGACCACGGTGGTGCTTTTGAGCCTCAGGTGGAGGAGCTGAGCCCCCAGGCATGGCAGCCCACAGCCCCCCACCCCTGCTCAGTCCAGACCCCGAGCTGTCACCTGCAGAGCTTAGAGTTGACCCGTTTTGCATAATCAGGCAGCTCCTTTGCTCTCACTCTTGTTACCTGTGTGTTTATTTACAGTCAATTGTTCCCTATTTTTGTTCCATTTATGTACCATCTTGTTTATGATGCTCCTTAAATGCCTGTTGTAGAGGTAATTATGTCACTGGAAAATGACATTCTCCCTCCTGTGGGAAGGATCACGAAGCTCAGCCTGGCCACAACCCCCGGCAGGTTCGTCCTGCCCCCGGCCCTGCCTGCAGGGTGATGGGCATGGCCGAGCCACCAGCTGCTGTTGACTCGTTTTGCTGAGTTGTCCCTCTCTCCTGGGTGGGGGTGAGAGGGGGGTGAAGTGATGGAGAGCCCAAATTAAGAGCACGAACGCCACATCAGCCCTTGCTGGCTTCACTTCGCTGCATGTGTCTAATAACCGAGTTATGGTTTTTCACTTTGATGAATTCATTTGCTCCCATTCAGCCTCTCTTATTATTATTATTTTTGGTAGCCTTATCAAGGGGTGATTCTCTTTAAGCCATTATAATCAAATTTGCAGAGGCAGACCTGAATAAGCAGCCTGCCACTGAGAATTGCAATCCCTCAGACGTGCTGCCAGCTCTACAAAGGGCTTCCCAGCCCTGCCGAGAGCCGAAGAAAAGCTCATTTGCAGCCCGGGGCCAGGGGGGGATCCAGCGTCGAGCCCAGTGGGATGTTTCCCAGTGCTCAGGCAGGCTGGGACGGATGCTCTCAGGAAAACAAGGATAAAACCCAACCCAGGTCCTTGCTGGCTCATACTCCCGCAACCAAGCTCCCACCTCCATGCATCACTCCCAAAGTATGCCACACTTTGTTATTCCTTCCTAACCTGAGATCGTTAATCTAATTGCTTGGATGCAATCAGGAGTAAATGCAAACCCCGCTGCGGGTCGATCCCTGCCGGCCCCGGGGCGCCTGTGCCGAGGCGGAGCGGGGACCTTGCCGGCACTGACGGGTGCCTCCACCTGTAGCAGCACAGAAACCTGCTCCTTGATTGTTTATTTATTTATATTTTTTTTTTAGCTTTCATATATTTTACAGTAAATTACCTCAGTTTATGGCACTTTTTTCTTCCTTACATAATTGTTATAAATAACCTTCAAACAACATAAAAGCCATAAACACTGCAAGGGAAGGAAGAGTAAATTACAAAGATTTCAGAGAAGATGAAGGAGAAGTTGCACATTGATAAGGCAGGGGAGGCTGCTTGAGCTGTTTTGTTTGTTCTTATTTTTTTTTTTCCCCAAATTGTCTTGCTCATATTTCTTCAATAAATACCCAGCTGCAAATAAATATTTCCTTCCCTGGCCATGGGGGATTTGAGATGCAGCATCTCCAACCACACTGATCGGCGTGACTGCCAGCCAGCAAGCGTTAAAGTAGAGCACGAAGCCCCAGGGGAAGGTCAGAAGGGGTGATCTGGGGGACCAAGAAAGAGATGATGAGCCCATGGGCAAGGTCACACCCCAAGGGCAGGAGCACTGCCCATCACTCCTGCCTTCACCTTGCTGATGGAGCACTGCCTCCATCATCCACCTCACACCTGCCCATGTTGTACTGAGACAGGTCCAGCACCAGTGAAAAGTCCCCCAAAACCACCTCCCCCCAACCCATCTGTGACCAGCAGAAAGGGAAGGGGATGCTCAAATGGCATCTGCAAAGAGCTGATGCTCCTGGGGTGGGTATCAGAGGGAACAGCACGGTGCAAGGAGCATCTGAGAGCACAATAACTCCCCAAGAGACAAGGCAGAGGGATCGTGGCTTGAATTATTTAGAACATTGCTTGTCAAATCACAGCCCAGATCCCCGGCTGCGTGCTGAACCCGCTCCCCCCACCCCGAACATGCCCTGCGGGCAGGTTTGAAGGTTTAGCTGCTCCGGTTGTTGTTTTCACCGTTCGCTCCTTCCCTAACGAGAGCCACTCGCAGGGCTGGGGACAGGCAGGGGGGATGCTCGTTGCTCCATCCCCACCGGCAGGGAAGATTTTGGCGGCTGAGAACGAACCGTGACACTTTGCCCCCCAAAAAAAACCGTGAGGGAAAGATGCTGACTCAGCGCTGGAGGAGAAATAACCCGATAAAACCCCCGAACCACACCATGCCCCGAGGATGGAGCCGGCAGCTCGCCCAGCCGGCGTCACCCCATGTCAGACAACTCTTCGCCCAGCAAATGCTGACACCGAGGTTTATGTGTCCCCTGGCTCGGTCGAGGAGGATCTGGCGATTCGCTGATGCTCTGCTCGGGGTGGGGGGTGGGGGGAAGATGCCTACACCACGTCTATAGGGAACGGACTGCCCTCCCTCCTGACTTTTATGCGGGAAGCTCAGCCCCTGGGATTTGGAAATAAATATTTGATCTTTAAAGATCATTTTGTTGCCTGTTGCAGTCAACACAGGCAGGTTTTTAGTGTTTGTTTATGGTTTATACCATATGATTCAATAAACCCTGGCTGAGAAACATGTGCATAATTAAGTTTAAAAGGCAGCTTCAACTCCACTCCTTGTTGTTCAAGCCAGGCTTTATGTAACAAATTTTGTTTATTGCTGACACCGATTTCATCCTTCCCTCCCCTTCAGTCACCAAATCAAGATCACCAGGACTTATTTTAAAGACCTGAGGGCTTTAGCAGCACATCTGAACAGCTGACCTCACTAGGGAGGGCAGCGACCGTCCCTCTGCACCCATCCCTGACCCTACAAATTAACTGGATTTGGGTTATATGAGGAAAAGCAAGGGTAGGGCTTGTAATGCCTGAAACCTTCTACCAAGCCACAGGTTGATTCCTGCACAGTGACAACCAACACTCAATGGTCCTTACTGGGAAGCCTGGCACAGCCCTGCAACCCCTCCATCCCAAGCATCCTCCTCCCACTCGCTCTGGACCCAAACCCAAGCACGGGAATATTTTCTTCCCACACAAGACAGAGATATTCTCCATCTGGAGGTTTTAATTCTGGGTGGATTTTTTGAATGAGAAGTAATCTGTTATTTTTTTTGCCCCCCTCTATATCAATTATTTATTGGGGTTCAAGGTGTTATTAGGTCAGTCAGGGTCTTAATTACATCTGAACACAGTTTCAGCCATTGCATGGGGGTGGATTCAAACCTGTCTTGACACACACTGTCCCCATCACTGCAACTCTTTAACTTGCTGGTAAAAGGCAGCCTCACCACTGGTAATTTTCCCTTTAATTAAAACCCACTGTTTTATCAGAAGCGGAAATCAGTGCTGCAAAGAATCTGTTTCAGTGAATTCTCCCCCAATCACAAAAGAAAAGAACTGAAACAATCAGAAAGTCGAACTCTGATGCTTTCAAATTGAGACCTCCGGCTTCTTCAGCTGAGAATGACTTTTCATTTTGAAATGTTAATTAATAGTAAGAAGCACTAATAGCCAGACAGGAAGCACAAAAACATTTCCAGTTCCTTACAGGCAGCTACTCAGCTGACCAGAGACGATGCTTTCGGTTCCTACTTCCTGAAGAACTTCTGAGATTTCAATTTTACAACCTTATTTGAGGCAGGAAAAGAAAAATATCAAAATTTGTAGCCGCTGCCTGCAAAAATCTGGGCTTCTCCCCACTCGGGGCTGCTAACGACCCACCAGGCAGCCAGGAAACAGTGCAGTTTTATGGGTGGTTTATACAAACACCTACACTTACATATAAGTTTTATGTAAGCATGTGGAACTCAGCTCAGAGAGCAGAGCTTCATCTAATTAACTGCAACAACACTCTTTCTCTTTGCTAACACCTTTTCCTTTCACTGCGCTGCACTAAGGCTGTTAAATCACTTTTACTGGGGATTGTACCCACTCCTGTGGGTTTTATCCATCCATCCATCCATCCATCCATTTGTCCATCCACTCACCTACTCATCCATCCATCCATAGAATCATAGAATCATAGAATCATAGAATCATAGAATTGTTAAGGTTGGAAAAGACCCTTAAGATCATCCAGTTCAACCATTAACCTACTGCCACCAAGTCTACCCTTAGACCATGTCCTCAAGCACCACATCTACCCATCTTTTAAACACCTCAAGAGATGGGAACTCAATGACATCCATCCATCCATCCATCCATCCATCCATCCATCCATCCATCATCCAGCCAGCCATCATCCATCCATCCATCCATCCATCCATCCATCCATCCATCCATCCATCCATCCACCCCCACACCCAGACCTCTGTCCCTACTCCTGCCACATGGATTTCAGAGCTCATCAGTGATTCAAAAGCTGAGCACAGCACCCACCCTCAGAAAGGATGGATTTGTCCCCCCAGCTGCCATGTTCCCCACCAAATATTCATTTCCCAGGTGAGTTCGTGACCTGCAGGTTTCCAAACCCACGTGCTCCTGTGGGGTTTGCTGGTGGGGAGCGAGTCCCAGAGGAAAAACCTCTTTGATTGAGTGGTTCCTTCTCACAAACCTAATGAGCTTTTCCAAGCATGACCGACCTTCCTTCCTTCCTTCCTTCCTTCCTTCCTTCCTTCCTTCCTTCCTTCCTTCCTTCCTTCCTTCCTTCCTTCCTTCCTTCCTTCCTTCCTTCCTTCCTTCCTTCCTTCCTTCCTTCCTTCCTTCCTTCCTTCCTTCCTCTTTCTTTCTTTCTTTCCATTTTTCCCCCCAGTGCTTGCAGACTCACTGAGTGAAGCTGAGAGGGATTCTGAGCCCAAGGCAAGGTGCCATTTCCAATCCCCCTCCTCCGCGGGGTTCGGCTTTGGCTCTGAGCACATCCAGCATGCAAAGTTGATCATCTGAGTTGCTGGCAACAACGCTGAGCTCTTACCTCACTCTTTACATCTCAAAAGTGCCATACAAACATTAACTAATTAACTGAGCTCAGTGAAGTGCCTTTTTGGTTTTTCCCCTGAGGCGTGGAGGAAAGGGGGGGTTCTACCCAAGCTCCTCTCCCCTCCACCCTCTCACTGTTTCTGAAGCTCTTTTCCTTGCTCGTTTTCTTGGCCCAGGATGACCAAGCAGAGGGAGCTGCTCCCCAGGGAGCACCCAGACCCCCATGGCACTGCACTCATCCAGCAGTGGGGCAGGAGATGCTGGGTGCATCTCAGGTGACCCTGGGCAAATCACCTCATCTTTGCCTGCTCGGACACCTCTCTCCAGAAGGCTCCTCTCTCTCAGCCCCTCTCTGTGTCCCACACCAGTTACACCCTGCAGGACCTAGACCCCCAGAAAGACCCTCTCTGCTATGGGAGTGATGAGCCTTTGGAGTCATCCCTCAGTTTGGAAAGCATCACTCTGGTCCCTGGGGAGAGCTCCCGAGCAGCCCCTCCACTGCCCATCTGAGGAATATCAGCTCTGATTTGCTTTATTTGCTTCATTTCTCCCTTGGTAAATGGGTCAAAGTCCCGCAGGAATTTGATGGCCAGGCCAGAAATAGAGCAGAGGTGCTCAGTGCCTGTGTCTAATGCCCTCACCAGTACCAAGTCCTGAGCTGTTACATGATGCCATGAAGACACAGCCCAGCTCCCATTTTCCCTTCTCACCCATTCCTCGCTCCTCAGAGCTGCACAAGCCCATATATACAAATAAACCCCCCCAAACCATCACCAGAAATCCAAATCTACAGCAGTCCTAATGAAACAACCCCATTGCAGTGTTTCCTCAAGACAAGATAATTTTCATGTTTGATATCGAGCCATTATCATGTCTCACCAGTCTCAATGCTCCTCCCTGCTCATGGGGACCAACCCTCATGCTGGGGACAGGAACATCCCTCCTTGCTCCCATAGGAAAAGCCCCTCGGTCACTCCCCTGGGACACCCAGGTCCCCATCCCTTCCTTGCACTGATCCTGCCTTTTATGCCTAAAGAAAAAAGACATTTTAAAGCTTTTTGGGGAAAATACTCTCGTTATCAGGTGTGGCTGTTTCCCTGTAAAACAAGGCACGAGGCGCAACGCCGTCATCTCCAAAAGCATCATTGGCACCAGCTAACACAAAAGTGATCCCTGGGCTGGAAAAGGGGCTGGGGGAGTGCTGGCACCAGGCTCTGCTCCTCCCAGAAGCATCAGTTTGCTGAAGGTGGTGGTGGGGGTTGTGGTTCTGCACTGAGCTGCAAATAAAGGTCCGAGTGTAAGGAAAAAGATCACAGACAAATGTCAAGGGTTTGGGGGGGCGACACTCCATCAAAGCAGATGAATTATTCAGCTCCTGAGCTGCTGAGTGAACATTATCAGCTAATGATCTGTAATTATTAATAAATAATTTAAGCTTTAATAGCTAGGAAATGAAATGCTTAATTGCATCATAACATAATTAATGGAATTAGCTACTATGAATAAAATGAGCTGTGGGGTTTTTTTTAAGGAAAAATCTTATTTCTGTAAAATGCTCTTGGTTATTTTTGTTCAACTTAAAACACCAGTGAAGGTGCAGGGGAGGAGGAGGAGAAGAGCCTGGTGGCAGCTGTAGGATCCCAGGACCAATTCTTTGGAGTGAGGTGGAAAATCAGGACACGGCCTTGCTAAAACTTTCCAAGAGCACAAACCTGAACACGTTGAGTCTAAACAGGGAAAAAACTCTCTTTTAGGGGTTAAAACTACAGGTCCATCACGCAGGATGGGAGGATGAGGCACCCATCGGTACTGCAGGCGGGAGCTGATCACCCCCCCAGCAGCAGGGCTGTCCCTGCAGCCACCACAATTGTCACCGCAGCCACCGCTCGGGTGTTAACAAGTGTTAATAAAAGCAAAGGCCACCAGGCGCGACCCATTCCAAGGGCTTTTTATTAGGCAATCATATATTTTCATTAGTTATGGTGATGAAGCACTTAGGTTTTATGGGGTGTTTTAGCGTTTCATTTCGCTGTGTCTCCTGATTACCCTGCTCACATTTCAGGGTGACAGGGAGCGCTTTCCCCCCCATCCCCCCCCTTGCTGAAACGGAGCCTTTTCCGACGTGTGGCCATAAACGGAGGCAGCTCCCATCTGCTGGTGCAGGGAAGAAGCCCATTAAAGCCTGGGAATTCAATTCCAAAACCTGTTCATAATTAATATACCTTATAACACGGAAAAAAAAGTCCCCAAATGTTACTACAAGATAATTGTTTAAGTGATGTGGGGATGAGTTAAACGCCTTGCTGGGCATTAACATCCCGCTGTACGTCTGGCTTGTACCAGCCCTGCTGCCACCACCCGGGGAGCAAACGAGAGTTGATTTCCAAGCCCAGATCTCGGCAGATGCTGAGTGATGGGTTTAATCCCCCCTCCAGAGATGAAAGCACTTGTCCTATTGCTGATTTACACCAGCTGCAAGCTCAGTCCCCTCTGTGTAGATGCTCACAAACCCCTCGCGGGTCACCGTTTGCAAATAAGGACCTAGATCGCCTCTCCCAAAACTAAAACCAAATTATTCCTGTGTCTTTGAACTGCTGGACAGAAAGAAGAAAAAAAGGAAAGAAAAAAAAGAAGAAAAAACCCAGCAGAAAAATCTCACAAGCAGTGAAACCAGCGAAAAAATTGCCAGCTCTGGAAGAGTGACAGTTTGCAGAGCGTTGCCAAGCTTAATCGTCACCATTAAGCAATTATTGCACATGAAAACAGAAAGTGTCGGCAAACTCAGGCTGCTCTTGAATGAAATGGAAAAGGGTGAGACAGCATTAGGCACTTGCTTCTTTCTAGCTGAGGGATCAAACCACGTTCCCATCATAAAAGGCTTCCAGGCTCATAAATAATAAAGTGACTGACAACGGCAGCATTAACTCCACCTCGGGTTCCCACACCGGGGTCCCCCCACCCCATCTATGGATCTGAATTTATTAAGGGGTTTGTTTATTTATTCACACACACACACCCCCCCAAACCCCACTGCACCCCACAGCACGGTACCAGCATCTGCATCCCTACCAAAGCAGGGGGAGGGTGGGAAAGGAAGAGAAAACGCTCTGTGAATTGGGAGTAAATAGATTTGACTCAGTCCGGAGTCTTTTTCGGGGTATTTTTATATTTTTTTTCCTTTTCCTTTCATGGTAAATTTTCGGTAACAAGGCAGCCAATGGTGACAGAGCACGGGGATTGAAGACAGTTTCAAAGGAGCCTTATCATGCCAGGGACATGTGCACATTGAGCCTTGGAGATAGGACGAGCGTAGGGCCCTTCCGCGGGAGGCAGACAAATACGTACAGGTTTTATTTGCCTTTTCCTTTGGGTTGCATTTTCTTCCTCTGGTTGGGTTGGAGGTTTGTTTTTTTTTAGGGGGGTGGGATGCCTGTCCAGCCTGCCAGTGGTACCGGTTTGGGCTCTGGCTGCAGGAATTCAATGCATCTCCTGCTTAAAGGGCCGGTGTCGACGTAAAAAATATGCCAGCAAAATGTAGTGTGTTTTGTAAAGATAAAACTAAAAGTCCTCAACCTCAAATTTCAGAAAAATGGAGTGAAAAGATGGAGGGAAAGTGGTTTTAACACTCAGCTTTTCTTTTTCTGGCACATGAGCTTTGTGTACCGCAATGTCACGGGGCTGTGGTTTAAGGAGATGGATAACTAGATAGATGGATGGACAGATGGATGGATACAATCCCAGTTCAAGGGGAGGTGGATAAAGATACTTTTGTAGTTTCATGAGGATCCCTGGGACAGCTCCTGGCTGTTTGAGACTCTCCCAGACATCTCCACAGTGCTATGAGAGTCCTACTTCTCATGGCAAGAAGTAGTTGATAGACCCCGTGAGGAGGCCAGGAACCTGCTGAGGGTGGGTAGTGGCAGGAGGACACCCACAACTCCAGGTTTTGCTGTTATTACACCCACACACACACAAATATACCAAGGAGTGGGAGGTTTCTGAGGAGGGTTTAAGGAGGAAAGGTCAGGAAGAAGGATGGCTGAAGTCCTTGCAGCAGTAGGGATGCACATGGGGTGTCTTCCATCAGGATTTAAATCAGGTTTCCCCCTTTAAGAGATGAAGATCCAGCAAGGATGACATGATGGAGAAGGCTTGAGGTGAAGGTGATCTTGCCTGATCCAAGATTTCTCTGAAAACCACTGTCTCATCTCTGCAGAAATGTGTGTGTAGGGTTTTTTGTTCGGGTTTTGGAGGGTTGCTATTTGTTTTGGAGAGCTTGCTTTCTCTTTTCATTTGTCTTGGCAGAATTTCAATACTTCTGCCTTTCACCTCAATAAAAACAGCATGTCAGGCAGCAGGTTTTTATGATGGAATGACCTTTTCCACATGCAGAAAACCCATACCTTTTCTTGCATTTGGGGAGGGGGGGTGGAGGGAGGAGAGTAAAGCTGCTTTTGATGAAAAACAAAGCCTCCAACTCCACGGGTGATATCACCAAGAACCAGAAAATTAGAGTAGTGGTGGAGGTGTTTGGGGTTTTTTTTTAACTATGCAGAATGACATCAGGCTAAAACTTGCATTATCACCGAGCCATTTGCATGAGAATAATGGGGCATAAGAAATCACCATCAGCCTCCCTGGGATGCTCAGACCCACCTCGGGATCACGTTGGGACAATGTCTGGGACAATTCAGACTGCTGCATCCTGAGCAATTTCAGTGCCCAAATCCAGGAGAATATAACACTGCTGTTTGCCTTCTTTGTCCTTCCCCATCTCCAAGTCTCCACGGGGGCCACACTGGAGATAAATAACACCTACAGAACCCCCATGAAAGCCGTGGAAGCACATCGTGTCCTCGTGCCGCGGTCCCATTCATTAGCACAATGTTGATGTTCATTAATCGAGTGTAAAACTGTAATTAAAAATAATCTCCTTTTCTTGAAGCAGCAGCAGAAGTTAAAAAAAAAAAAAAAAAGAGGAGGAATAAGGGGAAATAAAACTAATGCATGAATGTGCTAATTGCAGCTGTGGGAACGCGGCGGCAAAACAATTTGCTGGTTTGTTTTCCTTGTGCGGGGATGAGCGTTGTGGGTCTGGCAGAGCCGGCACAGGAGAGGCTGGGGAGGAGCTGGCTGAACCCAACCACTTGGAGAAGGCTGCAGATGCCTCGTGAGTGGATGCACCCTGGTGGGAATCCGTCTTCCCCCTCCAGAAGCACAGGCCGGGCTGATCCCCGCCGCGAGGAACCGGGGTTGCAGTTTATGTTGGCTGATTTATCTCCTTCGGTGAAGATTTCATTTCAAGTTGGAGGATGTTCAGAGTAAAGCCAGCCCTGTTACTGACTTAATTGGACCATATTTCAATCCCAGTTCATCTATTCAGCGTGGATTCCTTATTCTAGGTCCATAAAGTTTTATTAAGTTATATATCAAGGAATATACATAGAGATACAGTCCTGCTTACAGGTTTTTTCAAGTGAGGAAGGTTGCCATCGCCTGTCTCCGTTCACAGCCAAGTATCTCCTGCCCTGGCCCAGGTGCTCAGACCCTTCCCTCCTCCAAAGGTCCCCACCAGAGGCCGGTGGGCACGGCCACCCCATCCGTGCTTCACCAGGACGGTGATTTGCAAAACCACGATGGGAAATGCCAAGTCCATCAGCAGCACGTGGACATCTCACCAGTGTAGGTGCTGCAGCCGTGGGGGCTGGAGGTAATTCAGTATCTGGGGAGCCTAAGGCTGAAGGAGGAGAGGGGTGTCTTGGGGTGATGCCATCCCACCAAGGCCCAGGAGCCAGGGGGCCGCCGGGTAAGGGCGAGCGGGTGCCTTTCCCTCCGCATGACGCCTCCGTCTCTCTCTCGGCTGTAGCTGCGTTTTCCACCCTGCACCCTCCTCTTCCTCAGCTGAGGTTATTGTGCAGAGACAAGTAATTACCAGCATGTTACCCACACTCAGCCACGTGGCCTCACAGTGCCTGCTGATGCACAGTAGCAGGCAGCTTGATAATGGGACATATTTAAGCTGATTGCCACTGGAGATAAATTATTTCTCTGAACGGATGCACTTTTGTTAAACTTCTGAAGGCAGAAGGAAAAGTTACCTTTTTTTCTTATTTTCTTAAAAAGGAAAAAAAAAACAAAACCTAACCCACAACCCTTTGAGAAGGATGCACCTCCCCCGAGATTCTCATTTCAGATTAGGATATCAGGTGTATGGCAAGAGATCTCCGATTCCCTGGCTGTCAGGGCTGCTGTTTGATATTCAAACCTGTCATTTGATCGTTCCTGAATAGCTGCCTTGGTGTCCTTGAGGATAGCTCTATTAAATGCCAAATCTGTTCCCTCTCCCTCTGTATCCGTGATGAGACAGAATAACTCTCACACGGGAGAGCCGGGTGTATTAACGCGACTCAATTGTGTCTTTTTTAAGCGCGTCGGGGAGAGAGTGGGTGGAGAGGGAAGGGGACAGGGAGGGGAGGAGAGAGGCTGGGGGGATAAAACCCACTCGAGCTGGAGTGTCTGGTTGTACTGCGAGGCAGACAGGAGAGAAAATTGGCCTGAAGATCAGAAGTTGACAAAATCTTTGTTAATGAAAAAAAAGAAAAAAACGGAGAAATTAATTCGACGCTTCACGAAAGGAATTAAAAGGAGATGCTCTTCTGGTTCAGAAACTCATCACAACCAGCAACCAGAGCGGCTGAGAAGTTGGAAAACTCAGGGAAACCTTTGCAGAAAGTGATGGCTGAGCCTGCACAGGGATTTAGCTGACCCATCTGGGGAGGGAGAAGGCGGCATCTTCTCAGCCACCCCGCTGCACCCCGCTCCCTGCGAGATGATCTGACGCCAGCCACCAGCCGAGGGGTAACCTTGGGTTGTTGTCATCGCCATGGAGAGATCTTCCTATACATTAATGGCACTTGATTTAAGGACATGCTCACATTAGATCTCTGTGTTGATTGCTGGAGTCACTTCGAGTTAATTACAGAGTTAATTACCAGCTAATAACTTTGTTGCTAATAGCTGTAACGGATTTTTGGCAGGAGTTGTCAGAAGGGGCTGACTGGAAGGTCTCTGGGGTAGGATCCTTGTTACAGAAATGGATATACTGAAGGCAAATGATTCCAATCTTTTTCCTTTGATGAACAGTAAATTATTCTAATATCCTACACTATTGTATTCACTTATTATCTGTGGGTAATTAGAAGTGAAGAACTGCAAAGCAGTTGCAGACAGACCACAGCATTTGAGCCGTCTTGATTTCTGATGCAAATAGATGGATTCCTCAACCCCTCACCTCTGCCTCCCTTCCCCAAGACACACAGAATCCCTGGTGTTTGCTTATCCAGCATCCCCAGCCCCTCTGCCACTGCCACACCTGTACATGTCCCATCCCAGGGCCCCACATCACATTTTTGGGGGTTCTCAGGCCAGGACTCATGGAAATGGGTCTTGAAAAGAACCGCAGTCGATCCCTCTCCCTCTCATTGTAACACCTCAGGAGCAAGACTGCCAGCTGGAACACTTCTCCATCCCTTGCCCACGGCAGCAAAAGAGGTTTCTGCCCCTGCCTGCCAGTACACAGCATCCCCCCTAACTTCTTAAGCATCCTCACTCGCCCATCACATCCCTGCTCTTCGGAAGGCAAGCTGGGCTAACTGGTTAAAAGCTGTGCCTGCGCGCTGAGCAGCCAAGAGCCCCACTTGATTTGGATGGAAATTAGCAGGCAGCAGTTGAAGCTGGGGGAAGGAAGCCTTGGAGACCAGCGGAGATTATCAGAAAACAAATGAACAGAGCAGCGTGTCGTCCCTCAGCAAGGCACAACCACCAAAATCAAAGGCGCAAGCAGGGCTCGGTGATGAATTTTAATGCAGGGGCGATCAAAAGCACGTGTCCCCATCAGCTGCAGCATGAGCAGGGACAAAACTGCTGCCCCAGCAGAGCTGCACTGATTTGGAGCCCTGCAGAGCCCTTTGGCTCTCTTGGTTCCTCCCCCCCCCCACAGCAGCACACACGAGGTTTGAAAAGGCTTTAGGAGTCCCTGCGTCTGGCATCACCGGGGCTTTCACATCCTTGCAGCTCCCAACCCAAAACACAAACGTGCTGGAAACACCCGAGCAAGAGCTTTATCACCTGCAAACAGCAGATCGGGGTGGGAGATTCCCAGGGACCAAAGACAGGCTCAATTAACGCAGCTTTTCCCAGCTTTTCCCAGCTAACACCCCTGCTGCTGAGCAGAAGATAAAGGCGGCAGCAGCTCCTCTGGCTGGGGATGAGGGCAGGGATGCTCAGTGAGGAAACATGGCACGAGCTCAGCGACAAGGCATCCCTCACAGAAGTGCCTCAGAAAAACTGGTGCTGCAGCTGAATCACTCTTGGGCACTTGCAGGGACTTGGTTTTGTCACCTGCAGCAGCGAGCTGCCCGTGAGATGCAGAATAATGTGCTGCAACACCCCGCTGCCCTTGACTTCCATCATCTTCCTCACCTATTTGCATCCTGAACTTGGTTTCCACATCCTTCTGCCTCCCACTGTGCTCCCAAACCCAGGAACACTGTGTCTCCAAGGCAGCCCCTGGCTCTTTCCATCTCTACACCAGCCATGAGAGGCCCCCGTGCTCTCCCACCACATGAATGTTTGGTGACAAGCCACTGGACCACAGCTCTCTGCTATGGATTCACAACTCCCAGCACAGCAGGGCAGCGATGGCCACGGGCTGCAGGGCTGCAACCAGCCACATCACCTCTGCTCTACATCATATCAACTCCTTGTAGAACCAACCCAGCACATCAGCTACAGGTTCTACAGCTGAGTTTTCATGGGGAGCAGGACTATGAGCCAAGGCAGGGTGGTGCTGCCAGCAGGACCATGTGGTCCAGGCTCCATCAGCTGAATTGTATCATTGCTCCCAGGAGCCCTGTTGAATTCAGCAGGGCAGGGATGTACCACGCTGCCAGGTCCTTCTGTGCACCAAGAAGGGGTCAGGACCTGCCATGGCTCTGCAGCCAGGCCCCTGCAACCCCTCTGTGCTCGCTACTGCACCGTGGCAGAGCTGGGAAGAGCTCTCCTGGCACAGTTCCTCAGCCTGGGAAAGCTGCTCCCAGCCCCTCCTTATCAATGAACGCACATGCCGACATCTCCGGGGAAGCCCGAAAGGGGCAGAGGAAATGTATTTCATCCACATCAAGGTTTGGAGTGATGGGGTGTTGGATTCCATTTCCTCTCCTGGAGCAAAACACAGGACTAAGAGCACCGGAGTCTGGAAGCTGATTTCATGGAGAAGGCAGCCAAGACAGAGCAGCAACCCGCTGCCAGGACTGCTGCAGCTGCTGTGGAAAGGCATGTCCCTGCCTGGCTCAGGGATGAAAGGCATGCCAGGCTCAGGCAGTTTCACCCTCAGCCTGGCAGCCCAGACCCTCTGCAGCCCATGCAGGCTGCTTTGTGCACACTTTGGGCCTTTTAACATCCCCTTGCTCCAGAACCCACGGAGTGATTATTTGCTGCAGTACAAGCACCGCTTCACCGATTCCCTTGAACCCTTTTAATTCATCAAAGGAGCTGACAAGCCCAGGAGGGAGCCTTTCTGTGCCTGATCAGTCCTCTCTGCTGGGCTGTAGGAGAGGGATCCTGCCAGGAGGCAGGGAAAGCCCTGCCAGAAGCAAGGACAAAGGATGGGAATTCACAACTGAGACACCTGGACAAGGCACAAGCCTCAAATCACCAAAAAAAAACATTTAAGGAAACTGAGTCCTCACTGAGACTTTCCTCTTCCCTTTTCCATGCCCCAGGCAGAGCTCACTCCCACCCAGCCCTGGTGCACAGCCTGCAAACAGGTCTCTTGCTGTCTGCTCCATTAGCATAGACCCCCTCGTTGTTGCTTGGTGGGTCCCTAAACGTGGGGACCCCTAAGCAGGACCATGCAAGGTGCTGAGCACCTCCCTGCCCCCCCAGGTGCAGAGACTGGCTCCAGCTTGTTTGTGCCGAGCTTTGATTGATCCAGATCTGAATGGGATAGATAACATGATGCTTTGGATCAGGCCCTGACCCTGGCCACAGGAGTAACTCCACACGTTGCCCTTATCTGAATGTATAGTAAAATAATGATCTGTAAATCAATAAACCTCTTACTCTTATACAGCACAAACATAAAGGGAATTCATTACAATCTGTAAATGCCACCTACAGAAAACTAATCCAGAACCTCTTCCAGGTTTTTGTAAGTATTCAGCCCCCATCACACACCCAAAATATTGAGCTTTCCTGGAAATCAGGCACGGTGGCAGGTCCTGACACCTGAAAACGCTTCCTCTCAGGCTGCTGCAGTATTTTAGCTCCACTCGCTGAATAGATGCAGCTGTAATCACCCTGCAGTGAATGATGCTTCAAATTGCAGTTCCCAGAATGCAGAGGGGATAGTGGAGCTGGTAGCAGGTGACAGTGTTTGAATGTCATTTAAAGTTCACTTTCATTATTTTAATTGTCACCGTAAAAATCTCTCCCATTCAGGCCTGATTATGCTCTAAGAGAAATCAGAACTTAAGCCCCAATCAGTCAGACCTGGAAGTGGTGTTTCGCTGACACAGACAACGGTGCCTGAGCTGTGATTAAACCATGGAATTAACAAACCCTGGAAAACTACCAGGAGATTTAGGAGCATGCAGGGTTAATGCCGAGTAACACCCATGGCTGAAGTCACCATCACCCTAATTAACCAATAAAAAACAGGGAATAAAAAGAAACCTTTGCCTCTCAGGTTAGTTTTTCCCTGGCATCATTTGGTGGAACCCTGGGACGTGGGTTGGGGTACCACTGCTGGGGGCAGGCTGCTTCCCCACCTCTGCCTCAGTTTCTCTCTGGATGGGGTGTTTTAGGGGCATGTGAGATGTCAGGGGACAGTCAGCAGCACGAGTGGGCACGAGAGGCGTGGGCATCCCCACTGCACGTGGGCAGGGCTGAGCCATCCCCAGGGTTGTGGCAGAGGGATTTATCCCTGGAGCTCCCAGGGAGCGATGGACACGGCAAGAGCCCAGTCCCCTAGGGCTAAGGGGGAGGGAGGATGCTTCACAAGCTGCCTGAGGAGTGTAACCTTCTTCCAGACAAACCAATTTGCAAAAAGATAGAGCCAGTGGGACCAGGCAATAACTTAATAAGGATCTCAGAAAAAAACCCCCAATGCATTTAAGAACATATTTTCTTTCTTTTTTTTTTTTTTTTCCCCTAACGGAGAAACATCAACTCCGTGGGGAAATAAATGTAATAAACTAAGTCCAATCTCCACAAACATTTGTTTTCTTATCTCTGTAAAATCAATATACATGTTGCAATTATGTCCTCCGATGAATCCCCCAAACTTCTGATTCTCTCTCAAGGCTTCCTGCTTGATTGAGGTTCATTACATCTCCTTTTCTTCATCTAGATAAATTTTGGGTTTGTTTTTTTTTTCTTTTGCATTTCCAATCCCATGTCATGGGATTCTTTTCTTGAAAGGTTTCATTTCTCTTTTCCTTACATTGTAGAGTGCTTCCCTCAGCTCTAATCTAATCAAATTAAATGTAATTTAATTGCTGTGCAAGCTTATATTTGTTAGGAAACCCGGCAACAAATAAATCAGAATAAAACCAAGGCAAACGCTCTGTCTTCCTTGCTAAAACAACCCAGTTTAGGGGATCAGCAGGTTGGACAAGCTTGACCCCACTCCACAATGACCAGTGTCTTTCCTCTCCCTGACCAGAGCTGTCTCACTTGATTTCAGAGCCTGTAGGACGAGACCCAGGGAGCGAGAGCCCCCCAAAGCCTCCTCAGCCTGGAGCGGGCAGAGGGCTGCTCACCCCCACATCACGATGCTCTCAACATCAGGAGTAATCAGATACAGAAAGAGGAGTGTGAAGACACTGCTGGTTATTTCCAAACTAGTCTTCCAAACCCTTAATCCTTCACTGGGATGGGAGAGACATGGTGTGTGGGGGGTTATTTTTCTCCGTGGCCCCATGGTAGCTCGGAGTTACCCACGGAGAAAACCCCATCGACTACTCACCAGCTGCGTAAATAAATTCGGGTGATTATCGCCGAGAGGTATCCAATTATTTACTTTTCTTCAATTTTTAATGAAGAAAAGCCACTGTGTGTTCATTAGGATTTCTCAGGCACGGAAAATATCTCGCTGCCTATTTTGAAAACCCCCAAATTTCCGAGCAGGTCTGCCCAGCCACGGGCAGCCCCACGATCAACCCTCGGCACCTCACGTGCTGCGTGGGGATGGAAGGGGAGAGGTCACCCTCAAGTACTTTGCTTCCCTTCTCAAGTGACTGGAGTTTCCTCAAAGGAGAATCCAGAGGAGTTCAGGGACTAAAGCTGCAACGAGGCCACGACTCAGGAGTTGGACTCCTTCTTCCCACCCTCACCATGCAATAAATCACCCGTTTCTTCCCTGCAAGCACCACCTCCCGTTCACACGTCAGACGATGCTCCAGAGCGGATCAGATCCATCAAGGGAGCAAAAGCTTTTGGAGCAAAGAGAAGTGGTGTGTGTCTTGAGACAAGAAACCCCTCTGAAATGAGGTGGAGGTGTAAAGGCCCAAGTGCTGGGCTTGCAGCACGGAGATTTTACCTCCTTACAATTAAATGCTTTGGGTTTATTCCAGGTTTTGTTCAGAGTTTTGTATCTTTTACCTTTTTTTCCCCCTATTTTTTTTAGCTTAAGACTCTCTAGTGATGTTTCACCTGAGGAACATCTCTGAACTGCTGCTCTTCACACCTGCCTATCCGAGCACAGCAGGGAAGGTGCCTGGCCAGCACCTGGCAAGAGGGGGGCTGAGCAGGGCGCTGTCATTTACTTGATGCTCATAGGATGCTCAGGAGCTTGGAAGGATCCCAGTGCCCCTTCCAGATATGGTTTTGATCCTAGATCAGATGTATCAGGCACAGTTTCTGGGGGCTGGCTTCGGGGTTATCAGAGGTCTTAGAGGTTGATTTGCAATGGAAGCTGGAGAGAGAATGGGACTTCCCTCAAGTTTCCTCCCTGGCAGTCACAGGAGGAAGGTGACTGGTTCCTCCCACGGTGAGAAATGTGTGGAATGCTTGTTCACAGAGCAGCACAAACCCACCCCCTCCCCCAGCACAGCAACATGGGGCTTCTCTGACCACTATGTTCACGAGAAGGGGGTTTGGAGGGATGGGGGGAGCAAGACAAATTGCATTAAAATTAACATAGCAGCCTGCTGGGCGTGTGGACAGCGATGATTATCTTATTTAACAGGAGCCCCCTCCGGCACAGGGAAGCCAATGTGCCATACAGCCCACTAATGGCTCATTTGTAGGATTCAGTTGGTTCAGAGAGTTCATAATGTCCCCGTGTCATGGCAGCTTAGTTTAAGAATATGGATCTTCTACTTAAGGAGACACAGCCATACATCAAAGTGTTTAACAGCCTTAGGTCAGCATCCTTCTGTTTGGGTAGGTCTGGGAAGGGAGCCAAGGGAAACCACTCCTTTCATTACAGGACTTTCTTGGAGGAGTGTTTAGGAAAGTGCTCAAATAACACAGGAGAGGAGGCGTTTGGCTGAGGGCAGCAGGTTTCTCACCTGTGGAGTGTCATGCAGGGAGCAGGAGGTGGAAATGGAAAGGGTTTAACTCTGGGATTTTTTCTGCCATGACTTCAAGACCCTCAAGGTCCAGTGTTGACACCCAGGCTCGATGCTGATGGGGACCGACGGGGCGGCTGGGAAGGCACAAACCGGCCATCAAACCGTGCAGCTCAGCCGAGGAGGATGAGGCAGCCAGGGAGTGGTGGGGGCAGATAAAGGGGAGAAGGGAGCCTGGCTGAACCTCCCAGGGTTGGTCCATGCTGCACCACAGAGGACAATGGGGACAACTGTACCCAGGTCCTCACCCATTTTACTAAAGATCATTTTATACCGGATTCCACCCCACAAAAAAGTCAACTCTAGGATGAGAAATTCCTCTTTGTTTTACAATCCTCCACACTGAGCAGAAGTAACACACAGAACCATCCCAAGATACCTCGATTTCAACAGCTGGCAAAACCTTTCCTTTTGTCTCTGCCATGTAGAGAACAACCTGCCCCCTCCCTGCTCCCAGCTGAGCATCTCATCAGACCCCCCAGACCTACCCCCCGACACAGCCAAGCGCGACGGCGCTCCCGCTCCCCGGCAGTCGCACACGATCGTGTTGCAAAGCTCTTTGTGGAAGTTATGGGATGCCCTGCTACAAGCAGCACAATTTCTTGGTGTTGTGCCCTGTTCCTGCACAGCCAGAAGCCAAAACAGAAGCCAAAGTCTAGAGAAGATTTTTCAAATGACAAGAGAAAGGAAAAACTAGAGAAAAAATAAAACAAACAAGAAGAAAAGAAAAAGAGCACAAAACCCCCAATGATGAAAAGGGAAAACATCACATACTCGTGTTGTAGGGTTTAGAAGTCTCCCTGTTGCCATCTCCTCCAGGGACTGCTGCATTTTTGCCTGTAATTAGCAGCAAACTGTGCTCACCTTGCTTTAACAAGGCAAACGTCTCCTCTGGATGCCCGCACAGGCTTTCCCCCCCCCCGGACTTTTCTTCACGTTTTATTTCTCACTATATAATTAACTCAGAACTGGCAGCCAGCAAAACTCTTTGAGGGACAAAACACACCCCAGGCGATAAGGCAGAGGTTCAGGGTGAAGACTCACCCAGGCTGGGGGGCACCCAGGGGCTCCCCAACGCCCCCAAGTCCAGTTTTGGGATTAACAAGCTGTGACCAGCCCTCACAACAAGCAGAAGCATCTTCAGCTATTTGCAGCGCTGCACAGGGTTAATTTCTCCATTCACCAGCCAGTTTTTACCTATTTATTGCAACTAAATTTAATAACAGCCAGCAAGAAAAAACTACAAACTTTTTCTTCTCCTTAGGGCAAGAAAACCCTTCTCCCAGTGCCACGGTGTACCTGGGGACACCGGCTGGGGACACCAAGGATGAAGGAGATGCTGGGGCATCTCCTCCCCTCCAGCCCTGCCTCGGGGTTACCCATTGCTGCACGGACATCAGGCACCGATGCTGCAGCACCACGGTCTCCTCTGCCCTGTGGATGGTGGCTGAGAAGGAGAAACCCCAACGTTAAATAGAGAGCCCGTGAATAAAACATGAAGCACCAAGTAAATCCTTTCTGGCACCTGGCTACTTCTCTTCCGAGTGCAATATGCGAGGCTGCTAATTGTTTGATTTACTGTAGCAGTCACTCTGCCAACTGCAATAAATAATGTTAATTAATATAAGGTAACCACTGACAGAGAGGCTGGTAATTACCAGGAAACCAGAGAGATGGGCCTTTTGTGGTACTGTTGAGGAGAGAAGAGCACAATTTCCTCTCCTCTATTTGGTTATCTATCATCCTTTATTTGTTTGCCTCGAGCACTATGTGGAAAGATCTTGGGTCCAATTTCTGTTTGTTTTCTTTTTCTCCCTTTTTTTTTTCTCTTTCCCCAAGGACACTATACGTTAATCAGAGCAGAGTTTCTTTGATTACACACTCACAGAGATGATGGTCGTCCTCCTGAGCATGTGCAGTGAGGAAAAGCCAACGCCAAGTGTTCCACACGAGCATCCCGACGCGCCAAAAAGCCCCCCGATGCAAACAGGGAACCGCTGCCGACTGCAAGATCACAGCCCTGCAAGGGGCTGAGCATCATCCTCCAGCACATTGGAGCATTTCTTTAAGTACTTCTGCTGAACATGGGACTAAGGAAATTCAGGCTAATCCCTGGCTGGAGCTGCCTCCCTTGGAAAGGCGCAGAGAGAAACATCTTCACTGTGTTATCACGTAGCATTGAGCTGTCGCAAAGACTCCTCGGCCTCTCTGCCCCAACCAGCTTTATTCCATGTCTGATCCCCTTCTTGCTCTTGCCAGGACATAAATCATTGTGAAATCTGTCTGTCAGGTTTCCAACCAGCAAGTGCAGGGAAAGAGGACAAACAAATGAGACATCCCCTCAGCCAGCAGAAAACCCCACGGCTCTGGGGAAGGTGCTTAGAGGGGATTTAATGATTCAAGATGAAGCTGCAGCCTTGAGGGAGGCTGGGGGTGAAAGGACACCCTGGGGTGGGAAAGGGATGTCTCAGGACCAGACCCAGGAGTTGTTCTCCTCTCCTAAACCCCAGTAACTGTCAGTGAGAGACACCCCTGGTCCAGCAGCCACCTGATGTGGAGAAATCGCTCCGGAGAGAAACACCGACGGCTCCTGACACCCTCACTCCGGGTCCCTGATGGAGAGACACCTAATAACTTCAACCACTGCATGGAGAGAAGATGTGACAGCAAGAGAAGAGATGTGGGATGAGCATCACTCAGCCCCAAGGACTGAAAGTCTCTGGAGATCCACGTGAACTACAAGTTTACAGAGCAATGAGGTACTGGAAGAAAATCCCTGTTTCCCATGTTGCAGCTCCTCACTCCAGAGCTTGGAGTAACCCAGCTCAGCACTCATCTCTATGAGGCTTCTGGGATTTAACAGCTGTTTTCAGTCCTAAGAAAAGTTCCAGCGAAAATGTCATGGATGGGATTGAGTTTTAAGTCCTGCACACAACCTGCAAGTCAAAGAAACTCGTTTGGATGATGTTCACATTGGGATTTGTTCTGAAGAGAAAGAGTTTAATGCTCAGGACCTGGAGAAGAGGAGATCTGCGATGGAGATGGGATGGCTGGCTTCAAAATGTGCTGTTGGGAGGGATGTTATTTAAAAAAAAAAAAAAAAAGAGAAGTAAAGAAAGTAAGAAACTGCCTGCAAGCCCCATACTCTGATGGAGAAACTGTATTATAACCTCTGTTCATCGAAGGAGTTCATGCATCTCAGGTGTTGCAAAGATAAAGGCAGAGGCTGTTGCCTTTTCTATNATGGCTGGCTTCAAAATGTGCTGTCTCAGGTGTTGCAAAGATAAAAGCAGAGGCTGTTGCCTTTTCTACCCTAATTTCCCAGTTAACAGAAAAAATTCACCCTTCCCTCTACAGAAACAGCATCTTGCCAAGGGTGGGACTTTGCTGAGGCTGGTCCAAACCAGAGTGGCTCCACAAGTGAGGGGATGGCAAATCTCCCCATGTTTTTCAGGAGCTGGATTTGGCCCTGGAGTTACACTGATTTATGGTCAAATGCTCTGACCTGGATGTGTTTGCAGCAGCCTTTTTTTTCACGGCGAGTGTTGAGAGCGTCTCCTCTGGGAAAGAAATGCTTCCTGCACTTCTCCCCTGCAGCCTCCCATCATCCTGGAAATATGTTTCAACATATGTCACCATGACTCCACAAAAGCCATTTGGAATAATTTGTCTGAGCTATAAAGACACGGTATTTGTTAGCACGATGGAAACTTCTCCCTGGATTATTGGGCAGGGAGAGGTGGGCTGTGCTCTCTCAGTATTATATTGCCAATAGCTCACCCCCACGCCTGTGGCTGGCTGCAGTGTGTGCATTAACCTCTGTCTCTGCTGTTACTATTTTAGTTAGCAGCTCATTTATTCTGCTACATGATTCCCAGCTCGGTCTGTCTTTGAGCACTGTGTGTCAGGAGGTTTTGGAGACAGGCAGCTTGGTGGTGAGCAGCACAAGTGTGTGCAAGCAGCTGTTTCCAGCCCTCGCTGGGAACAAGAGGCAGAAGCTGACACTTTGTTTTTGTTTGTTTTTCTCCACACGTGGAAGCCTCCTGTAAGCACTCTGCAAGTGGCCTTGAGCAGGGAGATGTTGGCACAGCTGGAGCCTGCAAGTGGCCTTGAGCAGGGAGATGTCGGCACAGCTGGAGCCTGGGAAGCTGGATTTTAATCCCAGCCTCTCTACGATGGAGCCAAGGATCCTGGTCGTGTCACTTGGCTTTCTGGGTGCTGGTGCTCATCCCACCTCTTCCCTTCAGCATGTCACCAGCACATATGGAAAGTGAGTATCCTCTGCAAAGTGTTGACGTGTAGCATCGCGCAGCGACACGGCTGATAGAAGACCGATATTAAATCTACCCAAAACCCTACTTACATGACACGGATCTAGGAACTCATCTGAAACTCCTAAGGCTTTGGGGAGAAATTTCAGCTCCTTTAAGCATTAAGAGCTCATCAGAGGCATCAACTTGCCTACGCAGAGAGCTCAGTTGCCAGCGTTTTCTGCTCTCTTTGTTCATTAATAACACACAAAGATTTGTTTCCTCGCTCCTGAGCCTCTCCCCTGATCCCTCGCACACGGCAAGACGTGTGTGCTGTTATTATCCCACATTCATCTCCCTCAAACTGTCTGTGTATCTCTCCTTGCTGCTCAGCATCGAGTCTTCTGGCACCCAGCTGCTGCTCTGCCTCCTATTTATGGAGTCACTGTCACCGCTCGCAGCCACACGCTCCGCGAGTGACAGTACAGCAGGGTCTGGTGTCCAGGTCCAGCAATTCCTCTTTTTTTTTTTTTTTTCTTTTGCCTTTTTTTTTCTTTCCCCAATCCCTTTCCTACATGAAAACTGGGAGGGACAACAAGCTGCAGCGCCTGAAGTGGAGAGAGGCCGGATTAAACTTGAGCGGAACCGCTGAGGATTTCGCGGATTTGCATTTTTAAGGACGGAAGGTGCTGATTCCCCAACCCCCATCTGACATCTTGCCTAAATGAGAGGCACATAACTTCACCCAGCAATTCTCAAGTCAGGCTGACCATGGAGGGAGTTAGATTGGTTTTAAAATACAAGACATCTGACCTTTGGTATTGGACCCCATGATTAATTACCAGGCTGTATTTCAATTAGAGCTTGGTTGACTCCAGCTTCCAGGCACACACAGAGGCTGGACGCTGCCTTCCTTTGCTGGGCTTTGAAATCCACTAGTCCATGGGCACCAAGGAGACCCCTCACCTACTAGAGACCTTCATGGTTCTCTGGGGGATTATGCTGAACTTTTCTTCATATAAAGATGCAATTTAATTTTACAAGACTCTTGTAAAATTACTCTTGGGCTTGAAAATAGAAACCTCCCCAGCCAGAGCCAAGGGGCCCTGAAGAGTCACTAACAACGGATTTCAGGGGGATTAAAATCCAGTGTAGTCTGAAGCTGTCTGAGCATCCTTGTCAGGGCTGTGTAAGGCTGGAGCAAAGATGATTGTTGAGTTGGAAAATCCAATGTCTTGGTAGTTAATGACAGAATTTCCATCAATCACAGCCTCGGGACGCTGCCTTTAGAGCTGCACAATACTCAGGCTCCCCATCTGACGGCTGTCACCGCTCCTCATCCATGTACATGAGCCTTTTAGTCAGGGATTCAGAGCACTTTCCCAAAGGAGAAGAAACCATTTTGGGGATTAGGAGAAAGACTGGTGTAAACAGACCATCAGACCCTCATTCCCAGCTCGTATACTGGTGTGACCAGCAAGGGGACAAGAATTAACTCTTCTCAGAGAGAGGAAGATCCTGGCTGGGTCTGAGCAGGGAAGGAAGACGGGACACAGCCCCTGTTCCTGCAGGTCTCATCTCCCCATCGCACTCATGAAGGCCAGACTGGCCCAGAGATCTCACCTTCATCTTGCTGGCAGGATTAGGTTCCCTTCTGATTGCAAGCTTTTCATGTAAATGCTCTTTAATGGATGTTTAGTACAAAGCTGACAGTGATATGACAGATAGGATCCTCGTGGGGGCTTTTTGCTATCACACTATTAGTTTACTCCTTTAGATGACAGAGATCTTGATCTTCCAGTCTTTCAAGTGTTGTGTATTTTGGGTTTTGGAGGGTGTGTTTTTTTCCCTAAACAGTGGTGTCCTTGACAAATACACACCAAAACATGCCTCAGAGCCAGGAAGGAAATACTAGTCAGAGGGGAAAAAAAAAAAAGGAAGGGAAAAAAAAAAAAAAGAAAAGGTAAAAAAAAAGCCAACTTAACCCCTCTATGGCAGATCAGTGAAGCCCCAGCTGGTGCAGAGCAAAGGAGAGAGAAGAGATTTCATCAACAGCTCGGCGGGGCAGCAGCCAGTGAGGGGTCTCCTCACCCATTTGCCCTTCTCACAGGTGTGAGAGCTCTGTGGAGATGTTGCCTCTCCATACAGCACCTACATGGGTGGGCTACAGGCACTGGAAGAAATCACAGCCCTTGAGCTGGCTCCTGAGGGACAGCAACCCAAATTCACACTCGACGGGGTAAGCACCANCCCCTTGCCCTATCACAACAGGTCCCAGTACAAAGCCCAGACACCTCAGAACCACACAACCACCACCAACCTATGCCAGGCTCAGCAACCCAGCACAGCCCTTCCCTGCCTGCACCAGGGCAGCCGCGGTCCCCTTCATCCCCATCCTCCCAAGGTGCAAGCAGGTCTCTGCCCTCATTTCTCAGGCTGGGGAGAGACCTCCAGGCAGAGGGGTTGGCTAAATTGAAACCCAGGATCAGAATTTCTCTGGATTCCTCTGCTATTGTTTGCATTAAATATGTCATTAAGTGATATCACGTGTCGAAGCAGAATGGATTGTTAAAGACATCACACCCTATTGCTCCCCAGGTCTTCCAAATGCACTGGCTGCACAAATTCAATTTCTTACTGAATCCTAAAGGGAAATAAAGAGGAGTTTTGGGGAAAAAAAATAAAAAAAGATGGGGAAGGAAGAAGAAAGCCTCACCCAAACAGAAATTAATGAATTAAATACAATCAAAATCAACCACCTAAGAGGCCAGCTGCAATCAAGGGGAACGGATGTAGATGTATAAACCTACTGATGTTGGTTCATGGGAAGGAGTGAAGGATGTCTCCAGCATTTGTATTTTCTAACATGCTGAGACTTAGGACAAGCTATTAAGGAGCTGACATTTCCAAGTGTATTTAAGCCCTGCTTAGATTAAAGCCTTTTATTTCTTCCAGCTCTCATCTCCTCCCTACCACATTCTCTAACATTTGCCCCCTCTTTAGTGGATTTATTTCTGTAGAGTTATTCAATACCTCCATCCACATCTGTACATCTCCCCTTTTTTTCTCTCTTCTATTTACCCTGAAACTAATGGGGAATAAATTAGGAGCAAAATGAATATATTCCCTCTATAAATAATTGATGGACATCTCAGCTACATACTGATCCCACACAGGTTTCTGTGCGTGTGGGCACAGAACACGGAGCCTGGGGAGCAAGAAAAGAGGAAATTTGTGCTCCTCATCACAGAAACCCAAGAGCTGATGGGAAGAGAGAAGAGAAGAGAATATTCCTCCCTGCTCCACCCAAGCAACAACATTCAGGTGGGATTGCCCTGGCACTGCCATACCCGAGCCCCCAGTGCCAGCCCCTGCTCCTGCCACCATACCCAGCTCGGCAAAGCCACGTTTCAGCAGAGCTGCTGAGGATAATTAAACTTTGCAGTTAAGAGATAACGTGAGAAAAAGGGGGGGGAGTTGAGGGGGTGTTCCTCTGAGCCTTTCACATCGCAGCTGGAGGCAATAGATAAGGTGGAAATTGGCCTATTTTCCCGCCAAAAGTAGCTTTGCAGTGAGGACACAAAGAAATTTAAGATTTTTCCCTTCTTTGAAATAAAAATCTGACCGTTTGCACCGTGACAACCCCCCACACTCCAAGAAATCTC
>VXBZ01009316.1:740664-752605 GCA_013399135.1 Heliornis fulica | reverse complement strand
CCCCCCGGCAATCACGTCCATCTTCTTTATGCCTTTCGGGATGTTACACTAATTGTGATGGATGCTCTCTCTGTGCTTACACAGGGAGGCAGATGATGAAGCCGTAGTGTAAGGTAATATGTCTATTAAAGATTTAAAATAACCCCTGCTGCTGGTGATTCCTCACTCTAACGGCAGCTCAACTTATCGTCAGCGAGGCAGCCCGGGGAGCAGCTCCCGGCACGGAGGGAGCCGGGGATGAGGATGGGATGGGGAGGGAGGAAGGCTCATGGCACTCAGCCCATCAAACCAAGCGCTTTCAGTGAGCTCCTAGGACTTTCTTGTTTGGCAGATGCTCACCTTCAATTCAGGGCTGCCTCGTCCTTACCTTACCCTGAGGGCTGCCTCATCTTACTCTTCTCTGAAACAAGGCCAGTGCTCCCTCCTCCCTTCACAAAACGATTTCTGCTCCCTGTGGGTGCCATAGAAAAGCTAATTATGGCTAATTTCCTAAGACAGGGGCTGGGAACAGCTCCGGAGCCGGTCGCACGTAGCACCACGGGGCCAGAGCACAGGTTGTGTCTGTGTCAGGGGCACAGAGAAAATTATTCTCTTTGTAGCAGATAAATCCAGAAATTATTAAAGGGAGATATACATGAATGCATAACATTATATTTATACTGTCACTTCTCCAGCTGTGGCTATGTTCCTTTAATGCATATTGGAAAGTTTGCTCCGAAATGATCCAGTTTAAAGACTTTTATTTAGGAACTAAAAAGAAGAGTTAAAATGTCACTATTTCTCCCTCTTCCAAAAGCTTTTATGACAATGCTTTGAATTAAAAAAAAAAATCCCTCCAGGCTTCTAATTGTGCAACTAAATCTCACAGAAACATACGACTTATTTCTAAATGCCATTAAATTTAAAAGCTAATATTACAGCTAGCAGACTTCACAGTTTATACAGTAGTTTGGGAGCACTGAGCTGTCCCCTTGCATTACTGCAGCCAACACCCTGGAATACTTTCCCCAAAGGAAATCTATCCCCTTTAACAGAAGAGGCCATCAGGGATCTGTGCTGGGTATGGGATGCCCATCCCCTGCATCCTCACTCCCTTGGAGGGTGGGTTTGATCCCTTTTTGGACACGCTGAGCCCTGGGACCACCCCCAGGGGGTGTGCCAGGCATCAGCACAACCTACCCCGATGTGGTGTTCACAAGCCAAGCTCTGTATGAACACCTACAGTCGCCCAGGACCTCTGCCAGGCACTAATTCCCAACACAGACCTGCTCTCTGGATGACAGAGGGGAAAGGCTGGGAGGAAAAATACTCTTTTAGAAGCATGTTTTCACCTGGGAGCATCCCAGCACATGGCTCAGCAGCTGCCCCATAGCCTCTGCCCCACACAGACAGTATTCACACTCAGCATACAGGACAGCTGCCCCCCTGCAGACCCCCTGATACTCTCAGTAGGGCAGCCAGGCTTATTTCCAGGCTCTGCCCTGAGACCTGTGGTATGAGCACTGCAGAAGGACAGTCACAGGCTGTGTCTGAGCATCCCTTTCCCCATGGCCCCAACAGCAGGGATCTCCCCTCTCCCTCCTATCCAAGCTGGCAGATGCACTGAAGTGGCTGCAATAATTAGAGACTCTCAGGGGTTCAGGGCCTCTTTTAATTGCATCCCAGTGGCTGCAAGTGGGTGTTGTGGGTGATGTGAGGCTGGGTGCTGCTTGCCCTCTGCTACAGCTGCTGGAAGAGGGTTGGCACAAGCATTACCCAGAACCACGGGGCTGGAAATCAATCCAGAGACTCTCAGGAGCTCTGGATCTGTGCTAAGTTAGCACCTGTGACACTCATCGACTCATCCTTCAGGCCAGGAGGGAACATGGGCAACCACGGGCTGACCTCCTCCAGATCACAGAGCCTTCAATCTCCTCCACAGCCCCAGGATTGAGCTTAATAGGTTGTGTTTGGCAAAAGTGACCTTTCCAGGGAGCTCGATGTGGAGAAAAACTCCTGCTTCCCGGAGGGATTTGAGCCAATCCATCACCCTGCCTGCAATAAACACCTCTGATGGGCCTAACTCCTCATGCGAATGTGGCAGGCTCTGTCCTCCAGCTACGGCTGCTAAAAGCTTTATGTCCAGTGTCCTTTGTCAGGCAACCTCCGGGTTTGGACAGCTCCATCCCACAAAGTGAGAAGAAAAAGAAAGATCTGGATGTGCAGAGGTAACCTGCAAGGTCAGCTGGGACCTGGCTGGGTGAGAGCATCCGTATCACGGGTACAACGTGCTTCCCATTGCCTTGCCTTCAGCATGTCTGACAAACTCAAGTGATTCCAGTGAGTGAGCTGCTTTTTTTCTACTAAAAACCCCACAAAAAACCCACCAGCAAAAACAAAACACATCCAGAGATTCACCCAAACGTGTAAAATAAGCTCAGCCATGGGAAGAGAGAAATGCAGAAAACAAGTGAACCTGCAATCATCACCCATGGAGCACCAACGCTCCAAGGGGGCATGGATATACACTGGATACATGGATATACACTGGATACATGGATATACCCTGGATACATGGATATACCCTAAATATACAGCTGGTGTATAACCACACAGTGGCCCTGGAGACCCCAAACCCTCTGCTACCATGGCCAGAGTCCCACTGGGTGGGAGGATGGAGACCAGAGCAGTCATCGCCCACCCCGCTCCCCCAGATGACACACACGGGCCTTGTTTCTCTGCACTTTCCTCAGATAAACTTTTTATTTCCTATGCAAACATAATAAAGATGACATAATGACTTCCTGGAACATTCACATTTTAATAAAAATTATAGAGGGGAAGAGATATGATGTGGCACCTGAAATTGAAACCCAGCTATTTCTTCCATCTTTATCATCCAAAAAAATGTAATATTTTGACATTTGGAGAGAGCTGCAGCATTGTGATTTTTTTAAAATGTATTTTATCTTTCCCTGTATGATATTAGCCAAGCTCTTCTCCATTTTCTAATTTCATTAACTGGCACCGAGAATAAACCCCTTTATTTCCCCCTGAATCCACCCACTCAACATTTCTTTCCCTCTCTACAGAGATCTACATGCAGGATGCTTTTCAAGCATGATTGCTCAGAGAAAAATTACAGGGGAGACAAGTGCACAGGCAGCTGAGTGCCTGAGCGGAGCTGCGGGGAGCGGGAGGCATCTTGCGTGCACGGGGCGAGGGTGGCTGGGTCTCACAGGGGTCTTTCAGCAAGAAAAAAAAAGAGAAAAGAAATAAAAACCTCAAAAAAAAACCAATTCCAAGTGGGAAAAGTCTTAGAAAAAAGAAAAAGCATGTAACTCCATGCTGGGAATTCTTGGGATGGGGCAGCAAAGCACCATGAGGATGATGGACTGGAGGAAGGTGGGTTTCTGCCTGGAGATGGATGTGGAGAGTCCTCCCCCTGGCTCTGCAGAGCACAGGGTGCAAACCCTGGTAGGAAATCCCTTTTCAAGGCCCTGATGTCTAAGCAGCTCTCTGATACACGATGAGGTCTGAGAGATCTTTGTCTCCTCTCGCTTGTTTGTGAGGGGAAAGTTGCGGTTCTTGGTGATGACAGGTTTTATTTCCACACTTAGAAATACCGGGGACGTCAAGGCTGCTTTTCCTGCAGGAGCCCTTGGAAGGCTCAGACATATGGATTGCTGCCTTGAACTTTAATTAGGGGGGAAAGAACTGAAGCTTTCAGAGATGCACTTTCATCCAAGGGAATCTTCAGCTCCGGAGCTGAATGGGTGCTAATAAAAACAAGTGTAAAACAAACCCTATTGTCGGTGCTCAAGGTTTCAAACGCAATTCATCCATGTGATCCTTTCAGAAGAGCCATCCCTGCAGGGCTCAGAACATCCCCTCCCTGTACCATCCAAACCTGATGGGAGGTGCTTTGTTTTTATGTAAAATAACTCTTTTCATGCACTTTATAAGAGAAATATAAAGAAGAGATGTTCCCTGGTACCCAAGGCCACGGCAGAAGTACCTGTGCTGGTTGTGGCTGGGAGGATGTGCTGGTCCAGGTGGACCAAGGGGGGGTTATCTGGGGTGTTTTAATGCCTCACATCACATGATGGCACAGGGACTCTGGTGCCCTGTGATGTCCTTCATCTGTGCTGCATCCTTGCAGTCCCTCCAACCTGCCAAAGCTGAGCTTGAACTGAGCTCAGGAACCAAAACTGAGGGATCACAACTCCTAAGGGATGGGGACCATATGGAGACTGCACATCCCAGCAGCAGGGACCCAGTAATGTTCACCAGTATACTCCAGTGTCCTCAGAGCTCTCTGTGGACACATCTATTGCAAAAAGGGGCAGCAGCTGAAAATCCACCTGGAGCTGCTCTGCTCAGCACTGGGAACTGGGGACCGCAGGCAGGAGCGAAAGGTATCTGGGAAAGGCAGGAGTAGGCAGAGCTGAGCAGAGAAATCCCACTCTGAGTCCCTGGATCTGCATTATACCTGCTATGTTCACGGCTCTGCAGCTGAAAAAAGACATCAGGGAATTAGAAAGACCAGTGATCTTGGAGGAGGAACAGGAATGATTAATGCTGTCGAAGGACGGGGGTATGATACGGTGAAGTAATAAAAGAAATACAGATGAAATAAAATCCTCCCTTGAAGTCTCATTCATCCAGATCTAAAAAGGTGGAACCTTGCCACCTAAATCAGGGTTTCCTTAGCCAGAAAAGCAGATAGATAAATAGACAGATAAGGTGTCTGCTCTTCTCCCTGCAGCCCACAAAGGCGCATCGCTGCAGAGTCAGGGACTGTGTGCCAGCTCCACGCATGGTCCCCGTTACCCACTGCCCCAGAAGCAGCACTAAATAACAGGCACTGGTCCCTGAGCAGCAGATTTTGGTGTGTCCATCACTCCTAAGGTGCTCCTCCCACAGTCCTTATGCCCATGAACCTGCATGGCCTGGCAGGCTGAGGACAGGGACAAGGGGACCATGTGAGGGGCAGCTCTGTGCGATGCCGTGCGTGAGGAAGCTGGGAAAGGACAAATGAGTTTTCCCTCTAGAATGGAGATATTTCACGTGGTTCTCTGGCTCCACACTGCAACAAGGAGGAGTGGTGATATTTCACAGAAAGTGGATGCTCTGGAAGGTGACAGAGAACTGAAGTGCCCATTCCCTGGGCTGGCATTCACACTCCCATCCCCGCTCCCCAAGGCGGCGCTTGGAGACCCCGCTTTGCTCCGGGGGGGGTGGTTCAGGAAACAAAAAGACATTCCCCCTGATGAGGTGGCAATATTAAATCTGAACAGCCAATCCACTATCAAATCTGTAATTCCCTATAAAATGGGAACTGAAAGAGAACAAATTGCAACGATAAAGCTGAAACAAAACATTTTGGGGTTTCTATTACTGCTGGCCCCAGGCTTTGAGCCTTAGCACCGCGCTGGCCGGGATGGATTGACTCCGCTCTGGGATGCGAGCTGGGAAACCACCCCTCTCCCCCACCTCTGAAACAACACAGCAGCTGGATTTACATCTGGATACCCCAGAAGGGTCCTCGACAAGGAAGGTTGTGGGTGCTCAGAGCTGGGGGGTGAGGTTGGGGGGTGGATACTGCCTGAGCACAAGCGGTGGCAGCGCCCTGGGATCCCCATCGATCGCTTGCTCTGCCTTCCGATGAAGAACACGGCCGCTCCAGCACGCTGGCTGGATCAATACAACAAGGCTCTGCTATTAAAGCTAACATGAAAAACCACGTTTTTGAGTGGGGGGGGGGACACATACACGTGTGTTTTCACAGCCAGGGAAGCAGGGCAACAGCAGCGTGGCAGCGCGGGGAGCTGTGCTCTGTGCGTGCCTGCTCGGGGGTCTTGCTGTGCATCCTGAGTACACAGCACCACAGCACAGGGTTGAACCACCCCACCCACCCCCCTCCCCGTGCCTCAGTTTCCCCAGGGGGGTGTGTGATGGAGGTTTTAGCAGGATTTGCACTCGCTCATGTGAATTTTTCCCAGGAAATCACCAACTTTTTTTTGCCGCTTCACTCCTCCTGCAAACCTGTTTCCCCCAGTTTGCAAAGCCAAGATGGGCTCTGCAGGCTGCACCCTCCCCTGGGGGCAGCTCAGGCAGGGATGGGAGCCAGGTTGTCCCTCTGAGCCCTGTCCATTAACGTCAGCGATTGAGGAATTTATTGCTGCTATTTGTGCGGCCGCGGAAGACAAATGGAGTTAATAAAGCCACTCGTCCCTTCCAGAGACATTTGTTGACAAGCTGGTGCAATTCTTTCCTCTCCATCCCTGCCCTGGATTCAGCCTGGGCTAAGAGAAAGTGCCTGGGAGGCAGCTGGAGCATCTCACCCCCGACCTCCTCCTGGCCCCTCGCAGCCCTTTCAACACCGGAGACAGACAAGAGGCACAGATTGCTCTCGGAGATGCAGCCCTAACACACAGAAAGCCTTGGACCAAAGGCAGAGAAGCACATTATCCTCTTCCACTTCTTCTCAGGCACCTTTTCCATGCTTCTGGAGGCTTTGACTAAAATTTTGGGAAGGCAGAGAGTGAATCCCACAGCAATCCAGCATCCCTCTGCCCAGACTGGGCCTGCCCAGGGCATCCCAGGTCCTTCCTGCAGCTTTCCCACGGCGGAGAGCCAACGAAAGCAGCCACACACCTCACAACAGCCTCTGATAGGGATCTTAATAATTCTATTCCCACTAATCCTCACAAATTAGTAAATACAGCTTCATCCTATTTGGAGATATTTTGTTACCCAGGGGTTTCTAATAAGCTGATAGAAAGAAAGAGCCAAAGTAGCTCGGCTAACCATCCTTCCAAAGAGCAGAATCACGCAGTGTGTCTAATAAGCCCTTCCTGGTCCAAAGGGAGCCTCTGATCAATCCATATCAAGCAATTCCCTGTGTTATTTTCCATTTACCTCTTCGATAATCCCCTCCAGCAGTTAATCAGTGCTCCGCACTCAAAGTCACTTAAGTTACATTGGATTTTCCTAATGTTGTTGGCACGTTAATATTTAATAGCCCTTGCACTGCACCTTGGAGCCAAGGGATCAGGGATTTTGCTCAACAAGGGCTTTTGTTGCAAAACAAAGCTGATGAGTCCCTGGGGTGTAAATCCTGGGGAAAACTGGAAGATGGATACGACCAGCAGCTGAGCACTCCTTAACCTGCCCCAGGACCATCACAGACCCCCTGAGCAAGGACAGCAGCACAGCAACTCAGCCCCAACTCCTCCCCTCCAGCAGCAAAGGGCAAAAGAGTCACAAAAAGGCAAGACCATGGGGGTACATCCTTCTGACCCCCACTGCCCAGCGTTACCTGTGACCTGGGTGTCCCCAGCCCTTTCCACAGAAACACATTTATGGCAGGAAATCCATTACCCAGCTGCAAGGACGACTTATTAAATATGAATTGTGAGATAATGAACATTTTAATTTTATGTATCCCCCTCTTTCTATTCCTCCCCCCTCCTTCCCCTTTCTTTTTTAAATAAATATTTAAGCATCTTTCAAACTGTGTTAGGAGTGTGGAGACGAGCAGGTTGATTTAATCTCCCTTTCCCTGCTCTCTGCCAAAGAGGAAATCTCTCATCTGCCTCTTTCACAAAGTCTTTGCCAAGGGAAGGAGGGAGGATTAGAGCAGGAGAGGACCCTGGTCCATCGCTCCCCTCCTTTCTCATACTCCTTTTGGAAGTCCTTCAAGGAATGCTATGAAGATGTGATTCATGGTTTTTAATCACTCTTCTCACTTATTAACTCCTTGGGATCTGAACCCAACTGAGACACCCTCGATCCCTTCTGCAAGAGCGTTTCCTGGCACCACATGCTCCCCACTCACCCCCACCAGTAGATTCCCCTGGGGATGGGACCACCAGCTGCTACCCTGAGGAATCCCTCCCAGAGAGGCAAAAAACCCCCTGGTCTCTCCCACCTTGCCTTTGTTTGGGTCTGTTTAACCCAGAATTGGCACAGAGCCCCTGAGGGCATGAAGAAATGACACCTACCTACAACAGTCCTGTGTCAAACCCCCCAGGGGTCCCAGCCCAGTGCTGCACCACTCCCAAAGTGTAACAAGGATCAGTGGATGGATCCATGGATCAATAGCAAGATGGTAGATGCCTGTCCTATCTCCTGGAGCAGACAATGCCCTGAGGTCCCACCCCCAGCACCTTCATGAGGTGGAGATGAAGGGGCAGCACAGTGGGTGATGAGGGAAGGATGAAGTCTGCCCTGGAAGGGAGCCCCAAAGACAGAAGATGGCCCCAAAGGGAGCAAGCTCAGTGCTCAGCCACATGCCTGGAGAAGTCAGTGTCCAGGAAGGGATGATGGACCAAAGAAGAGTGATGTCAGTTTAATCCCTGCAGTACAAATGAGGGGAAAATATCAATGGTAATAGAGAGCTCCTCGTGGGGGAAACACAAAAAAGCCTGGAGATCTGGACAGAATAAACAGCACCAGAAAATCTAAATAATATCCATGTAACTTGAAAAGAAATGCTGGAAAGCCCCAACCCAGCAAAGCCCTTAAGCCTTTGAGTGGTTGGCTGGTGCCAACCGGACTCATCTGCTGAAAGCTCCTCTTTGGTGTCAGCCCACTGCCAACCCAGGATGAAAGCAGCACACCTAAGGACACAAACACACTCTTCCATGTCATTTCCTCAGCTTCAGGAAACCTTCCAAAAAACATTTACCCATTTCTCCTGCAATTCAGCAAAAAAAACCTGCGAATTCAACGCTTTGTGCTCCAAACCTGGGGCGAAGCCAGGGAAAGGTCAGCAGATGGGGAGAGGTTCGACACAAGACATTCTGCTTTGCTTTACAGCTTCCCATGGCTCCCCCCTCCCCATCCCAAAATGCCAGTGCTCATAGTCTCCACCTGCCCAACCCTGCCCATGACTGGAGGTGTCGCAGCCGCTCGAGCCTGGCCGCGGTAATTGATCCCATAAAGCATCCGCCGCAGCGCTCCCGCTAATATTTTGTTCTCCTGCTGCCCTCCCTCAGCTCACACTGAGTCCCAAGCAGAGAATGGACATCATTTCCCTGGCAGAAAGCTCCACACATGAATGTTTCCCTGCAGGGCACAGCTGAGATACAGTAGCATCAGGTTTGGGGGAAGGATTGAAGCCGAGAAACACGGTCGTTGCGTCGTTTCATGCAGCGACACGAGCGGGGGGCGAAACCTGCCTTTAGCAGGGCTCTTCATTCCCAATCCAGCTCCCTCTGTGATGGCAAAGGCAAAAAGGAGAAATACCTTTATTTTTGCTACACTTCAGGGTAAGGCCACATCACCTTACTGCAAATTTGCAAGCTGGCATCCACCTGCCGAGCCTTGGCAGCTGCCCCCACACGCGGAGGGCACAGCCGTGGTGAAGAGCCTTTTATTTTGCCACCAGTTCAAGTTAATAGCACAGAAACAATGAGTTTTCCACAGCTCAAGCCTCCAAGCTGCAGCAGCTTGATTGCATTCAGTTGTGTGTCCGTATCTTTACATCATTTTGGTTGCTTCCCCTATTTAAGAAAAATATTATTACGTTTAATATAAGTTATTTCTTCCTTTCAGTTTATGCTGATGAGTTCCCATTCAGTTCCTGTGGGGACTTTTACCAAAATGAAAATTACAATATCAAAATAAAGAGTCAGCTAATGTGGTAGAATAAATGGCCCACAGAGCATCAAAGAAAACGTACCAAGAGTGGATAATAAACCATCGTAATTCCTCAATTCTATCTGTCCATCCATCTAACTATCTGTTAGACAGGAGGAATCTCAATTAGCTGTTTAAAAGAGATTTATGACTGTTTTATGGGCATTGTGGTGTTCTTTCTGGTCCCAAAAGCTCTCATGACACCTCTAAGACCCAAGGACATGGAAGCAAACCCAGCAGATTAAAAAGATTTCCCAAGAAATGAATTGCACGACTACTGCTGCATGGGGTGGGAGTGTGGTGGGGGCACAGATCCTGGCTCCCCAGACCCACCCAGGAGGGACCCAGCTCATCCCACTGGGACCATTCCCATCTACCAACAGGCCACTCCCAAGTGACCCATTAACTCCAGCGTATGTAACCACCTGAGCAACCAAAGGCACTGACCTCCCTGCAACAGCTCTCTGAGTTCAGAACAATCCACAACCCCAATTAACCGTAATTAAGAAGGATTACAATTAACCTACTGCATGCACTTTTCCATGCCCCTATTAAAATCCCCTAAACTTCCATTTACAGCCCCCACGTCCGCATTCACCCGCACAACACAAAAGGAAAAAAGCTCTTTTTTTTTTTTTTAATCATTATTTGTGCCAAGGTTTTACATCAGGGTTTGCTGTCTGCAGCTGATTATAGATGTCAAATTGAATTCTAACTGGAGACAGAAAGAGAAATTAGGCAAAAAAAAATAAATAAAACGGCAGAGGCTGTAATCCCCCACTGAACAGCCGCGCTGGGATCGCTGCGTAATGAATCCGCCCTGCGCTGCCATCACTCGCCTTTTGTTTACCTAACAGTTTGACAATGCCTGTTTATGCAAATTGGAGCCCGGCTGCTTTTTTGTTGTTCATTAATTAGCATCTCATTCCGGACGTGTGAACCGGGCTTGGAGAATTTGTCTGATTTGATCAACAGTTTGAGTTGCCTCTCGGCCCACCTTCCTTTTCTTGGGTGTTTAACGGGGGTTTGGGGATTGACATGGACCTCGTGGGGGGGTTCCATGCCTGGAAGGAGGGAAGGAGAGATGGAAAAACGAAAAAAAAAAAGTGAGTTTCAGAAAGAGGTGAGCAGCAGCATTGCCCCCAAACCAGCATAAAGCTGCTTTTCCCTCCCAGTTTCTTCCTGCAGCGATGCTGCTTGGTACAAGTCTTCCCTGGAAGCTTTGTAGAGCAGGGCTGGAGCATGGTGGACACAGGGGTTTCACAGCCCAAAAAATGAAGAATGAAGGTGGAGATGGTCCCACCCCAGTGCCAGAGCTGAGCCAACACATGTTCAGCAGCCATGGGACTGGGACCTGAGCACGGGATGCTCCCCCAGGGAGGGGGACCCGTGAATACCATGAGGATTTCTCCCCATTGTCACAGCAGGAAGAGAATAAATCTTTAAAGGCTGAGCAGAAACATCGACCTGCTCCAAGAGGCTTTTACAGATCGACAGATGATGCTGGGAGCTGGTGCGTTGTGCCACCACCTCCGCGGTGCTGCACCCACAATGAGGGATCAATCTGTCCAGGGTAACACCAACCCCTTATTGATAAGGAACCATCACATCCCTCACACAGGGCTGCAAAGGGCCTTTTGCTTAAAGTGCCTGGAAGGTAAAAAATAAAAAAAAAAAAAAACAAAGGCAAAAAAAAGAGATAAAAACAAAAAAACTGAGAGACTTTCTCGCTCCCCCTGAGATGCATCGGAATGTAAATAACTCCAGTGCATGGGACACGTTTCTGGAGATGTATAAACTACCAGTGAGCAAACACATAACCAACCTCGCTGATGCTGTTCCCAAAAAAAGACACTTCTCAAACGCTTGCTCAGCCCTGAGTCAGAACCACGTTGGGCACAGCCTCGTCTTTAAACCGAGGTGAGTCTTAGTGGGGAGAGGGGGAGAAGAGAGACAGCTCCACCCTGGGCTCCCAGTTGCATTTCCCTTCTCCCAGCTTTTATCTGTCCTCTGCTTCACTCAAGGGCAATTTCTTTTGCTCGATTTACACATTTGTTTACAAATACATAATGACTGGGGGGGGTGTTAGGTGGGGAGGGGGGGCCACCCGCAGAACAACGGCGCCTGTTTCTAACCGCTGGCCTCTTCCAGTGTTTCCTCTGCAATTTCTGCACACACACAGCCACGCAAAATGGGCCTAAACACTGCAATTTTCCAACCATTTTCATCCAAATTGTCAGCAATTTCCCAATGGCCCCGACACCAAATTGCAAGTGAATGCTCGGTAATCCTGAGCGGCTGCACAGGCATCCGT
>VXBZ01009316.1:714120-733470 GCA_013399135.1 Heliornis fulica | reverse complement strand
GAGGGTGTCCCTGACACCCGAGGTTGTCATCTTTGACGTGGGACACTCGTTACGTGGGAGGGCAGGGTTCACAGAGGGACAGGTGAACATATGGATGTGCACCCACACGGGTGACACCCCTTCAGCTTGAGAAAAAGGGGTTTCCTCTATTCCTGTAAAAGCTTTGCTATATAAAGCACCTCTGAGACCAGCTGGAGAAGCAGCTGTCCCCAGGACAGACAGACAGACCTCCTCGGATCTGCTCCTGGGGTTCCTCACACCTTTCCCACCCCCACCACCAGCAGACCCTCCCGTGCAGGCTGCAAGACACATCCCCGGGCAGCAGCCGAGACCTCAGTCCCTTCCCAGGCTGCTGCTGGCCGCACTGGAGCTGCCACAAGGCTGCGATGTAGTTTAGCATTGCCATCTAGTGGGGTCCCCGCCAGCCCGTCCCCGTCCCCGCGGGGGGTCACATCGCTCCGGATTATTTACAGGAGTCTTATACACCGGCTCTCCACGCTGTCCACACCGCATCCCCCCAGTCCGAGGCGGGGGGAGGGTTGGGGGGTGCTGGAATAGGGACCGATCCAGCACACAGCCCCTCTCTGGCAGCGCAGCCTCCTCTTGTCGGCTCTGGGGAAAAGCTGCCCCTCATCACAGCTACACAAATTAGAAGCAATGCCTCAGAGGGGCTTTATTCTCCTCATCTCTATGGCCTCACAAATTGTTTTCTACATAAATACCCGCCTGCTCCAGCTCCTTTCAGTTAAGGAGGGGGCAAAGGTCAAGCTGTGCCCCCGGCTGGGCAGCCAGCAGCAATGGATCCTGCAAGGAGCCGACAGACACCTTCGGGTTGTGAAGAGGAGAGTCACCACCCAGTTAAACTCCAGCCAGGGAGACACAAACTTCCTTCCCCAGGGCACAGAGGGTGCGTTTCAAAGGGTGCCAGGGAGACACTTCCCTCCCCAGGGCACAGAGGGTGCGTTTCAAAGGGTGCACTTGCATAACAAAGCCCATACACACAACAGCTGGATCCTGTTGCAGACCAGGAGCTGGGCTTCAGACAAGGGGACAAGACATGAAGACACTTCTTACAAGGCAGCACCCTGCCACAAAAACACTTGCACCCACCAAGCATCGGTAGTGGGTGCCCCAGAGCACCCGAGCATCGCTGTGGGATGAAGGGCTGAGATGCCAAAGCCCAGCAGGTCCAGGCCCCCAAAATCTGAATTCTGCATGAATAAACAGCATTTCTGTGCAGAGCTGGAAGAAGCCAAGCACAGCCTGGACAGGCACTGGGCACCCAAGGAAACTGCTTGTGATGGGCAATAAATGTTTCAGCAAACAGCAAGCTCAGGAAGAAAGGCAGCGGCGGTGCAGGAGAGCGCTCTGATTGCCATCCAGCTCTCTCTAAATGATTCATGTCCCTCCCTGCCTATTCCAGGAAGGCCCAATTACCAACATTTCCTTCTAACCACTGAGATATGTGAAACTTTTTGTTGTCCAGGTGCTGGGAGGAGAAACAAGTTGTCTTTGCACATCGCTCGGCGCCCCACGCGCTCGGGGGCCAGATTCCCTGCAAGGTGCATGGATCAGCTTGGAAAGGGCAGAGCTGAGGTTCTGGGGGTACCCAACATCCCTGAAACAGGCTTGGATCAGGGTAAGGGGTGACAGATGCCCTGTCCCAGAGCCAATGCAGCTGACATATAACAGCCATGTCAGCGGCTTTCACAGCATTCGGAATTGAAGTTTTCCAAACGTGCACTTCATTTGGAATTAATGGGATGATTTTTCCACCCACCCTGCCATAATTGAAAGGAAATAAAAAGATTATTAAACACAGATTCTCTGAGCTTTGACAACTAGATACTAAATATCCATCCAGCACATGGCTGCTAATTCCCAATAAATATGTTTCCTTCGATAACCAGCTGGTTTTAATTTAACAAACAAATAGATGTCTGGTAAAATCTGAATTAATTGGGTGTTGGGAGACCTTAATGGAAAATAGCAGTTGCATCTCAATCCCCACTCCCAGTTTGGGCAACCTCTCCATCCCCATGCAGCAAGAATGTGGGTGCTGATAGGGAGAAGTAAAACCGAGTGGGTGCCCCCAAGCCCATCCCTCACAGCCACAGCTCAGCTGGGAGAAAGGAAGCACTTTTTGGGTGCTCCCAAACACCCCATAAAGGACACCACATCACCTCTTGCTCTCATCCCTGGCTGCTCAGCACATCGGGTGACAGTCCCTAGTTTTGCTTTATCTGCAAGAGTCCCCCCTCTGCTTGGGGTGCCACACAACAGCATGAACTGGAATATATGTTAATTCCCAAATCCAGCTTCCCCAGGAGCAGCCTGTCCCTTTTTTGGCTGTGCCTGGGGACAGGAGAGGTGAGAGGTGACACATCTGTGGCAGCAGAGCACGTTCGGGACCCTCTGCGAAGAGAGCGACAGGGAAACATCCCCACTGCAAAGCGATACGAGTCCTTGGTGCCACCTGCAGAACAGCAAGCGAAGCCTTTTCCCTTCTGGGTATCCTAAATCCAGCTGCTAACAGCTGAGCTGGAGCCACAAGCTGCCCGGAGGGCACAAGAGATGGACAAGACAAAGAGAAACTCAAGCAGGAGACAGCAAGGGAGCTCAGGGACCACCACTGCCCTGGGAAACCTACTTCCAGCCTCAAGAAACGCAGCATTAAAGTGGCCCCGTCAATTGAGTGGCTCTTTAGTGAACGGGGGGGAGGGAAAGTGGCCCAAATTACCCCCGGCAGGAGGCTCTGCACTCCAGGCTCCATCCCCGGCACAATCACACCGCCACCAAATCAAGGTCTCCGCTTCCCATTAAGGGCAGGCGCCGGTGGCCGTCGCGCTGTGCCGCTGGGTTCTTGTTTTGAATCGGAGTCATTACGACAAATGACGGTGCTTAACGCCCTTCCCCGCATCCATCCACGGCTGCTGTCGCTCGGGCACCTCCCGGCAGGTTTTTCCCATTTTTGGGGAAAAGGAAGACAAATGGCAAAAGATGCAGCCTGCTGTGCAGCGTCCATCCCAGCCTGAGGATGCTCTGCAGGACAAAAGTGACACCCCTGAAACCTGAGTGACAGCTGCCTGCATCCAGCAAACCTCCTCCGGCCCTGAGCGCCAGGAGAACACACTGGTGGGGTGATTTACTCCTGCTCCTTCAGTCAAGGATCTCTGAGGCCTCTCCAAGTAATACTTGGACTTGCCCACAGTTTTTCAAACCTGCTTTTCTGACACAGCCAGAACAACAGTTATATCAAGCCCCTATAATGCACTTTTCATGTTCCCAGTGCATTGGATCCCTGGAGACACAGCTGGAAGCCCAAGCACCGACCCATCAGCAGCTCCTGCATTGATTTACGAGGAGGGGGGTAAAAAAAGCCAAACATTCTCATGAGTGAGAAACAACCTGGCCCCAAAGCTCAAGTGGAGAGCGATGGAGTGATGCCCTATGGCTCAGGGGCACGGCCAGCAGCAGCGGCACGAAGCTCTCCTGGCTTCAGAACACATTCACACCCTGGTTTACAAGTGGAAGAGGAAAGGGGAAAGCACACAGAGCTCCAGGGACCCACTGAAGGGGACGGCAGTAATTCTTTCTAATCCTTTAGCTGACAGTTTGGCTTCATCACTGGAGCTCAACCAGGGGTGAAAGGAAGGGAGGAACGGGGAATGGGCAGCTGAGCACGGCCATCGCCTCCCAGCCTCTCCCCCTGCTCCAGCACAGGATCAGGGGATTAAATGAGCACATAAAAGACCTCACCAGACACCATGCAAAACTGTTTAATCAGAAAATTGCCTCTTGACCAGTGCAAGAGTTCTCAGCTGCCATGGAGATCCCTGTCTTTGCAAAAGGGTTGCAGCAGGGCAGAGTTAAATATCTCTTTATTAAATCCCGGTGTCAGGGGTAGTGCCAGCCTGTTTGCTTACAGCAGAGAACAAGCCGTGACCCTGAAAGGCCCAGAAGCTGCGACACGGAGCTGAGAATGAATTGCAGACACTCCAAAGAGGAGCGACGATGAGATATAAGGTCAACCTGCCCCCCCACGGCCGCCTCCCGGGGCTGCCGCCAGCTCCCGGCACATTCCTCCTACGAGCTCAAATGGCTCAGAGCTGAGGGACACCCTTCAGGCTGCTGTACCCAACCAGCACGGGGCAGCTGCAAAGTCACCAGGGATGCTGCCACCCCCAACCCAATCTTTTCCCATTTGGGGAAAAAAAGAAAAAATATTATTAAAAATCCTGTAGCATCTTTTCTCCAAGATCCTAAGAAAAGGAAGAAAAGATGCTGAAAACCCAGGGGAAAAGAAAAATACACCATTCCCTTTCCTGGAGATGAACTGATGGCATCTGCTGACGTGCACAACCACCAACCAACATCCACCTCTCCCCAGGTAGGCGCAGACACACGCTCGGCTGCTGGAAGTGCTCCCAGCTGACAGATTGGGCTGTTTGGCCACAATAATTCCTGTATCCACAGCCTAGCAAATTCTGAAAGACTGATATCTGGGAGAGGACCCCAGACTTTAATTATATCTTATTTCACAGCTGCAGTCAATTCCTGCTACAGCTTAATAAACAGGTTGCATGAGCCGTGAACGTTATTTTGTTAATTTTCCTCGGGAAAATTGAGTTTTTACTACCATTTTGGCAGAAATGCTTATCATAACAATTACAACAAATTGTTGAGAAACTGAAAACATCTGCAACAAAAAAAAAACCACCCACAATTTTGGGAGAGAAGGACATCAGTCAGTCTGGGCAAGTCCAAAAAATGGGTTTTCAGCAGAGGTAGTAGATGCCCTGGGTTGGGTTTTTTTCTCCCCACAACAGACATTGGAAATAAGTGGTTCAGAACTAGATCATTTGAGATGAGTTTGACTTAAGTGGATGTAAATCAGAGCTTTTCTTTCCATTTGATTGTATTGAGAGTCACACAGCCAAACAATTATTTACAATATGACAGGGGGGAAAAAACCAAACCCTAAAGGGGATAAAGATGTGTCTGTATTAAAAATACTGGACTGAAACAAAAATGTGAGTTTAATTCCTCCCTCTTTGACATTGGACAGTGCCCTTGGCAAGACAAAAAATACACTCCCAGTTAGGCACTGACTTATCTTTCTGTAAAATAGATGAGTTTCCCTTTTCCTTGCCTGGAAGACTTAGTGCTCCTCATATCTGCGTATGGCACGTAAGCACCATGGGGCTCAGCCCCCACCCCTAGGAATTAGCCTGAGCTTTATTATAACAAAAGGAGTAAAAAGAATAGCTTGGCCTTACCTGAAGCTCTGACTCTGGACCAGCTCTGTAGTTCTACAAATATTATTTCCACCAGTTTTTCATCATGATATTAAAAAAAAATCCATGCAACTCTACATCAATACACTAAAAAACCTTTTTCTTCCCCCTCTCCACACAAATATAAATAAAAGGACATTCCAATAAGCTGTTCACAGTACAAGGGGCTTGTCCCAGCTCTCACTTCAGCACCTGCTGAGCTTTGTCACTGCCTGGATTGATAAGAGCTTGAGGAAGGTCCCATCTCACCCTGTTGGGGGTGCAGGCACTTCTGGCTCCCCATAGCACCCCACATCCAAGCCCCCGGAGCCGCATCACCTCCCTGGGGAGCTGCTCCTCTCCACCAGCTTTGTACAGCACAGGAGTGGGTCCTTATTCCAGCAAATCCCCCTTGAATGGGATTCAAACAAACTCCAGCAGCGAAGGCTGGGAGTGATCAAAACAAATCAGCCGAGACATGAAAGGAGAAGGGTTGAAGAGAGGTGTGGTGGTACAGGAGTGATTTTCATACTTTACTCTTTTTTCTTTCCACCCTTCCTTCCTCTCCATCATTTCCTATGGGATGATTAAGTTCAGTCAGAAGTAACATTGTGATTTTGATGGCTAAGAGATCTGAGGCACTCAGCTGTCAAGAGATGCTCCACGTTTAGCATCTGTAATAACTCCGTGACGCCGCGACGTGAAGCTGCTTCGCACACACCGGCTCCCCCCAAGAACACCCCACTGAAGCCTTGTCAAACTAGAAAGAGGTGCCTGCTGGTGCTGAGACCAGGCAGGTAAAGGCAGAAGAAGGGTGAGCCTTACCCAGAGCAAAGGGAGAAGCTGAAATGTGAATTTGCATCTGTTCAAAGGGTGCCACGACACCAGGATTTCCTGGGGAAAAGAGGCAGAAACCAAGAAAACCGAAGAGGAGACGCTGACTCGGAGCCTCAGCAGGAGCATCAAGCAACAGCTGAAGTTCCCAAAGCTGCTGGTGCAGCCCCAGGGTCTGTGCCCAGCTCAGCTCCCTGCACTGACCCTGCTGCCAGCCTGCAGGAGGACCAGAGAACTTACACCCCTGGCAGGGGAAATTGTGAATCCCCAGGGGATGTGACCTCCAAGCTTTCAGTCTGTGTGTGAGCATCACACAATATCACCCCCCCTAAGCAGCAGAGCAGGGAACAGGCTCTGCTCAGCACCAATTGACTCCAGAAGTTTCTTTACAGGAATGGAGCCAAGGCCCTGGAGTTACAGGTGAGAACTGACCTTTTTTGGATATGTATGTAATGCTGAAAAGAGGCCAAACAGTCCACAGAACCCTTTTTTTTCCCCTCCCTCTGGCAGTCAAACCTCTCAACAGCAGTTTAAATCCCAGGAAGAGATTTAGAACACTTCTACCACCACAAAAAAAGAGACCATTACCACCACTGCTGCTTTGTCTCCTTGCACAAACCAAGATACACCCACAGAAGCGCTTCACACAAGGAGCTCTGCCGGGATGCAAATGCAGCTTCGAAGAAGAAATCTCACCCTCTGCCAGCACGAACAGCCCCACAAGCACAGCCCACGTGTGATGCTCCCACCCTCCCCTCAATTCAGAGGCCCAAAGGGTCTCTTGTCACAGGTGGTGGCGTGTAGCAGCTGCAGGGAGCAAGTGTTATGGACCCATCAAGCTGCAACTTAACGGCGCAGGAGTCCAAGGAGCTGAGACGCAGCTCGGGAGGACACCTGACACGGCGCCTCTCCCACCTGTAATTCAGCATAATTGGCCGTGGCCTCGACTGTTCCACTGTGGAAATGAAAGCTCATTAATGTGGCAGTGAAAGAGAAAAGGGGTGGGAGGAAAATAAAAGGAAAGAAACTGAAGAAGCTTTTGGCAGAGGACGGCTTGGAGCTTTCGGGGAGATCCTCGGCACCGGGATAATTTCACCGCGGAACGGGGAGGGGAGTGATGGATGGAGGGAGTTACAAGCACCGTGACAGCAACAAAGATGATCCATGCCAATGCTCAGGGAGCTCATCTTGCTCCACCACCCTCACTTCCAGGTGTGGGAGGCAGGGAAAGCACCATGAGAAAAATCCCCAACCCCCCCAAAGGCGTGTGTCACCCCCGGATTTGCTCTGCTCTTGGAAGCAGGGGCAGGAAAAAGGCCTCAGCCCTGTCACCATGAAGCCCATATGCTGATAGTGACCTGCCACGAAGCATCAGCATCCCAGCAGAGTCAAATCCAGGCAAGCAGCTCCTGGGGTTATTTAGCAAACTGCCAGCACTGAGCTCATCCCAGAGAAGCAGACAGATGCTGAGGGGTGCTGGGGGGGACAGGGGGGCACATGGGACAGATTAGTTTTTGCTAGGAGGTGTCCCCATGTTTGGGGCAGAGGCTCTGGTGAAGACCACAACTGCAGACACAGGCTTTGGCAGCAGGACCCAGCAAGAAGTGCTGCTCAGCACCTACCTTCAGGTCCAAATCTGCTGACCCTGCCCACTGTTTAAACTCCTTCCTCTCCCCAAGTTGTTCAATACTCTCAGACTCTGATCAGGACTGAGAATAAAAGCAGCTGAATGTCAAACCACTCTGGACAACAACAAAAAAAAAACCCAACCCTCAAACCAGCAATAATAACACTCTGCAGCATCCCTTCCTTGGCACCAGTTCAGCACTGGTGGCTTTTGAAGAAGACTCAGTCATTTCATCTCTCCATCCAATCTGGCACTAAAAATAAACTGCTATTTTCCTACAGGTTCCCAGGTACAAAGCAGCAAGAGTGCTTTGTAATTTATTTGAAAGAAAGGAGTTATTTTCTTTTTAATCCCCTAAACAGCATTTTTCCCCTTCTGCAATGTGCCAAATCTCTGGGATTTTTCTTCTTTTTTTTTTCTTTAATTTTAGGAGAGAAATTAATGCATGGAACAAAATGCTGCCACAGAACAAAGCAGAGAGGGTTTGTCTGTCCCCAGCAAAGGAACAGAGATGACAGACAGACAGCCCTCCACTGCAGGTACGGACCAGATTCGCGCTCCGCTTCCTTTTGTCTTTGATGCCTCAAATTAAAATGTGGAGGAAGACGGTAATTAAAAAAAAAAAATCCTGAGAACCACTTGGCTTTTTGCATTCATCCACTATCTCAGCTGTGCCTCAAGAATTAACCCTTTGAGGGATATCTCCCCAGAAAAGTGTTTCCTGCAGATACTCTGAAGTGGAGAGCGAGATTCTCACTGCATGTCTGTGACTCCCGGTGGGACAAGAGGGATCACGTTGGGAATTGGAGCAAAAAGGGACCATTCCCTTGGGAATACCCAAACCTTTACAAATTCATATCAAGAGAGGTTTGGAGCAGAATCCTCCTCTCCTCCACCCCACACATCCCCCAGCCTTCATGCCCTTCAACTTCTTCCTTCCCCAAATCTTGTTTTCCACCCTGGGTTTAAACACAGCCCTTTACTCTTCATCGGGGAACGTGCCTTGTGCACAGAGTCAGGGAGGCTGAGGATTCCTCAGGCTCTATTTATGGCTCTGCAAATGATTCAGTGAGCGGCCTCGAGGAGAGTCCTTCCCCCCTGTCTGAGTCAAACCCTGTACAGGCTCACAAGTGCATCTGCCATCACCCTGAGTGCGCTCATCCTGCGCCGCGCTGGTGTAAACACAAAGAGAAGTCGGTTCTCCTCTTCAACGCTATCCCCTCTACCCTGCTATAAAGTGTGACTCATACTGGCAATTCTCCCAGTGGAAGGTTGGGAGGTTAAATTAACGTGTGCAGAGAGCTTTGAGATGCTGAAAATTGTTTTATGAATGCAGGGGATTAATAATATTAGCGTAGCTTGCACAGAAGAGGAAGGTGATGCGGTGCTGTTGGTGCCTGGGAACTGCCACGCACACAAATGATGCCATTACAGTAATGAAGAGCAGAAAATAACCCCATCTCCTGAGGTTGATTTGTAGTGAAGGGTGGTGAGGTGTCCTCACTAACCACCTCTTCCTCACCCCCTTTGTGTGCACTGGAGCTGTGCCAGGAGACCCCCAGCAGACCAAAGCATGTGGCCAAGGGGCACATGGGCACTTCTAAGGGAGAAGCTGCTCCAAAGAGCTGATGAAAGGCAGATGCAGGGGAACAAGGAGCACACTGTCCCATGTTCCAGCAGCACTCTGCTCTCCAGGTCATCCCCAGACTACTGAGCCAACACAGGCAAGACTGCTCCCAGCCCCGAGCATCACCCTGGCTCCTGCTCTCTGTCCTTGACATTTCTCCTGGGGATTTCAGAACCATCTGGTAAATCAATGCAGATACAGAGAGCTGCCTTGTTTGCTCCATCCCCAGCATTGTTTTCACCAAGAAACCAAACCACACAGGGTCTGATGGGTGCCCACACAAGCCTGGGTTGCAGGAGGGATCTGGGTGCAGGACCACTTACAGCTCAGCAGCTGCTGACAAGGAAAATGCCCCAGCAAGGAGCCCCAAACAACACAACTCTCAGAGCACCTCCCACTTGCAGGAAACAGCTACTAAAGGTTAATCCTAAAATGAAAAATCCACCCACACTGCAAAAATAGGAAAGAGCTTTCTGACCACAAAAAAAAAGCCCCAGAGCAGCTTGCTGAAAGTTGGAGCAAACCACCAGGATGAGTCAGCCGGGGAAGTTGGCCCATCAATAACCGATAGCAAAAGAAAACCAAGCCACAAGATGTGTCTCCTGTTAGCCAGATGCTTCAGCCCGTGGCCTGGAGACTGTACAGCAACGAGGGGAACTGTGAGCACAAATCACATCACAGGAGAGCAGCGAGCCATTATTTATCAAAGCAGAGAGAACAAATACATTTGCATCCATTAATAGCTCCATGATCAATTACTGATAAGAACAAACTGCTCCATCCTTCTTGATCACTGAAAGCTCAGCGCTAATTTGGTCTCTGGCATATTTCAACTAATGAAGCCAACCAAATATGAATCAATCCACCCAGGGAAATAACAATGCCCAAACTTACAGGGGGAAGCAACAAAGCTCCTCTTCTCAAGACGCTAAATTGATCATCTGTCAGATTCAAGAAGGTCCGGCCGAGTTAAGGGGATATGGCAACATCTCCCAATACCTGATGGTAACAGAGAACCAGCCTCTTTCTTAATTATCTCCCGTGGGAAGGCACTGTAGTAAACACTTTAAAACTCCACACATTAATTTATGGTGGCTGCTGCCTTTGTATTTTGGAACAAGTTGGACTTTTGTTTTTGGTTTGTTGGTTTTTTTTCCCTATTTACTCGACGCGACGTCCCATCAATCCTGTCAACACAAACAATAACGGATGCCCACAGCCACCCAAACGGCAGGGCTGCTAATTAGAGCCCACAGATGGATGTGAAGGTGCAAGAGGAAAGTGACAGGCATGAGGTGACCTCCCCTCTACCCACTTCCAGCTCCCTGGCACTGGAGAGGAGCCACGCTGGTGCCAAGCGGCGCCTGTCACCGCAGCGTCTGGTGCCGATCACGCACTTGGCAGCGCTTCCCCCAGACCCTCCCCAGCTTCCCCACGGGCCTGGTTGGTTGTGGGGTTTTATTTCCAGACCAACAGCAGGACTGGATGTCCTGCCAGCAAGACAGACGTAGGTGCAGCGCTCACCCACCCCCTCCACAGCTCAGCAGGGACCCAGCGTGGGGGACACTCCAAAGACGTGTCCCCACACAACTTCTCCAGCTGCGATCAGACACGTCACAGCTCGGAGCTGAGCTCTGCCTGGTGGGAGCTGGCCCAGTCCCAGGCACAAACCTCACTGCCCAGAGAGCCTTGTGATGACAAAAAAAAATAAGGAAGGGGGGGGAGAAGGATGCAAAGAGAATTAGAAAACCTTAATAAGACCCAATGAGGTTTCTGGGAATGGATCTGTTCTCTGCTGCTTTCTGAGCACCTCCAGCAGAAAGAGGATTCATTAACTTGCTATCAGTAGTGCTGGCTTATTCTGCATTATTTCGGTCATATCGCTGCAGCTAATTATTGGCAGCAAGAGCATACAGATTTATTGCTTTTTGAAAAAAGGTAGACCAAAGCATTCCCCCTTGGAAGGAGCACTGATAATTGATTTGTCATTATTAGGGAGATAATTTACTTAAATGCAATAGCAGGCCCCTGCTGAATACAGGGCTGGCTAATTCCAGCCTCGGCTTAATGCCGATAAACACGATTAGCGCGGGCTCGTGGAAGCACTGGGGCTGCTCCCGGGAGGGCTGGATGGAGAAGGGTGCAAACCTCAGGCAGGAAGGGTGGTGTATAGTAAGGGCTGATGGGAAAATGTTGTCTTAAAACTAAACCTGGGGCAGAGAGCAGTGAGTGTGGCTCAGCACCTCATCCCTCTTCACGCCCCGGGTCACTGCTGGAAGGCACCTTCCACACAGGGGAGCACCCACGCTGTTCCAGGGTGCTCCTTACGACACCCTAAACACCAAATAAGAGCAACCAAAACTCTTCAGGTCTGCACAGCTTCCCTGGACTTCGGTTTCACAGGATCTCACAGGTGGCCAGCACCCACATATCCATTGTTTGGCCACCTCTCCCCTCATTTATCAGAGCCATCCAGAGGCAGCCCGTGCTGAGGGCTCCATCTCCATCCGTGGTGAACTTCCATCTCTTCCAAAAGCTCACTGAGACCAGCGAGACAAATCCAGAATGCAGAAAGGGCTGTGTAGGACACTGAGATGGTGCTGGGGCTACAGCAAGTGGTGCTCATTAGCAGGAGCAGCAGCACCCACTCTCCTCACCTGTGCATCACGCTGTCACCCGGGGAGGAGCCCACGGACTCCACGTGCACCTAACAGAGATGTTGTTCAGCAGCTTGTCAGCGGCCGAGGAGCGGAGCCGTTTGCATTCTCCACGGGGCCTGAACTGAGAATTAAACTGTGGCAGCAACTGCTGCTGCCTGATGGAGCAAATCAATTCTCTCCCTCCTTTGCCCCAGCACCTCCCCAGCCTGGATTCATTGTGGCATTGGCCCACGTAGGGCGGCGTTAGCCAGACAGTCCTTCAAGGTTAGGAGGAAAAGGCAGCAAGAGATCAGGGCAATTAACCTGAAAGGCCCCTGGAGAATGGAGAGAGGAGGAGATTGAGGTAAAAATTCAGGATCTGAGCCCTCCATCTGTCCACATGCTGCTTTAATTGATCTGGGAGTCAATCAAACCAGCAGCAGCTTTTACTCAGCTAATCTGAACTCTGCGCCAAGCAAGCAAACACAGGGCAAAAAGGGCTGAACAGGCTCCTCCGGCATCTCTGCCCATCACAGATGAAGGGTCTGACATGGGTAACAAATCAATCAGCAGAAAGGGGAGGCAGGACAGCAGATTACATGCTACAGTGAGACCAGGTCTGCAGCAGTGGAGAAACTCAGACACCTCCACACCTCATGTGCTGAGGAGCATCCAACCACACAGCCAGTGCCCGGCGCTACCCCTCGGCGATTAAACACTTCCAAAAGCGACCCAGGAGGTCTGGAGCTGGAGTCCCTGGGATGGAGGGGGGATCACACTTGCTGAGCCAAGGGGTTTAGCCATCTCCTGACAGCCTCTGCCTCAGCTGTACCCCTTCACCCTCTCTCCAGCCAGCTCTGATGGCTGTTTCCCAGGCCAGACAGTAATTAGGAGGAATGGTTTGCAGGGGCGGCCCATCAATAACCCACCTTAAGCCGGTGACGTGTGGGAGCCCGGCAGTCCATCACCAGGCAGTGACAGATCACCTGGCCAGCAGACCACAGAGAGAGGAGTCCTCCAGCACATTAATCATCCCCAATCCAGGGATGACCCTGGAGACCTTGCCAAACATTAGCAACACTCACCTTCATCCCTGCCGCTTGCTTTTTACTCTGCCCTTCACTTCGTTCTCATCCTTAATCTCCACTTGCCTCGTGCCCCCTCCACAGCATCCCCCCCAGCCCCTTTGGTGAGGGGCAGGGTGAGGAGAGCCAAGGGTCCTGCCTGCAGCCCCTGCTACCCCCACACCCACCACTCAGGTGCCCCACTGCTTGCCCTGGCAGGAGCTCAGCACTTTACCCAGAGCTACGAGCATCATTTACATCCCTGCCCCGACAGCATCACGCTCAAACCAAACCCATCCACCGCCACCCCCAGACGTGCAGTTCCACTCCCAGGCTCTGCAAAGGCAGCAGGCTGTGCCCAGCAGCACCCACTGACACCTCTCTGCCTCCCAGTGCCACCCCTTGGAGATGCTGCCCCTTCCCAGCGCCCTCACTCCCAGAGCCAGCAGCCTCCTTGCTTACAGCAGCGTAATTAGTTCAGCGCTGCTGCCTTTTGCTCAGCAACATCTGTTTTGCATGGGCAAGGGAAAAGGAGGGAAGTAGTAAACATCATCTTTATTTTAGAAGGAAGGAAAACATTAAAAGCCTCTACACTGCCCTTTCCAAAGCCCTCTGGCTCTCTGATTTCTCTTCAGAAGACAATACTGTTATTGCAACCAGCTCCGGGGAGCTGTTTTGTTCCTGTGAGTGGTGCACATGCAGAGAAATTAGGCTTCTCCTGAAGAGCTCTTACGTGCATAGAGATGCTCTGTCAATGCCCAGCCTGGATGATTAACCCCAGGCTTTGGCTCTCCCATTCAGTCTGTGATGGTCTGCGGAGGCGTCTACTTTCCCCCCCTCCCCTCTTCCCTGCTTCAGGAATGGAGAGCAGGAGACACAGACACTTCCCCTCTCGTTTTCTCCTCTATATGGAAAGGTCAGCTCCAGCCCTGCTGGAACTGTGCAAGGCTGCCAGGAGACTGCTGAACCCAGCTGCTGATGGGAGATGGGCTTGGAGGGACGAGGCTGCATCCACCTTTCATAAAAGAAGCTGTTTTGCCACTTTGCTCTCACTGGGCACGGATAAAAATGCAGGTGGATAACGACCTGCTGCTGATGTTTCCCATTTTAAGGGTCTTTCAATGCATCCCCAGGCACCAGCTGGAGTCAGGGGGCGGTGAAAAGCTTCAGAATATCCTTGTAGACAAGTAGTGTTCGTGCCTGTGAGTCTCTGGATCTGCGGGGACGCTTTCCAGGGACAGATGTTCAGGCAGAAAGCAGCTGTCTGCACGTGCTCCCTCTGCCCAGATGTTTGCAGCCTAGAATTTGGGCTTCAACTGTGTCCTGGTGCACCCCCACATCAGTACTGCATCCCAGGGGGAGGTGAACAGCCTCACTTGCCTTACACAGGACTCTGCCTCAAGTCTGGGAGCCTCTAACCCAGGAGGATCTTTGTAACAACTGGGGGTGATGACAGGATGAAAGGTCATGTAAAAAACCCTACTGGCCATGGCTGTCCCCCAATGCAACCACAACCCTGCAACCAGAGCAGCACACAGACCTTCCAACCTCATGGGGAAGCATCAGGTTTAGAGCTTGTGCCAGGGCTAATCCCTTCCTGGAGGAAACATGTGCCTGGCTGGAAATAAACACCCCCAGCAGCAGCAGATATAAGCCTGTATTCTGCAATGTGATTCCTATCAGCTTTAATCTTATCCCTCAGGCTTACCACACTCTCCACGTGTCACAGATGCCTCCTCATCATCAGACACTGCATCTGCAGACTCTGCCATCGCTTTTCAGTGGGGGCATCAGCACCCAGAAGTGTTTTTTCATAGAATCATAGAGTGATTAGGGCTGGAAGGGACCTTTCAGACCATCTCAGACCATGGCCAGGGTCACCTCTGACCAGACCAGGCTGCTCAAGGCCCTGTCCAACCTGGCCTTGAACACCTCCAGGGAGGGGACAGCCACCACTGCCCTGGGCACCCTGTGCCAGGGCCTCACCACCCTCAGAGGGAAGAATTTCTTCCTAAGATCCCATCTCAATCCACCCCCATCCAATATAAAACCATCCTCCCTCATTCTGTCACTCCAGGACCTTCTGAGAAGTCCCTCCCCAGCTTTCTTGTCAGCTCCTTCAGGGTCTGGAAGGGGGTCTAAAGTCCCCCCCAGAGCCTTCTCCTCTCTAGACTGAACAACCCCAACTCTCTCAGCCTGTCTCCATAGGAGAGATGCTCCAGCCCTTGGATCATCTCCGTGGCCTCCTCCAGACCCAGCTCCAGAGCTTTGAGGGAGCTCAAGGTGATGGGCTGGATCAGGTACCAGGCTCACACCCTGGTACAAATCTCTGGAAGAGGTTGGACAGTTGGGAAGTGGGTGGACAAGTGGGACCATCTGGGCTGCAGGCTGCTCTCCTGTGCAGTGCTCCCAACACAGGCACTGGGAACATCTTGTTTCACCATTAGCAGTTGATGAAGATTAGACAGCATTAGAGGGGATAACTTGGCAGAGCAAGTCTTTGAAGCCCAGATTAGCACCAATGGGTTATCTCTGCTCAGTTCTTAGAGCTGGGATGAGAGGAACAATTAGATCATTAGCGATCCTCTCTAATTGTGCCATGATGAAAGGAGTAATCAATGCCTGATGCCTCCTCTGCACCCGCCGCAGGGGACAGGCTGCTCTCTGCTCAGATCTCTGCCTCCCTGGAGCACAGACCAGCTTTGTTGTGTTTACTCCACAGCAGCTCCTTTTCCCCCAGATCCTGGCTCTCAGAAGCACAGGCTGGGGTGAATCCTCTCCCTGTTTACTTCAGCATACAAGAGGCAAAGCAACTCTTCATCTCCATCCCAGGAGGCTTCTCCAAGCCACGGAATTTGAGGAAGAAACCGTTCCTTCTGTTGTCACTACAACATTTGGTACCAATCTCCTCTCTTCCAGGTGCTCCAGAGATTGATTTTGCATCATCTGTCTCTCACTCAGGTTTCTGGCCCGATAATATCACAGCACAGACTACAGAAAGGTCACAGCGGCACTGCCGCGTGCTCGATAGGAGACACCATCAGGAGTGGGACATGTGACAGCTGCTGCCTGCAGCTGCTGCTGCCACCGAGAGCATCTCAGAGAGCAAAGTCACAGCAAGATAAAAGTTCTAACAAGACTCAGAGCAACACAGTGATTCCATGTGCTTCTCACCTCAGTGCCTGAAGCCCGTCAGCACCGTGCCAAGGGGTGGGCACGGGCTGGGAGCTCCCCCAGCTCTTGGCTGTCCTCCCTGCTGTGGAAGCCAGGGGTGAAGGGGCAGCATGGGAAGGTCTAAGCACAGGTAAGTGTGTTGGGCAGGTCAAGGTGATATCTGAGTGGAGAATGGGGATGGGAGGGTTAAAGTCTGCTGGCACTGCAGCTCGGCTCTCGGTGATGCTCCTCAGAGGCAGCAGTGCCACCTGACCCCAGCTGTCCATGAAAACCCCCCCACAGAGGTGTCACAGGAGTCCAAACCAGACACCCAATCCTCCACCCAAGGCAGCACTCTGAGCACATCCAAAACCTGAGCCACGATTCACGGGTCAAACCAAGCCCAGCTCCTAGAGCCTCACCAAACCCCACTGCCCCGGGCAGGGCGCTCCTGGATCCCGGGAGAGGGGCAGAGTCCTCAGCTCTGCCTAGAGAAGGGGTTTTCACCGCTGAAGCCCATCTCGGAGCCAGTTGGCAGATTTCCACCACGGCAGCTTCCAGAGGGAGCCACCCTCATCCTCCTGCGTGACTGACTCCTGCCATCTAGTGCTGCTCGGCGGCCCCGGGTCCCCACGAACCCCGGCTGCGCAGCCCCACGGCGAGGCCGAAGGCCAAGTGTGAAACCTCACCAGGGACCCAGAGGAGCAGCTCTTCCCAACAGGTCATGACACGGGCCGTGGCTTCAGGGCAAAACCACCCCCCCCAATAAAAAAAATCCAAGAGGAGCTCAAGAAGGTCAGACAGGAGAGCAGAGGTCAGAGGAAGAGGGTCACAGCGATGCTGGAAGGGGGATGGAGAACAAGGGCTCTTCTAGGGCAGCTGCTCCTTGGTGCCCAGCACAGCTTCAAGGCAGGGGCTACACCGACCCACAAGCCACCCCGGGTGACCTTCTGGTGAGTGTCTGTGCTGCAGCAGCTGCACGTGTGCTGGGGAAGTCTGGGCCCCAGGCAGGCTGCCCTTGGGGTTATGTGGGGCTGGGGGGTGTGTGTGACAAAGCCAGAGTGGGAAAAGCTCCCCCAAGCTGCTCAGCACCCCCAGCCAGCAGCACTGCCATGTGCCTTTGGAGGCTCAGCATCACCCAGGCACAGTGTCAGTGTCTCAAGTAGGGTCACACACATCACAGACACACATTGTCCTGCTCATGTCTTTGCTCTGTGCAGCTCTGCTCACCCCTCCCCACTCACCCCAAACCCACTCACAACCCCCTTCCACAAAACCCAGCAAATCCAACCCATCAGCCACAAACACACCACCTGGACCAAGAGGTCTGTGCTGGAAAGCTGCACTTGCAGGGCTGGGGGCGAGGGTCTCACCCCCTGCACCCCACCAACTCCCCAGCAGCAATACCCCCCAGCCCTCAGGGCTGTTTGCCTCCATCCCAGCATCACTCCCCATCAGCCACACCCTGGCAGAGTCTTTCTACCAAGTGCTTTTGCTATGATAAGCAGAACTATTAGGCAAATTTGTTATTGACTCTTTCATATTAGACTACTTTTTCTTTTCCTACTTTCATGCAACGCAGCTAATAAAAATGCACTTTATCTTTCTGGATTTATGGGTTCGTAAAGCTGCTTTGGTGCACCTCAGGGAACCGGGGGATTAGAGCTGTATTAAACATCTCCAGTGAAAATGCCACTCAGGTGAAAAGCAGGGAGGGAAGGGGGAAAATTCAAGGGCAAGGAACGAGCAGCAGCAAACTTGGCAAAAAAAAAAATATGGTTTTAATATATTATCTAAAGAATAAAAACCTAATAAAAAGTTATCACCAGGCAGGAGGAGCTCATAGTGCCACTGCTTGAGAATTCTGCCCGGGAACTTCTTCCACGGATGAGAGTCATCAAGTAAAAGAGACACCAACACGCAGCAGCGTACCTGGACAGTGAGGGGAGGAGGGAAGAGGCAGGAGGGAACAGTCTCATTAGCACGAACCATCCCTCCCTCCACAAAGACATCCATGCACAGCAGAAGCAGGGGGTATCTCCAGCAGAATTCCCCACACACTTTGGGGATGCCAGTTTGCATCGCTCCCAAGGGCTGGAAGGAGGATGGAGCGAAGGGGTGGCCTTGCACAGTGATGATAAGTGGCTTCTGGTAAGGCCAGGTACTGCCCCAGCTAAGGTACATTTGAGGTTTGCAGTCTTATCTCTGAAGTCTTGTCTTGTGGGTGAGAGTTCTGCTGTTGGGAGTTATCATTTCATTCCAAATATTTAACACTTTTTGTCAAGAATGTCAGAATGAAACAAAGCCTCCGAGGAAGCCAACAGTCATCTTTCCATAAGCAATCACTTCTACTGGAAGGTCATCAATACCAAGCTGCCTTCACAAGGCCTTGGATTTCAGCCAAGCTCCTTCCCCTCTCTGGTACAGCACCTCAAGCTGGTGAGGTGATCACCAACCCAGAGGAGTTCGTTGGGATTTAACCAGGTGCCAGTGTAGAACCCACAGCGCTCACTACAAAGTGCTTCAGGCTCTGTCACCTCCAGAGCTCAGCTATTAAGTTCTACTTTTCAATGATCTTTAGCAGAAATAGTAAATTGCTGTTTTTTTCCCCATCCACTCACATCCTTTGCTTCCAGACCTGAAGCTCTGGTGACGCAGACCCGCTCTCCCATGCAATTTATCTCCCTGGAGCAGAGATTACCCCCCACATTTTGATGCTGTGTATTCTCCTCCCTTTCCTTTGGCCAAAAAAAAAAAAAAGCCTTTGGAGAAGATGCCCACGATAAACNGCCACGGGTCACCCAGTTGCAGGCTGTTTACCCCCAATATACTGATAATTACACATAAACCCACAGCTTTTTCTGCCAGCACAGTGGCTGAAGCAGTTTGGATTTGTACAGTTACATGTTTCCACACCCCACTCCCCCCCCAAAAAAAAATAAATCACAGCTAGCCAGAAACAAGCACCATTTTATTTAAGCCTCCCTGGATTCAGACCCCTGAGGCTGCATCCTCCTCTACTCTGGTGCTGGGATATTTTCCCAACCAGCAAGTGCATCAGCAGTGATCTGAGCTGAGCTCCAGCTCAGGTTTCTCAACCACTGACCTCTTAAACATCTGCACACACAGC
>VXBZ01009316.1:699975-712792 GCA_013399135.1 Heliornis fulica | reverse complement strand
CAGCGCTCACTACAAAGTGCTTCAGGCTCTGTCACCTCCAGAGCTCAGCTATTAAGTTCTACTTTTCAATGATCTTTAGCAGAAATAGTAAATTGCTGTTTTTTTCCCCATCCACTCACATCCTTTGCTTCCAGACCTGAAGCTCTGGTGACGCAGACCCGCTCTCCCATGCAATTTATCCCCCTGGAGCAGAGATTACCCCCCACATTTTGATGCTGTGTATTCTCCTCCCTTTCCTTTGGCAAAAAAAAAAAAGCCTTTGGAGAAGATGCCCACGATAAACACACCCTTGATTTACAAACACACACACAGAGCTCTGAGACATCTGAAGAGAGGGGGGTTTGTCCCGCTGTAATTAATCCTCCGAGGGCACTAATGGCACAGGCGGCGCTGCTGCTGCTAAACAGCTTGTGTTATCTGAGGAACAAACAGGTTTCACACCCAATAAACATCCCCGGTGATGAGTGCTGCCAAACAGACTGTAAATCTGCCCTTGCCTCCCTGGGCACACGGGGGAGGGTTTCCCTTCAGCCCCTCATCCCGGGAAGGGGTAGTTTTATTGCAGATTCCTTCAGACAGGACCCACTGCCACGGGTCACCCAGTTGCAGGCTGTTTACCCCCAATATACTGATAATTACACATAAACCCACAGCTTTTTCTGCCAGCACAGTGGCTGAAGCAGTTTGGATTTGTACAGTTACATGTTTCCACACCCCACTCCCCCCCCAAAAAAAAATAAATCACAGCTAGCCAGAAACAAGCACCATTTTATTTAAGCCTCCCTGGATTCAGACCCCTGAGGCTGCATCCTCCTCTACTCTGGTGCTGGGATATTTTCCCAACCAGCAAGTGCATCAGCAGTGATCTGAGCTGAGCTCCAGCTCAGGTTTCTCAACCACTGACCTCTTTTAAACATCTGCACACACAGCTGGATGCTCACAGAGTCCAGCTAAGGCTCAGCAGCACTTTCACAAGCCTCAGCTGGATGCCTGCCTCTGGTTTCACCCGAGAAGCATCATCCCACACTACAAAAGCCGTCCCCTGGAGCTGCAGGACACCAGCCTCACCATACACTGTGATCTCCCCAGGAGCTGCCACTCCTGAGTCTGGAGAAAACTCCCTCCCTTCTGTCTCCTTCCCAGACAGATCAAAACCAAGAGACCATATTATACTTAAAACCCCTGATATAATAACAACGAGCTCCGTGATGATGAAAAGAGAAAACAATAATATGAAATACCAGGTGAAAAACATCCCATCTCAGCTCAGTTTATATTACTTATGTTTATGACAGCCCTATCACAGCAGCCACAATAAGATGAACGATAGGGTAGATCAGTAAATATTATCTTCCTCCTGCAGAAAGGGAGAGGAAGTCCCAGAGGCGTTTAAGCACTTTGCCAAGCCCAAAAAGTGACAGGCTTTGTGACAAGGGGCTCCCAGAGCCCCCCGCTGCCTCCAGGTCCCCCCCCCCAACACACACCATTACAGCTCTGTGTTTTAAAGTGCAAGAAATACTCCAGCAGTGGGCTGGGCAGCCCTTTGCATCACTGCTGTCGAGTATTGGTATTATTATGGGATTATTTTCTTTCAACTACTCCCTAAATATCAAGTCCTTGTCTGTCCCAGCCATAGGAACCAGAGGGGATGAAACAAGGAGTCTTCCTCCACTGCTTCACAGGTGGGGCCAGATGTGCAGGCACCTTCATGAAAGCTGATCCTGAGGTCCTGAGGTCAGAAACTTTGTTGTCTGGTGTTTATAGTCTTGTGCAATGGACTAATATCAATGAAAATTCAAATCAGCACGATGCTCTGGGGTACCAAGTACCATCCAGGATGGATCCCACCCCCCCTGCTGTGGAGAAGCACCAGACACACCTTGGAGACCACACAGATACAGAGCCACAAGACACAGGGGATTAAAAAATATCACCAGGATACAGCTTTTCATCTTCCAGGCCATAAAAATTACCTGGGGTGGTTTCAAATGCTGGTGAGAGAGGCAGACAAATGTCAAATGCAATGAGAAAAATTGGAATATGCAAATTATTTTCATCAGCTACAGGCAATCAGCCATGGTGCTGCTCACACCACAGTTCTGCTCAACTTCCAGAATAGTTTTCTCAAGTCTCATTTTCTTCCTACAATTACCTTTTCCTTCTAACAATCAGATACTTGCAAACAATCATCCAGAGGACTCGGGGAAGAATTATGCTAAATGCAAGATTGTAATAAATGTTTTCTGGTTAAACTATTACATTCCCTTTCACATACATACAATGCCACTGAGAAAATGTCAAATTCAGCAACAGACACATTCCAGGATTACAGAAAATCCCATTTTGCTCTCCCAGATTACCAGACAGACCCCCTGCACATGCTTGTTTATACCCTACTACCTCCATAACACCTCCTCTGGGGTCACACACAGTCACACCAGGTAAAGACAATTCTCCTCAGGGGTTTGGGGTGTGATGAGCACTTGAAGTACACTTCTAGAAGTTTTCTCACCAGATGGAGTTGCCCCAGGTAGGAGGGTTTTACTGATCATCACTTTAACGTCACACCCATTGGAACAGCGGGCTCGCCGTCGGAAAAGACGTCTCAGCTCATGCCAGCCCACCCCCAACTTTGCTCTGGTGGCACAAGTTGTCTTGCAGAAAACACTCTGACCTGCAGCCTCCCCTCAGTGGAGGGGGAGCTGTCAGTGCCAATTGAAAAGATGAGATCAGAGATTCTCATCCCACTCCCTCCCTCCCCAAGCAGGCCAGCGAGCGCTTCCCGCTATTGACTTTTAATCATGGGTCTTGAAAGCTTTAGGTGAGTGTTAAACCTCTGTTGGTGCCAATAAAACCACAGAGCTGGAAATATTTGCCATTGGGAGGATGACTAGAGAGAGAGGAATGAGCTGGGGAGCCCCAAAGGACGATGCTCTGAAGGGAAGATAAAAACAATGGAAACTGAGAGCTGCTTTTCTGTAACTGGCAGGGAACTCGCCTGTAATTTTCAGGAGGACTTCTGCCTCTGGGAGCTTCCTCTGCCAACTTCACAGGCAGCAGCAGAGGCTCTGCTGGTTTCTCCTGGATTAAAAGAGCTGCTGTTGCCACCTGGAGATGCTTGAACAACTGTTTAGAGAGATTCCCTCAATGTCACAGAACTTCTCCCTTCCTCCGCTTAAAAAGGTGAGGGCAGGCTGCTGATTCTCACCGAACCCATCTGCCCTACTCCCTTTTCAGGGGATGGCTGCCCACTGCTAACACTTGCTGGAGCCCTTTTTCCTACAGAAACTGCTCTGCCTGGGTTCCAATCACCCTTCCCAAACCCTGCCAGGCACTGACGGATTCATCCTTCCATGCTCTTTGGAAGGATAAAGCTCTCAAACCTCTAGAGCATCCTCAAGATCATCCTTCCCCTCGAGACCTCAGCACATTCAACAAATGCAAGGGGATGGTCACCACTGCCCAGAAAGCCACCCTGGGGGTTTCAAACCCAAAGCATCCTCCCACCACTGAGCAGAGCTCCTCCTTGCAGGGCTGGAGTAGCAGCTCTCACCAGGCACAACTCCCAAACTCAGCCCTAGTGGAAGAGCCAGAGCTTCATTACAATGTGCCACTCACTCCCAGCTAAGTACTCGCCTCAGTGTTGATGGGGATGAAAGGGGAGGGCTGCAACATTTAGATATTAATGTGAAAAACGTTTTACTGATAACTTTTCCTCATTATTTCCATGTTATTGTGATTTCATGCAAACTTCTCCCTTCCAACACCGCTCCTGACCGCCGCTGCACTTGTTCTGAGCTGGCTCTGCCCCCCCAGCAATGCTAATAACGGCTTCTGGATCATTTTTACTCATTCTGTGTTTCCCTCACAGTACTTCATGTGACTTATGCATCCCCCAAAGCTCATATTTCTATTTGAATTGCAGGGCAAGTAGTGGGTTTTAACATTCTGCCTGCACACACGTTCTCCTCTCCCTCAAAATGAAAGATCATTTGAACTTTGAATTGCATTAGCATGACATTTTTCTACTAAATTACCCCGGCTGCACTCGGTCTGAGAAGAAACAAACCCCTTTTAACTTCATATAGGTTATGTGGATGGCACCAGAGGCAACACACAGGGGAGAGGAGGGGAGAGAGAGCTCTGCAGCACTGCTTGGCATCCTCACACCTGGGAGTGCTCCAGATCCAGGGACTACCAGCTCCCTTCCAGGGCAGACTTGGAGCACCAAGGTCTGAACATCAGTCACAGGCTCATCAGCCGCCGGCGCTGCCAGCGGCGTCGGGTCTGTGTGAAGGCAACACACCGACTCCTGCAGCCACATCCCTCCTCCTGGCCACTGTGGGAGGATGGGTGGCAGAAGGACTGATGTTTAGAGGCAGGTTTCAATGCCTACCCCACAGGCTGCATCACCTCGGGGGCAAAAAGCATCCCTGCTTTTGGGTAGCAGGATGCCGGACCCCACGCAGATCCTGGGGTGTTTTTAGCTTGGTTTTGGGGTGATTTTTTAAGGTAATCGTGGGGTATCAACAGGTGACAAATGTTTTAGGCCTGGATAAACATTTTGGCTGCCTGTGGCACCACAGCATGGCTTATCCCACCCTTCACCCAACCTCATCAATGGTTTGATCCAAATGATTCACGCACTTGACCACCACGTTTTCTATTGTGCCCAAACTGGCTCCTCTCCCGATGAATCTCCTGGCTCTGTAGACCTCTGCCTCTCACATTTACAGGCAATGCATTTCCATCTGAAGAGGAATTTAAAAACTATTAGTCAGGGAACACAGCAGATAGTAACTATAGCAATGCATCAATCACAGCATGGTAATTACACACCACCGGGTTGCCTGTAAAAGCTGATCTACCTGGCAGAAAATGGTAGTAATCAGCCTATTGGCAGCAGACAATACAGCATCATTTGTAATTCTTCTGGCTGCATGTTCTTCATTTCACAGGGGCTGGATGCTAATCAATGAGTTGCCATAGTTACCCGACATCCCTGGCCATCAATACACAATGAGATGCGAGGAAATTAGAGGGGGCTTCAGTCACCGCTGCTGGGGAGGAGCTGGGGGACCTGGCTGGCTTGAAGTTCTCCTCTGTACTGTTCCTACAGGTTGGAAGCTTGGAGCTTGGGCAGATGGTTTGAGCTCTGCACCTGGCTTCTCCTCCATGACCAAAGTGACACAGCCAGCAGAAACCAACTCATGTTCTGAACCCCACGGCCACCCCCCAACCCAGGGCACCGAGGAGGGTCCCTGGAAGAGGTTAAGGGGTGGCAGAACCACAGTGGATCTCCTCAGAAAGACAAGAGGCATCTAACAGGGAGCAAGGGACCATCTCGAGCCAAGAGTGTAGACATGGCAAACAAAGACTGAGGGTGGGGAGCAGAGGAGAAGCCCCTCAGATGGCATTGCCAGTCAGATGACATCACCAAGGTCACACAAGGAACCTTCAGCACAGGCTGCCTGCAGTGACTGCCAGCCCCCAGGCTCAGCAGAGGTCAGAAAGGAAAACCAGCTCCGTGTTGGAGATGTTTCACCCTAGTCAGGCCTGTGCTCCCAGGAGTAGCAGGGGGAGCTGATCTCCTCGTTGTTTTCATATGCATGAGGATTAAAAAAGGAAAATGATGTTTGATGTTTGTGAAATTTCAGTCTAGGTATGAATCAAGTCCCTAGATTGTTCTTATTGAGGTAATTACATTACCTGTTGTGTGGTGTCATCTCCTGGGAAACCAGGGGACCTTTCCCTCTCCTGAGGGGTTTGAGGGAGTTGCTGCTCTGGGAACCCAGCACAAGCCCCTGCCAAGGGCACTGTTGGCCATGCAGTGAGAGGGTGAGGGGGGTCCCAGGCTTCACAGCAAGCTCCAGGGAGTGACCTGCTCCCATGCAGCAGCTCAGCCCTCTTTATTTGAAGGGCCAACTAAGCTTTTTCAAGCCAGCCTCTCAACAGCAGCCAGCCTTTTCTAAACCCATCCAAGGATTGCCATCTGCAGCATCGCCTTTGTGTTTCGTTTATGCCCACATAAAAAGGTAGGCTGAACCTTGAATGCTCATTCTGTTTGTCTCCATTCCTCCTGTGCTTGAATGCACAGGCACATCCACGGTGATTTAAAAGAGAAACATCCACAGGGATTTCACACACCAACCACTCCACGTTTCACAGATGAAATGAGATCGAGAGGGATGGAAAAAGACACCGAGGGGGAGCCCAACTCCCCATTACAGGAGGAGAACACAGGTTTTAGGACCTGGCCCAGCACTGGGAGAGTGCAAAAGACCAACATTCAGAGCAGATTGCAGGAGTAAAGAGCTGAAATATCTTTTAATTACATTGTTCTTCAGATTGATGCTCCCCCTTTATGTGTTCTCATTTCTCAGTTAACGTGGAGGATGAGATCCAAGGAGCTGCTTGCTACCAAGAGGCAGGAGAAAACCAGACAAAGCTCAGCACAGGGTGTTGCTGCTTTATCATCATCCCATCCAAACTATTCACATGCAAAATGCATGAGCTCTGTCTATTAGTGGTGCTGTTCTCAGGTGGCTCTCAGCAGGCCCCTTGGCATGGAAGGAGGTTTGTTGATGTGAAATAACACACACTGTAAACACGTTTTAGTATGCAGGAGGAGTAGGACCAGCACGGCTCCGAGCCCAGGGTGGAAGGAAGGGGCTGTCCAGCCCCTCAACCACTCCTCATCACCTCTTCCCAGGCACCTGCTCTCCCTGTGAGAGGCTGGGCACCCCCAGGCTCTCTCTTCCCACCGACTCAAGCGATGCCACTCAACCACCCACAAGTTCAAAATGGGACTTTTCTCCCCCCTCCCCCCCCACTGCCACATTCCCACGGGAGCACAGGTCGCAAAGCAGGGGGATGGCCAGCACAGCCACGCAGGGTCCCAGCACCCTTCTTCACCCAGGACCCATTCCCCAGGGGGTTCCTCCCAGTTCTCCCCTGGGAAGACCCCTGAGGAGAGGGGGTCTTCAGCCCCTACATTTAGAAAACACCCAGTCCCTCGCACATCACGGGAGATGAGTTGGTTTATTAATTCCTTTAGAGCGAGAATTAAGTGGAAAACTGGAGAACTGGCATTAGGGATGCTTGCGAACAGCACCAGCAGCCTCTTGTGGACAAGGTGAGCGCTACAGCACCCAGAGCCCCGGGCCACAGCACCCAGAGCCCCGGGCTACTGGCACTCGGGGACGGAGCCAGCCCCGCAGCTCTCCCTCCTTCAAGCCCTCGAAGACAAAGGGAAGGATGCCCGCGGTTCCCACCTCAGTAAAGCCTCAAAGACCAAACTGTGATGGGTTTCTGCAGGGAACTGCAGAGAGAATCAGCCAGGAATTACATGTAAAAGGCACCCTGGCAACATTACCTTGTGTCTAAGTGATTAAATCAGCTTTCTCTGCCTAGTGCACTGCCTGGGCTGAGCACTGACTTCAAGTCACACTCCACATTGATAAGCCAGCCCTTATCTCGTCAGCAATCCTGTTTTCTCCTCCAGTGTCTCCCACTCACAGCACAGCCATGATGTTATCTCCCAGTACACAACAAGTGCCACTCAAACCAGATGCCACTCAGCTTGCTCCGGGCTAAACTGGGTGTTTCTTGGAAGGCAGAGACACAGGGGATGCCCCACTACTTCAGTACGGTCCAAGTTGACAAGAAGGGGGAAAATATTTTGCCCAAGAGCACCTGAACCCAAAAACTGTGCCAAAGCCAGCAGCAAAACCCTCTGAGCTCACAGCAAGTGCAAAATTGCTAAATCCCACTCCCTCCCCAGCAAAATCCCACTTCTACAACCCCACATAATCATCTTTTCAGCTCCTCAGCAGAGCTTTTGAAGTAAGATGGGCCTCCTTGAGAAGATACAATACTTTATCACAGGAAGAGCAATAATGAGAGCTTGTATGGAAAGGCTTGAGACAGCTGGAGCAATGATCCATCCCCCCAAAGCAGCTCTGCTGCAGCTGGCCCAGGGAGCCACAGAGCTCAGTGTGTCCCCCAAGCCCCTGCCAGCCCCTCCTCACACAAGGAGGATCACACAAGCCTTTTGCTGGGTTTCTAGCAAAAAATCACCTCAGCTCTGCACCTTCTCCAGGTGTTCTCCCCATTAACCATCCAGCTACACAGTTTNCCCCCTTTCCCCAAGGGTGCAGCCAGGAAAACACTTTCACCTCTCTAATCCCATTTTCTTTCCTTTTTTTGGTGAGAGCAACACCCACGCACTCGGGTGGGTCTGTGTCCAGCCTGCCCTGCCCCCAGCACACAGCCACAAAGCTCAGAGCCCCTCAGCCCACCCAAACCGTGACACCGTGTCGCACACACTTACCCCTGCCCCAGCTCCCGAGCCTCCAGCACCGCCACCTGCAGCCAAACCCCCCCACCCTTCCCAGGAGACCCTTTTATGGGCTTCATCCCACCCACTGGCACCACCCTTGGGTGCTCCCCAGGTGCCAGTAATTCCCAATTTGCCCTCTGGTCCCGGTTAACCCTTTCAGTACCACACACTCACTGGGGGCTTCTTCCAGCCTTTACATGCTTGAGCCCAGGGTTGAGGGTCTCTGTGACCTGTGGAGGGGGCTTTTTTGGGGTGGAAATTGGCATTTCCTTACAAGCTTTGGGGCATTGTATCTGGGCAGGGTTCACTTTGATTGATGTGCAGATCAGGGAGGGGTGTGTGGGAACTGAACTGAGATGGAGCTGCAGAGGGTCACTGAGCTGCTTGCAGCTCTCCTGGCTCCCCAGCAAGGACTGGAACAGTGTCCATCTGAGACCAGGCTCAGCTTAAATCATCTTGAAACTGGTTTACACTGCTCTGGAGGAAAAACAGAGAGAGCAAAAAAGAACAGCTGCTTCGGGTTTTAGCCAGTTTACACCTGTGTTTATGCAGACCTCAACAAATCCCCCGATTTCTGCTCGTGTTTCTAAGTGATTTATGTTTATTTAAGGGATTCGAATCAGCAACAGTGGAGTCAAATCGGTGTTTTGCACCCGAGCAAAACAAATAAACAAACGGGGGAGCTCTTAGCCCCCACCAAAGCTGGTTTCACAGCGCTGGCTCCAGCTCCTCCCCAGTGAAGCACGGGAAGCTCTCAGGCTGAGTGCTGCATCCCCCAAAGTGTCCCAGTGGGGCCTTTTAACCCAGTTTAAACATCCTGTGTTTGAGCTGGGATGAAACCTCATTACGAAAGCTCCTCTTCCAGCTCGGCAGCGGATGCTCCCGGCCCCTCAGGGCCGCTTGCTATCGACTTGCAGGGGATGCACCACTAATATGTCACCCTGCACAGAGAGATGGGGTTAAGTGATACCCAAAAACTGCTGGGAGCCCCCCAGGAGCCTTGGTAAAGGCAGGATGAGGGGTCCAGCCGTGGGTGCAGGCAGGGGTAACTGCAAGGGGGGTGTTTGCACACACCAAATTAAGAGATCACCACTTCCCCTTGAATGATGATAGTTATTGCCTTGTCCCCACTAAGGTCTGGAGACTCCTGAACTGAGACAAGGGCTGAGTCACAACGCAGAAAAAAACCCCACTTCCCTAAAAATACTTCCTGGCATCTTTCTGCAGTCTCCTGCCCTGCACAATCACCGTGATTCCCTCTAGTGTGGCAAAACAACCCCACATCCTCCAGTCCCAACCCAAAACTCAGCCCAGGTCCCATCAGAGCATCATTTTGGGCAAAGGGTCCCTGTAGAAACCATGTCCAGCACAGAGCTGGGTCCCCCCAAGGCAGATCCACCCCCAGACTGCTGGATGCCCCCGGCTCAGCTCATCCTCCCACCGATGTCTCCACAGGGGACAAGCCCACCGAGCCCCGTCCAGCCGCTCCCGCTGCTCTAAGTGCGTATCTGTGAGGTGAAGAGCTGATGTAACCACAGCCCTGCCATACCATAATAGCACATAAAGAAACGTATGAGATCATTATGCAGCAGACTGGCTCCTTTATGGGGTTTGGATTGTAGCTGGTAACACAAGAAGCCAAACTGTGAAGCACGTTTGGCTTTATGGGTGCCATAAACACGAGCAGCAGCGCCTGGGAAGCAGCACCCGGCAGCTGCACGAGGGGCATCACATCCCCGTTGGGATGTGGAGAAACCACCTGGTGAATTCACAACCTTGGGCCTTAACTGCAACCCTTTGGCATCACTGGGCATCACACCACAGCGTGGAGGGGCCCCTGGGCAGCAGCATCCCCCTCCTGCAACCCCATCCTGCATCCCCAGTCCCCCCCAGGACCGTGTGAGCAGCTTGTCCCACTGCAGTCTGATGTGCAGAGCAAAGGAGAAAAGAGGAAGGTGAGATACTTCCCTGCCTGTCTTTTTTTTTTGGGGGGGGTGTGGGGTTGTGGAACACTCAGCAGTGCGTGGTTCACACGTGCTCAGGAGACTGGAGAGCCCCTGAGCCACAGGGCAGGGTGACAGTGTCAGCACAGCCACGCTCACCCCGCTCTCAGATCCCAGCTTTTACTGTGGTAATTGCCAAAGCTTCCACGCCTGAAAATCAAATTACTCTGGGCAGAGATAAGGCCAAGGCCTGGCCCCCCACCGGGGAGGAGGGGCATGGGCCGAAAGGAGCCGCACGCCGGCCTTTTATCGCAGGGATGCAGAGGAGAAAGGGATGGAGATGAGCTGGGGGCTTAAGGGAGTTGTTGCAGCCCGCAGAGTGGGGAAAATAAGAGGCTCTGATCAGTGAAAGGGCTTTGCTCAAGCACTTTCTCCCCCCTTTCCTCCAAGAGAAACCTCTGAACCTCAGGCTGTGGCTGTGTTTGTCCTTCCTCCCTCAGCCAGGGCACATTTGGGCTTTGGGGTGCAGACCAGGGCAGGTTGGGGACCCAGGACACGGGCTGAAGTGTAGGGAAATCATCTGTCAGCATCCTGCTTCATTCTCATAAGGAGAATGAAGCGGGATGCTGACATGTGCTTGGGGTACTTTAGGGGGTGATGCTGTAGGAGAGCACCCAGCTCCCCTACAGTGATGGGGCATCCCCATCACCCCCTAAAGCACCCCAAGCCACCCCCATCTGATGCTGGGTGCAGAGCTCTGCACACCTCTGGGCTGGCTGAGCTTCAGGCCTGGAGGGATTCCATGAATATTGAAGCAAGATGCTGCCAGCACGACACGAGTACGGTGTGTGCTGCTGCCAGCGAAACACCCAGGGGCATCTCTGTGGGCACCTCGTTCTCAGTGCCCTCCACAGCCAGGCCCTCCCCAGATGGGTTAATGATGATCCTCACTCTGCTCCAGCCACAAATGGGGAATTTCTAATTGAAGCAGCCCCTGGAAAAGCAGGGACATATGTCTGTCCGTGGAGACATCAGCTGCTGCCGTGAGCTGCTCAATGATTCCCCGTGGGAGAGTCATCCCCGGCGAAAGGGCTTTGAAAACACAACACGGGTGTTGCACATGAGGCTGCTGGACAGCTCTGACCACCCCACCCACCCACTGCTGCCCCTCCCCAGTGTCCTCCCCTTGCACAGCCAGGCTGTCCCAGCCTTCTCCCTCCCCACACAGCAAGATCCCTGACATCCGAAGGGCAAAGAGTCCCGTTTGTCCCATGGTGCTGTCACCCATGGGTGAGGCTCCCTACAGCACAGCCCACTCCCCAGCACCAGTGGGGGTGAACCAGCCCCCTCCACTAGCCCTGTGCTCCCCTCTNCCCCCTAAAGCACCCCAAGCCCCCCCCATCTGATGCGGGGTGCAGAGCTCTGCACACCTCTGGGCTGGCTGAGCTTCAGGCCTGGAGGGATTCCATGAATATTGAAGCAAGATGCTGCCAGCACGACACGAGTACGGTGTGTGCTGCTGCCAGCGAAACACCCAGGGGCATCTCTGTGGGCACCTCGTTCTCAGTGCCCTCCACAGCCAGGCCCTCCCCAGATGGGTTAATGATGATCCTCACTCTGCTCCAGCCATAAATGGGGAATTTCTAATTGAAGCAGCCCCTGGAAAAGCAGGGACATATGTCTGTCCGTGGAGACATCAGCTGCTGCCGTGAGCTGCTCAATGATTCCCCGTGGGAGAGTCATCCCCGGCGAAAGGGCTTTGAAAACACAACACGGGTGTTGCACATGAGGCTGCTGGACAGCTCTGACCCCCCCACCCACCCACTGCTGCCCCTCCCCAGTGTCCTCCCCTTGCACAGCCAGGCTGTCCCAGCCTTCTCCCTCCCCACACAGCAAGATCCCTGACATCCGAAGGGCAAAGAGTCCCGTTTGTCCCATGGTGCTGTCACCCATGGGTGAGGCTCCCTACAGCACAGCCCACTCCCCAGCACCAGTGGGGGTGAACCAGCCCCCTCCACTAGCCCTGTGCTCCCCTCTCCTGGGAAGTAATGCCTGAGGCCAGGCTTTGGGATCCAGCTCCCTTCAAAGCCCTGATCTCCGCCGCCTTTCCCGGCAGCCCCTACAACAGGAGCATCTTGGCTTGATCAGAGGGAAACTTTGCTCTGGAAGGGAGTGGAAGAGCCCCCAAAGCTTTGCTCTGAAGGGTGATGTAACCACGTTTCCCTCCTCAAAGATCCAGGATGAATTATTTAGACCTGTAGCACAGCCGCTCCGCTGAATTATTCAGGGGGATTTGGATTTGTGGGCCAATGAAGCAGAAGCGAACTGAGCTGAGCAGCACATGGAATAGTCCCAAGAGGAAGCCAGGCCCTTTCTCCTCTTCTTTTTCCCCTGGTGAGTGAGTCCTGGGAGCGAGTCAGGCAGAGTCAGAATACTTCTTGCTGCCTAACTGGTTGCTGGCTGTGTGCTGGGCTGGGAGATAAGCATTGCATAACCCAGTGAGTAATGCTGAGGAGGAGGGGAGCAGCGGGGG
>VXBZ01009316.1:648776-675501 GCA_013399135.1 Heliornis fulica | reverse complement strand
ATTTGTCACAGCACACCGAGCTCCCTTCGGGGACATCCTTCCACCTGGCCCTGTTTGTTTCCAGCCCCTCGAGCACTTTGCTGCGTGGGCGAGCAGCGTTATCTTCGCCGTGCAGCTGGGATAATCCATGCGTGGAAAAACGGCAACCTGCCCCCCGGCAAACATGGGGGGGGTCAGGGGGGAGGTGATAATCCGCCTGGCCCCGCTCCCAGCCCACACAGCCACGGGTCTCACCCTCCCAGCTCCACAGACACGAGTGATTCAGATCCTGACCCCGTGCAGCACGAAGCGCTGGGGGGTCCTGGATTGGATCTGCACAGATCTGGCAGTCTCACGGGTCCAAACAGCTCAGGGAGGAGATAAAGGGAGGGGTGGGGGGGGTAAAACAGAAAAAAAAAACACTCAAAGTTCAGAACACATCACTTGCACCAAGTCATCTGGCTGTTTTGCCTCACAGCAGCACAGGGTGGGGGGGGCTGTGCCACTAAAGGGCACCCAGCACCAGCACCCAGCTCCCACCAGTGCTTTCCAGGGAAAGCTGAGCTGTGCCCACAGCGCCTGAGGCGTGAGGGAAGTTTATTTTTAGCCCTTTGAAACTGCTGAGGGGGAAGGAGAGAGAAAACGGCACACGAGGGCTCTCCCCTGAGCGGCAGATTCTGCTACACATCACCCCCAACCGTCACTTGCCAGGGCACTGCTGGCCTGGCTGAGCCCTCCTAGGGCTCGGCCACGTTTCTGGGTCAAGGGAGCAGCAAGGAGCTGTCCCTCCCGAGCTGTTGTCCCTGGGGACATCCCTGTCCCGCAGGGGTCACAACCCAATCACAGACGCTGCAGTGCAGGGACTTACCGTGCTGTGCATCAGCAGGAGGCAGGGCAGGTCTAGGAGCAAGTCCTGAAACCCTTGAGATACACCCACCTCCTCAGCAGGAGCCAAAACGCCAACCCCTCAGACCCCAGGCTGCTTCTGCCATTTAACTAGGTGAGGGTCCCACCCCTGGCCCAGCAAACCCCTAATTGATGAGGAAAAACCCCACCCCACCCCCAGGTAGGGCTGAGAGCATCCTCTGCCTCCAGCTGCAGCATCACTTGGGCAGCAGGTACCACCTGGCCCTCGTGGGGCTGTTGGATGCCAGGAGTAGAGCTGGAGTAAAGGCACAGCTCTGGAGTTAGGATGCCATGAGGCTGCAGAGAAAGTGGAACAGGAGAAGACAGCTTCATCCTGGTCCCTGCTGCCCTGGAAGGAAGGACCAAAGCACAGCCAACACCAGTGTAAAGCCACCCCTCCGTGGCAGGGTGACCTCCAGTGGGATGGCATCGGTGTGTGCCAGAGCTCCTGGGCTGGGGCAGCACCTGAGCACAAGGGCACAGTTAGCTGAGGTGATGGGGGGTAAAACAGGAGCAGCAGCATCACACATCCACCCCCCATCGCTTCGGGTTCCCTGCTTTGGGTCAGCCCCGCTCCAGCTGCCGTGTGCCAACCATCCTCTAACAGAAGGACTTTGAATGAGTTGTTGAACTAATCAGCGGATGCAAATTAGCTTCAAGACAGAGAGAAGCTAATTTGCATCTTCTTTTACACCCCCCGGGCCGCCGTCCGGGGGGGGGGGGGGGGGATGTCCCAGAGTCAGACCTAAAATCTCAGCAGGGACAAGAGCAGGGTTGCCTTTGAAAGAGCAATTAAATGGAGCCACCTCGCTCCAAGGGCGATGGAGGGTCGGGGGCAAAGCTGCTTTTGATGTGCAAATGACCCGCAGGAGCCCTCCCCGCCAGCCTCGCTCCCCTGCCTTGCATCTGCCGGTCCCAACGGAAAACCCGAGGTGGGGGGGCGGGGGGTGTCCAGTGTTTGCTCTCCTCCCCTCCTGAATGAGCCGACAGCTGGCGTGTGCTTCTCGCAGGGCCCTGCTGGCTGACATCAGTTGGCGAAGGGGGTGAGGGGGGGGGGGGCAGACCCCCAGGCAGCCCTCATTAGTCACCACCAAAAAATAAAAGGGGAAGAAAACAGCGTGTAAACGCGCTCGGGCAGCAGCTGGGAGATCAGCACGTCCCATTTAACATGGTACCTGCTGTCTCCACACCGTGACACATCGCGCTGTTTGTTTTAGCATCTGAGTAAGCGCCGCGCCAGGACCTGGCTGGTGATGGCTCAGCCGGCCCGATGCCACGCAGAGGGGCACTTCTCCCTCCCCTCCCCGGCCCCAAGGGCACCTTTGCTTTCTCACCTCTTTTTCCCCAGCACCACCGGGCCTGCAGGTCATGGGAGCTGGAGCTATTTCTGTTCCTCCCTCCCAGGACCCGCACCCGGCTCAGGTTCTTTGCTCTGGGAGCTTCCAGTGTGTGGGACCAGCTCTGTCATCACCCGGGGACCTGCCCGTGCCTGCAGGGTGACAGCACAATGGGACAGAGGAGTCTCCTCCAGCAGCTGCAAAGCACAAGCCAGAAGGAAGAGAGGTTTCCCACCCGTTCCAGAGCCAGAGGATGCTCAGGGGTGCGTGGTGACCCAGCCAGGAACAGTGTGACATGGGCTGCACGGCCATGGCTGCTCCTACACATGAGCAGGACATGGCCACCAAACCTCTGCCACCATCTCACTAAACCAGCACAAAAGCCCCAGTAAAATCCCTCAGGTAAGAGCTGAAGAGCCTCGGCAGGATGGCGTGTTCTTACACCCACATCCCTCCCCCTTGGCCTCACTAAACCAAACCATCCCATGAGCACCGGTCAGCGGCATCCAGACACGCTGAGGGGCTTCCACACCACCCCTGCTGCTTCCAGGGGGCTGGTTGCTCCCAAAGCAGCCCCTGCCCTGCTAAATATTTAATGGAAAAAGAAATATCTCCTTCCCAGGTGATGTGAGGACCTGCAGCAGCCCTCTCCTCCCGGGCTGTGGTGATGCAGGAGGTGAGGCACAGCTCTCCTGGCCGGGCACACAGTGCCACTGGGTGGCTGCCACGCTCCAGCCAGCACCGTGTCCCCCAGAGCCCAGCCAGCCCACGGCACCTCCATTCGGCCCAAACCTTTGTGTGGCCCAGCTGAGAGGGTACCGGTGGCTCATCTGCTCCTCAGCCTGTCCAGCTCCACAGGAGACATCCCCCTCACTCCCATCAGCTGGGAATTAGCAGGGTTTAATTAATGAATATTAACTGCAGAAGCGCTTCTGCTTGCACTGAAACATTTTGGGCACGTGCCCTCAGCCCCCTCAGGGGTGTGCAACCTTTGTCCCCAGCCTGTCACCTGCTGCAGGCCCCCAGGAACCCGCTGGACTTTGGAACTCCTCCTCTTACTCGTGTACTGAGGGCTGACAGCTGGAGTTAAGCTCATGCCCTCACCCTCGAGTGACTTCGGGGAGGGGGAGGGGATAAGAGTCTGGACACTTTGAAGCCACAGGACGTGGTTTCAGCAGACCAGGCCCTCTGTCCCCTGTGTTTAATAGAGAGTCTTTCAAGCTCAAACCCCTTTAATGCTGAGGCTACAGGCTTTGTAATGGTATCAGTCCTGATGAAATATACTGCAGGGAAGAGCATGTAAATGAGGGTGGTTTTCTTAGATTAAAAATTACCTTTTTTCACCCTCAAGGACTTGTACTTCTGTACAAGAAAACAGCTCAGGTTCTAGCACAGTACAACATTTCATAGGAGAAAACCTGAGACAGCCTCAGGCTTTTATCAGTCAGAACAAAGGCTGTTTACAGAGGGTGGCAGACACATCAGGGCACAAGTCTTTCAAGCTGAACAGCAAAGCCAGCACGACAGAAAGGTCTCTCCTCCCTCACGCAGTGTGTGGGTTTGGTGTGCAGGCTGCTCAAAGGAGGCATGTTTAGGTTCACCTCTGCTCTCTGGAGGACATGGGGAATAATCCCTGTCTCCCCCTTTCACGTGGATCTCAGCCTCACACCCTCCATGCTGCAGAATCCCCAGGGCAAAGGGCAGTTTGTCCCACTTTGAAAGTTTTCAACCACAGAATCACAAAAAGCTTCTGTTTTGTTCAACATCTTCCATATTTAATTTATTTAGATAGTCTCTACATTAAAGTATTCTCATGCCAACACTCCCAACCTCCCATCCCTACCTCAAGAAAAATAGACACAGCTTTAGGGTGGAATGCACTGGGATACCGTCGCTATTGGGTCCAAGTTACAGAGAACACTGAACAAACCAGAGAGAACTGCACAGAGGAGACATCAGGGAGAGCTGGAATTAGTACACTGTCACTCCAGTCATGTTAGCACCTTCCTAGACAAGCTCTGAGGGCGTTTAGAGAGGTGCAACATGCTTTGGTTAGCTAGACCAGAGCTTAGACTACATTAAGCCTTGAAAAAGCAAGCAAGCCTGCCAGCACTGGGCTTGGAGCCTCATCTGAGCCAGTTTAAAAAATAAAACAAAAAACCAGCCCCAAACCAAAAAAAAACCCACCCCAAAAACACAACACTGAACTGACTAGCCAAGCTTGCAGAGACTGGGAACGCTGAGCTCTCCTGGCTAGCCAAATCTGTGCCTGGAGTGCAAACCACAACAGTTTGAAACACTGCTCTGGACCCAGTGCCACCTGGAACATGCTTTGGAGCAGAATTCAAAATATCCATTCACACTCAGCTGCTTTCTCCTGTTTCATGTTTAGTACAAGCCATACTTTAAAGATGATCTCCCACCAGTACAACTGTGTCAGGTATACGAGTGGTTTTTTCATTTCACACCTCAGGATCCCCTTCAGTAGCAGCACAACACCTCAAGTTACCTACAGCTCAGCCTGTAGGACACAGCTGATCTCAGGACACTTCAGCTGCTGTTTTGTGCCTCTAGAATTTCCAGAATATAAAGAAAAAAAAAGGTAAGTAGGAAGCTTACCCTGCAAACATCAACTGGAAACCTCTACTTCAGTGATTAAGCCTCACACCATGCTACCCTCACGTAGCATCACACTGGCCTGTGACCTCTGAAAGGACCTTTTGCTAGTGCAAAAGCACCTACTAGTGTCCTCAGCTCATGACACCTTGAAGAATTTTAAGGTACAGTTGAACAGAAGTCACAGACTTGCACTTTTCAGAAGCACACGCTGTCACACACCACGCTTGCCGTGTTCTAGCCTGGTCTCCAGGCACAGCAGCAGGACAGCAGTGCCATCTGTTCTACCAGCAGCATGGTAACTGCACAGGAGCAGACCAAGCAGATGCTTTGGACAAAGGAAATCACATTTGCTCTTTCATGTTTTTGATACCATGTGCTCCTGGTTCCAAAGTAAAGGCTTGTAATTTCTGGTAATCCTCAGGCATTCCCTGGAAATGCCTGCAAAAGGTCCAGTTCAAATAAGAAGCTTTGTGATGGCTATTGCACATTTGTAAGAGCTGGCCTAAATATTTTCCTGAAGGTCCAGGCTTTGGAAGAAAGGATATTTTAAAGTCTGGTATCAGTGTACATTAGAACACTGGCACAAAAAAAGAAGTCACCTATTCTTGGTTTTAATTGTAAGGGCGACAAGTAAACACCAACACATGAAAAAGAGAAAACAAACAGCATTTGCACAGAGCAAAGTTAGAGATGAAGCTGTGGCTAGTGCTTTGCAGTTGAATCCCGAGGGTAGAACTCAGCCAGTGTTGTCTGAGGAATTCTCTTCAGCATCTCCTTGGGGAAGATTCGCAGGAGCTGCCAGCCGATGTCCAAGGTCTCGTAAACAGTGCGGTTCTCGTAGGGACCTGCAGAAGGCAGCCACAGGCTGAAACACGGGGCAGGAGTGCCTGGCCACCAGGCAGCTCTGAGACCAGACCTTCTAGGAGTTAACTACACACCAGGACAGCTGTGGAACAGACACTTACCCTGAGCAATGAAATTCTTCTCAAACTTCTGCAGAAACTCCAGGTAAAGAAGATCATCCGAGGTAAGAGCTTCCTCACCAACCACAGCTTTCATAGCCTGCACATCCTTCCCAATAGCATAGCAGGCATACTGGAAGGGACACAAACAGAGGTGTTTTTACCTCAGTCATCCACATAGCAATTCCTGTTCCAACTCAGAGGGCCTCACTAAACACTCAGCAGTGCCTGGAAACAGCCTTGGGAGCGTGCTGGATCACAAGTGCTGGGCATGCCCTTTACAGGCTGTTGAGTGGAAGGTGTAACAAACACACAGGGGTTGGGGTTTCACATACCAGTTGGTTGGATACATCTGCATGATCCTTCCTAGTCATGCCCTCTCCGATAGCTGACTTCATCAGTCGAGACAAGGAGGGCAACACGTTAATAGGTGGGTAAATCTGGAGGAAACACATCCAGGAATCTCAGCATTAGTACTGCAAGAAGTACAGAGTAACCTTAAATATGTGTGAAGTGGTGCAGTACACACCTGCCTGTTATGCAGCTGCCTATCCACATAGATCTGTCCTTCGGTGATGTATCCAGTCAAGTCAGGAATAGGATGAGTAATATCTGTAAGAAAATAGAGTTTGACAGTTTCCAGACCTTTTATATCAGCTCTAGCACTGATGTGGCAGCTTTCTGCAGTTCTCTAGAGTAAAACAGCACCAGTTAGCACCCCCATATATATCACTATGCAAGGATTAGAGCTGTAAGCACTCCTGATAGGGCTGGAGAACAGGCCTGAAGAAGGCAAAGCACTTCTGTTAGGAATACAGACTGAGAAGGCAGACAAGAGCTGCAATATCCAGATGGAAACCTAAAGGCCACGGGATTTTACCTTGCTGTGTGTCCAAAATAACAACTCACCATCATTGGGCATGGTAAGAATGGGGATCTGGGTAATGGAGCCGTTTCTGCCTTCCACACGCCCAGCACGCTCGTATATAGTAGCCAGGTCGGTGTACATGTAACCCGGGAAGCCACGGCGGCCAGGCACCTCCTCTCTAGCTGCTGAAACCTGAGGCAAGCCAGAAAAACATTGCCCAGAGGTCAGATCACCCACACAGACCCACTGTCTCCCCTAATTGAGCTGCACTGGTGACCTGCAGCACCCACGGGGGACACCAAAACACAGCCACAGACCCCTGTTAAGAGATGTCTGTCGCCACAACCATGTATGACAAGACACCGAGGCAGATCAGGGGCTGTGGTATCAAGCTGCTCAATGCCACTAGTCACCCAAGTTTGGCTCTCTCAGAACCAGTTTTAACTGCTGAAAAGAGCAACTAAAAGCCTCACTGGCTATTAATAAGACTGTAACGAACATTTAATTGTACCAGCTTGAGCAGAGGTTTACACTTCCCCCTTTACACCCTGACCCCTCTCTGCCCCCAGCCAGGGGTTAGTGACTGCATACCTCTCTCAGGGCTTCAGCATAGGAGCTCATGTCTGTCAGAATGACCAACACGTGCTTCTCACACTGATATGCCAAGAACTCGGCGGTTGTGAGCGCCAGGCGAGGTGTGATAATGCGTTCGATGCTGAAACACAACAGTACAGTGTTGTTTGTGACAAGGGCTTTAGGGCTGCAAGGTAACAGGCTCAAGTGACAAATACTTTAAAACCCTCTGAAAATCTGCAGCAGAGTGCCAGCACCTCACATTCAACCCTGCTGCTAAACATCAACCTTGGTGACATCTGGCACCACGAGGTTTCAGCTTCCAGGTGACTTGTTCCCAGCCTTTTCCCAACCATCCCAGTGTAACTACTCACGTTGGATCATTGGCCAAATTCAGGAACAGACACACGTTGTCCATGGACCCATTTTCCTCAAAGTCTGACTTGAAGAACCGAGCAGTTTCCATGTTCACCTGAAGCACGACAGGAAGGCAGCACTTCAGACAGACTGTGTACAGTACATTCACCCAGCCATGTTAGCACTGCTCAGCTGTGTAAGACCTACTTAGCATAGCTTTAAACCTGTATTTTTTTAATTAGTCACTGCTACTCTCAGCACTGGTTTGCTTATTACACAAGCATCATTCTCCCCCAGTAACACTGACTTACACCCATAGCAGCAAACACGATGGCAAAGTTTTCCTCACTGTAGTCCATCACATCCTTGGATTTCTTCACCAAGCCAGCCTGGCGACAGATCTGAGCTGCAATCTAGGAGGGGGAAATAATAATAATGTGTATGTGATGTTATTACACTCTCCAGGTTTTAACTGAGTTTACTTTTTAACCCCAGTGAAATGAAAGCCACTGTTGAGGGAGCAGCTTTGAGTACTCACTTCATTGTGGGGCAAGCCAGCAGCTGAGAATATGGGGATTTTCTGGCCCCTGGCAATACTGTTCATGCCATCTATAGCAGAAATGCCAGTCTGGATCATTTCTTCTGGGTAGATACGGCACTGGGGATTGATTGGCTGGCCTGTGTGGTTTTTGAGAGAACACATGTTATTCCACACACAAGTCTGAAGCTTGCTTGAACTACCACTGACCTCGAGCACGATCTCTAAGGCTCACAGCAAGAGGTGCAAACCTCACTGTCAGACCATCAAATCTTTAGATGTGCCTGGCCAAGCCTCTGGCATTCTACAGGCATGTAAATAGAGTGCTTTCAAGAAAAGCCTGTCAAGGTTACTAGCTTTTTATCTCTGGAGGCTGTATAATCAAGAGAGTCCACACATACTTCAAAGATCTTCCAAGCATTACTGAAAACAGTTACTTTCTGCTGCCTGATCATCCTGCACTTGTGTAAGTTTGAGTTTGATTAAACTCCCCCTAACAGTTAGATCCTATGTTCATAGCCAAAACGACTGCAACATTCAGGAATCAGAAACACCAGATTTGTCTTTAACTCCATACCAGAAACAGAGAAGGAACATACCCATTATGTCAAGGAAATCTTCAGCCAAAACAATGGGGCCTCTGTCTATAGGTTTTCCTGATCCATTAAATACTCTGCCTGCGAGAAACAGCAATAAAATCAACCTAAGTTACTGAAAACATTAATATGCCAGGAGTCTTCAGTCCTCAAAGCCAGATGCAAGTACTTACCAAGCATATCCTCAGACACAGGGGTTCGAAGAATATCCCCAGTAAACTCACAAGATGTTTTCTTAGCATCAATACCTGAAGTTCCTTCAAATACCTGTAAATGCAGCAGGGAAAAAAAAAAAACCCAGACAAAAGTGTAAGTATTGTACTTTATAAAACACCCCACTAGAATTCTGCTTCCCAGCTTGAGAACTTGACTAGCCACAGGGCAGAAAAGGAAGGCAGTGCTCTGCCTGCAGAGGACTTCAAGAGCAGCTTGCTAGTACTAAACCTCACACAAAGCCTACTCTAAAGGGAATTCATGAGGTGTATCAGTAGCAACCAAGCTCAGTGCCATTCCTTTGATCTCAAGTATTTCCCTTTGCCAACAGGGTGAAGTTCTTCAGATAAGAATTAATATTAACAAGAAACAGCTGCTTAGAAGAAATACCTGCACCCACACAGCTCAGGAGTTGATCCTGAATCTAACACTGTACAATTACAGTCTGATTCCTTTAATCTAAGGGGAGATGCAACTAAAAAGTCACCGTGTTCCAGTTTTCAAAGTTGTAAAACTGCTCCAAGTGCAAGTGGCATGAATAAGTAGGTGATTTTCTCATTCACAGTAGTAAAAGATCATATCACAAGATATGATCTGACATGGTTCAGACACAATGACAGCTAAAATACTTTTATGTTGCAACAAGAGACACTCCTATCCCTGACCATACCTGAACCACAGCTTTGGAGCCACTGACTTCCAGAACCTGCCCACTTCTTCTCGTGCCATCAGGAAGAGTCAGATGGACAATCTCTGCATACCTAGGAAACTGAAAACGAGCAAGAAAAACAGTGGGAAACATCAGAAGCCAGAAGAAGTGTCATAAACAAACATTATCAGCTTCAAGCAAGCTTTATTTATTAATTATCTGAATCTTTACCTTAACTTGATCCAAGATAACCAGGGGACCATTCACACCTGATACAGTTTTATAAGCTGAAAGAAAGCAAGCCACAGGTCAGGTCCTTCCTCAGGACAGCACAAGTCTCCTCCATAAGGTCTTTCAAGTCTCATTCTCAGGTTTGCACATTTTGGGCCTAGCTCTGTACCAGTTATGTTTATCAGGAGCTCTACTATGTACTGTGTGGCCAGCATGTTTTGCTGCTACTTGCAAAGCACCTGAGATGAGATTCAGATACACAATATCACCCTTTTCTTGTCAGCCACAGAAATCCCCTGCCAGCCTATATCCAGGGGTAATGTGAATGCCACCACCATCATCAACAGTATGCAGAGTTATCATTCTAGGATAAGAGAAAGAGACAGTTGCAAGATCTTTGAAGCAGACACAACATCCTTAATTTGTGGTAACGAAGTAATCACGGGTGCCACCACAATTCATGCTCAACAAGTGGTTAAGATGACCTTAAAATAAAGCAACCTTGAAGTTGAGTATTTATTTTTTTTTAAACCACAACATCCCACTCCACCACACTGAAACATGAAAGTCTGGACTTAGCAATGCAAGCACATCTCAGATCAGAGCTTCCTCCTTGAGCTGTGGTTTTTTTTGGCACACTGGGAAAAGGAAGCCTTCTAAAACCTGATAAAAGGTCAGTGCACTATACTGTAAAAGCTTCAATTTCACCTCAGCCAGACTCCTCCTACTCTTGGGTTATCGTGGCTTAACGTGAGGGCTGACACCTGATAGAATGCCACTCGCAGCCAGCTCACCAGAAGGCTCATGTCTTAAACATCAGCAGCTCAAGTATTATCACTGCACAGCTCTGAGGCACCCAGTGCCCACAATTCACCTCTAGCAGCCCAGCAGAAAATTAAAGTCCAGCATCACTTGAGCCACAGATAAAAGTGACACTGAGTCAAAGCTTCATCAGGGTCACAAGGAGCAGTGGCCAAGAGTGACTGTTAATCACTTATCCCTGGGAGGGGAAAAATGAGCCATGTGCAGAACAGGAGACATCCCAGCATAGATTCCAAGTCATGCTGCAAGGCAGAGGAACCAGGCACTCGCAGTACAAGGGAAGATCATCAGTTCCACCAGCTCCAGGCCCCAGGGAATCATCTGGCTTAGACACTCCAGTCCAGCACACTCACAGTGTGCTGTCTACACCATCAACAGTGCAGTGTTTACAGTTAAGCAAAGAGGTTCTGAACTGCTGCAATGTAATCTCTTCAAAAGCAGAAATCAAAACTGCATTAAATAAGGCTTGAGGGTCATCAGGTCTGCGAGATGGAGGCCACAACTCCCATTTCTTAGTCTTAACTCTTGTGAAAATCCTCCTAAACACCAAGACAAGACACAAGTCCCTACATTAGTCTTAATCAAAGCAGAAGCTGGGCTGCTCCCCTCACTCAAGCAAGACATCATGCCATGGAGACAACGCTGCTTAGACTGCAGCTGCCTGCGGCCCCTTGTCCACGAGAAATGGAAAATGTTATCTTGAGCAAAGCACTTCATCTCATGACTGCCACATGAGCACTTCCTCCTCTGCCAAAGGCAAAGGCCTTACACTCCTTACTTTATCCACAAGGTGCTTCCTTGACATCAATCAGCATCAATTCCCCTTGAAAGCAGCTCACCACTGACTCAAGATTCCCGTTTCCAGTAAGATCAACCAGTTCTATGACAAACCAAAAGCAACCAGATTTTTTTTTTTTTTACATCCAGCTGGCAAGCATCTTCAGTTGGAGCTGCAGCCAAAATCTACATGGAGAAGCATGAGTTGAATCCGAAGTCACCTTGGCTCCAACCTTCAGAGAGGCTCCACTCCAGAGCGGAGCTGGGCAGGAATGGTAATGATCTTTCAAACCAGGCTGGCATTTCCAAAGGCATCACTGCAGAGAGGCTCCCTGGCTGTGTCTTGTAGGCACCCACACTACTTCAGCACAAACTGGTACCCAGACCCCCTGGATAGCCCCCCAAGACTGCACCACCAAACAGCTTTGCCTCTCCCCCACCACACTACAACAAAGGGTTTTTTCCAGGCATTTCCCCTTTCCCACCACATTTCTCAACCTCACTTCAGAGGAACAGCACAACCCACAGCCCCCAAACAACTCGCAGCCGCTTTCAGTTCCTGCTCAAAACGCCGGGACACCAAAACGGCCCAGGCTCGGTTCCAGCGTTTGCTTCGGTGCTCACACAGGGCAGAGCCGGGAAACCACCACAGCAGCGCCCCGTGGAGCATCAAGCCCGGCCACCGCCCCCACAAAACCCCCAGGAGCACCGGGCCCGCCGCCTCGGCCCCCAGGAGCACTCGGCCTCACCCTCCGCAGCTGCGGCCCGACCGGGCCGCTTGCGGCGCCCCTGCGGACCTCCTCCCCGCCCCCGCCGCCCGCCCCGGGCCCCGCACTCACTGAGGCGCGGCTGCGACAGGTAGTCGCGGGTGAGGGCCGCCACCTGCTCCCGCGGCCCGCCGGGCCCGGCGCCGTTCACCAGCCCCCTCATCGCCCGCACCGCCGCCATCTTCCGCAGCGCCCGGCCCCGCGCCCCGCCGCGCATGCGCTGATATAGCGGCGCCGCCAGCGCCCCGCCCGGCGGGAGAGGCCTGAGGCGGGGAGGGACAAGGCGGGAGCTGTCCCGGGTACTGCGAGGGGGAGCTGAGGAAGGGAAGGGGAGGGAAAAGGGAAAAAGGAAAGGAAAAAGGAAAGGAAAGGGGAAGAAAGGACCCCACCACGGTGCTTGGGTAGTGGGGTTTGGTGTCCTTACTCCCCTGCTTCAATACAAGCCAGTGTGGCGGCAGCTGCTGTAGGGAGAGAGGCGATAAGGACTGAAGTACCAACCAGAGGTGACACAGGCCTGTCCGTGGAAACCATTAATTTCATAAACAAAAGACTGCAGGTTATTTGTAAATACCCTTTCCCAGAAACCATCAGACCACTGACATTCTATTATCCATCCAGGTTATGTATCTCTTACACACGTTAAGGTTTAAAGAAATTATTAGGGTTATAGTGCTATTTGATGCTATAAAACAATATTCTATCTTCTACATTAAAACTAGAAACATATATAAACAGAGATAACGGCAGTTCTGTGCATGGTTGGAGGAGCAACAAAGTACCAAGCACTGGTGAGACTGGTGGGAAATCCCTAAACAATCGCACAAGAAACTGTTTGCCTAAGGAGGGCCCAAACACAATCAGTAATCCCCAGACAAAGGGACAATGCCATTCAGTGGATTAAACACAGAAGTGGAAGGTTTTGGCCGTGTTTCAGCTCTCCTAACACAGCGTGACCCCGAGCACATTAACAGGCTCTCCTGTCTGTTAAAGGTCAAAGAGACTTAACAAAACACGAACAGCAGGACTCTGAACGGCAGCTTCAAGGGTTGCTTCAACCCGTCCTGCTTTGCAAACTGCTCAAAGCAGGATGGGTTAAATAAACATAAAATATAAAATATTAAATATAAATGCTAAAACATAAAATGTGGCTGAGGGATGCAAACTCCAATTGCTCAAAACAGAACTAAATATTTTTATTCACCTCACAGCATTTGAGAGGACGACGCAAACAGGAGAGCGGAAGCCAACACCGGGCCGCGGTTCCAGTGCCGGGTAATAGAAACCTTCTGATAAAGGAAATATCACCACAGAGTGACTTTCAAGAAAATCACGCTCATACAGGCGCCTGTGCCGGTCTGCGTTTACGCTCTCCTGCTCACCTGAGCTGTCGGTATTACAGCCATGAGCCATTTGGCTCCCGCTGGGCTGTAAAACGCTGCTTGGTGGCGGAGCGCAGGAGCTCCGGCTGCGCGGCCGATGTATTTCACGCACCTTCGAGGTGAGTCAGCAGCGGAGAACAATCTCGCCGTGCGAGGCCTGCAATCACCAGACCTGCAATCAGCCTGCGGAGCCGGTGTGAGCTCTGCTCTCGGCAATTTTTCAGGCCCACATCATATGCTGGGTCTTGAGACAGCCCATAAATTCTCTTGTACTTTTCATTACAACGGTAATGTTCCCTATACTTTACTACCTCGGTCTGGCCAGGAAGAAAATTGTAATAGTAATTTATTTTTTTTTTTATAATAGGGTTATTGGAAAAAAAATCATGGGAAAAATTTATAATGGCTTAAAAAATAATCTGAAAGAGAACTGCTTTGAAAAATCTGATAGACGTGTGGAAATGCTCCCAAAACACGTCTGAGAGAGTCTTCCCATCATCACTGCAAAACCAGTTGATGGGACAACTCAATCTTCTTCAGCTGCTTAGGGCTGCCAAACGAGACGGTGTCCTGACCTTGGCACCTACAAAAGAAAAACCAAACCACAACAGAAACCCCCAAGCCACTGTCTCCACATTCCCCTCACCCGGAGGAGAAGCTGAAATATTTCCTCTCCAGAGCCCAAGGCAGAGCTGAGCAGTTCTGAGCTCCCTCAGCAGATGGTAGTGCTGTACTGCTCATCCTCTGCCTGCTCCGCACATACACAGAAAGTAATTTCCAGGCCTAGCCATTCAATTCTCAGCTCATGAAACATATTTAAAGGCTTCAACTTCTGCTCTAATGCACACCCAGGGAATTCTTTGGGAGGATGTACTCATCTCACGTTATTGGCAATAGTTTTTGGCCATGCTGAAGCCAGATAAATGGCCTCAATGGCAGATTTACGTGCCGATGGAGGAAAGGTGAATATGTTTAGGATTTATTTCCCTTCTCTGCGGTAAATCTCTGCATCTGAATGAATGATGGTATCTGCTTTTCACAGAGAAAAGTGTCAAAAGTTTAAGAAAACAGAAATGATGGAAGAAAAGAGATTGCATTGGAAATGGCATTTGCAGTAAATCACCCATGCACGGATATAATTTCACATCCAGCTTTGCTGATTAGAAAGCAGCCTCATTAGTCTGAGAAATCTCTCCTTGATACTGGAAATCAAGCAGACCCTATAACATCCTTGGGAAAGGCTGTATCCCACTGTCAGCATCCTGTGGAGAGGAGGCAGGGGTAGAACTCGAATGTGGATGGAGCACAACCTGCGGATATCCAGCAGAGAGGTGAGATTTTCCCATAACTCTCAGAAATCATGGTCTGGATCTGCTCATTCTGGCCTTAAAAACACTTCCATCCACTACAAATGCTTCCCAGCAGTTACAGATTTGGACATCCTGAAAAGCTGAGCTACACTGTGGATTAAGCAGAGACCTTGTCAGCATCCTATGGACCAGCCCACAGCCTGAAACCCTGTGACATAAATATTTCTCTTTTACTTTTCAGGAAGAGCTTTCTTTTGGTTTCTTTTGCTTCTAATGCTAAAAACCATTCAGCACATAAAGGAAAAACCTGCCTGAGAAGGGGTATCCCTTTTGGAGGGAGCTCCTTGTACAGCATCCCAAGGAAGCAGCAGTAGCTCTGGGGAGTGCTGGATGTGTAGCTCCTTCCCAAGATGGAAAAGGGTCCCTCCACAAGGACCCTTCAGAAACCACCCCCAGCTGCTGCCTTTTTGGGTCTGTACCCTGCAGAAGCCTCTGCCACCCACGCAGAGTCCTTCCCCACTTGCTGGCTGATGCCTCTCCTTCACCACATGCCCGCTGCACGCAGCGACACGCGTGTGTCAGCCCACGCACCAGCTCCCGCTCCGTGGGCTTAACCTGGTAAACACACACGGAGGGCCCATGGCGACACAGGGACACGTGCAGAGGGCGTGGGGAAGAGCAACTGTCCCTTTTGCATCATGTGCTCCCCAAGTTTTGGAGGTAACCAGAGTTCCCTGGGGTGCTGCAGGGCTTGGTGGTGAAATCTGCCTGGTTTTACCCCCGGGTTTACCCCGGGATGTGTTACACAGAGTCACGGTTGGGAGGAGGGCAGCTGCACCACGGACACAGTGACAATGGCCACCAGTTGTTGAACAGCAGCCCAGGATCTGGACTATTATATACTTTATAAATGCATTTCCCAGAGCCAGTTAATGATGCCAGCCTTGCCTCCAGTGATAAATCCACTGGCTGCCACTCGTGCCTACCCACCGACGGGGCAGAGCAGCCCTTCCCCGTGGGCTGTGCAGTCCCAGAGCAGCGTGCCTGGCATGCTCAGACCCCAGCAAGAGTTAAGGTGCTCGTGGGGGCATAGAATCATAGAATCATAGAATTTTTAGGCTGGAAATGACCCCTAAGATCATCCAGTCATTAACCTACCACCACCAAGTCTACCATAAGCTTGATGAAAGCCGGGAGAGCAGGTGCTGGGGTCTTTTAGTTCCACATGGGCCGAGAATGACCAGACACATCAATATGATGCAGGATCATTCCACTTCATTAGCAAACTCCGTGGCATTCTATAGGAAATCATTTCCCTACACACACCACACACGCATCACAAGCTGAGCTGATTGGCTCCCTTATCTTCTATAGCTACACCCCTATTCAGACAGGTATCCTCCTTTCTTGGAACTTCCCCAACTTAGTTGCCACATCAGCAACTTCCCTCTTCCACTGACCTGGGTTACTGCTGCCTGACTGCCCACACCGAGTATATCTCAGACAAAGCCGCTCTGGCCCCAACAGCGGGTGCCTCTGCTGCAGATAAATGCTCCTGCCTTTCTCCTCCCAGCCCCCCTCAGCCCACCCCATCATCCTGCTCTGACGCAGAGGGAGCTGCGGGGCTGAATGAAACTTGTTTGAGGTTCCAATTAAATCTCCATGGGAGAGGGACACTCATATCCTCTTCTGATAACAGGCAATCATAAATCTTGTGGGAGCAGCGGCTGCAGACCACACCACCTCCCGCAGCGGCAGCCGGCTCCTCGCACCGAGATGGGCTCCAGGGTAAGAGTTTGCTCTCCTCTGCTCCACTCAACAGGTTTGGATCAAGAAGGGGACAGGGTTTGTGGCTTGAGATGTAAGGGCTGCATTAGTCTCCATGTCTTTACTGTCTGTGCTTTCTTACCTGTTCTCATTTTTATATGTATGTACATAACTTCTCTTGCATTAATCCTATTATTTGGTCTTTGCTACTACTTGGAGATACAGGGAGAAAAATCCCCGTCTCCCAGTGGAGTGACTTGTGTGCCACTCATATTCGATGACAGAGGGTTTGGATGGTTTGCTTTTTTAATTAAAAATTGATAAATATAATTGGCTGGGATTTCAGGAAGCTACAGGAGTATTGGAAAGAGCGATAGTTCGGGCTCAGCTCCATCCATTTTGCCACTTAGTCTCTGAAGCGCCTACGAGCTATAAGAACGTAAATAGCTAATTGTTTGGTTGGTTGAGTGTGAATTTCTGATTGATATTTTCGGTGTGACTGAGCAAGCAATCTTCCCTCAGTCCCTCTGAAGCTCTGATCTTAATCACCTATGTTCAGCTTTTAAGTCCTGTATCTTGCCATGACATTTCAATTAGGTCAAATGAAAAGACACGTAAGGTAAATGAATTTCCTTTGAGACCTAATTTAATCTCCAAAGAACAAACATGGAATAAAAGATGTAGAGATTACCACAGATAAGCCACTGGCTTGATCTGTGCTTTGAGTCTTTGGAAGAAGATTTAAATGATGCCTTGAAGCAGGTACAAGATGTCTCAGGAGAATGGAAATGGGTTAGAGCTCACTCCATCTGCAATGTTAAAATCAAGCTTGATAAATCCACCGTCTTTGATGGCAAAGCTGGTGGTCCCAGCTCCCCGGGAGGAGCACGAGCTCCTGGAGGACACGGACACTAAGTGACCTCAGGACCTGCCTTCTCAAGAGAGAAGCCAGGAGCTGGGGGAGGTTATAACCCAGACTGTTTTCTTTAAAGGCCGTAGGAGACCTTCATCCCTGAAGACCAGGAGCCATCAGGAGCCAAGCTGTGAGCTCCAGGCTCTGAGCCATGCCTCCACCAGCCCAACGCGTGTGCTGGCGTTGGCTGGCCGCGGGCAGGGCGTCGCGGCGCCTGGTGCTGGTGGTGGTGTTCGTCGCGCTGCTGCTGGACAACATCGAGCTGACGGTCGTGGGTACGGTGTGCGGCTCTGGCTGTGCTCTTCGGGTGCTGCCTCAGGGGTTTGGCTCTTGGGTGGGCTCTGGATGATGCTGGCAGGGTCCTCGCACCGTGGCCGGGTGCTGGGAGCTTGCAGGATGATCAACAAATGGAGTAAAAGCACTAACTAATCCCTTCCCTGGTTTTTCTTCCAGTACCAATCGTCCCCACCTTCCTTTATGTAACAGAATACGAAGGTGCCAACAGGTCTCTTGTCCCGGCCTGGACTGAGCCGGCTCCTCCAGCCTTGAAGCCTTTTCCTTTCTCCTCCGTGTTCTCCTATTTCGACAACACCACGGCGACTGTCTCTGTCTCGGGCTCCACGAGCACAGCGGAGCTGGTGAACGGGACAGAGAGCAGCCACCCAGAGCAGCCCCTCATTAGCAGCCCCCCACCACCAAGTGGGTGCCTGGAGGGTGAGGAGTTCCTTGCCAAGGAAAACGTGCGTGTAGGGCTGCTGTTTGCCTCCAAGGCGCTCGTACAGCTGGTGGTCAACCCCTCCGTAGGGCTCCTGACCAACAGGTAGGTCAGAGACCCGGGGTGTACCCTTGAGGGGCAGGCAGCTCCTCCTGCCTGCTTGTGAAATCACCACTAGCTGTGCAGAAAAGGTCAGGGCTCACGTGTGGATCCACTTCAATCTCGGCATTACAGGGTATCACAGCGAGGGGGAGAATATAAGCATCAAAATAAGCCTGAATCATACCTTGTCTAAATGCCTACAAATGGGCTGCAAGTTTATATTACAACATAAACCTCATTAATGCTCCCCTCAGTGGCAGACAGCTGCTATCTTCTACCAGTAACCATCAAATAAACAGAGATTCCAACCTGCTATGGATATAGTGCTGTTGTTCAGTCTCTGTCCCAGAGTTTCCCTTTCCCTCTTGCAGACACACGTGGGGGGCACTGGGCTTGTCTCCACGTGGGCAGATGGGCTGGCAAAGCAGAGCCGTGTCTGAGTGCACCTTACAGCATCATCTGGGGTCACTTAGATGGCAGATGCTTCCTTGAACAGCTCTTGCAGGCATGTCCACAATTTCAAGAGATGCCCATCAGAGATGTGTGTGTTAGGGCTGGGCAGCAAGACCATATCTCACCCCAGAAGGAGGAATCCTCCCTGTGATGGTGCCTCTTTTTTCCCTTTGCAGGATAGGGTACAACATCCCCATGTTCATCGGATTCAGCATCATGTTCCTCTCCACAATCAGTGAGTATGGTCCTTTGGTCTCCCCTCCAAACACACCACCACAGGAGAAAATATTTTGGTCTGTGCCTACACCACTGTCCCTGTGCAGGGGAAGAGGGTGAGAGGAACTGGTCTCTGAAATCAGTGACAAGAAAGGACACAGGGCATCCAGCACCCCCCAATGCCAAACTGGTGCCAGCTGAAGCTGCTGTTGCAGTGTTAACAGTCCGCAGCTCTGCCTGACACCATCTCTCTCCTTCCTCCACAGTGTTTGCTTTCTCAGGCACCTACACCTTGCTGTTCATTGCCAGAGCTCTCCAAGGCATTGGGTCGTCCTTCTCATCGGTCGCAGGTAAATGTCTTAGCCACGCCACGGCCTTCGAGATCAGCCTGGGTCAACCAGCATTGCAGGAACAATCAGCATCATGGACACACTGGGTGCCTTCCTCCTCATCATCATCATCACACCTGCCTGGCTGGTGCAGACATGGCCCCAACACAGCCCAGCTGGCAAGCTGATAAACCCCCCAGAGGCCCAGGTGGCTTGTGGCGAGGAGCCCCCCACCCCAGCACCATCCAGCCTCAGGTGCCTCTGCTTTCTCCCTGCTCCCAGGCTTGGGCATGCTGGCCAGTGTCTACACAGACGACTTCGAGAGAGGCAACGCCATGGGGATCGCTCTTGGAGGCTTGGCCTTGGGTGTGCTGAGTAAGGAAACCTCACTCCCAACGGGGTCTACATCAAGGGCAGCTCCAGAGCCCTGCCAGCCACCGGCTACGGCTTCTCCCCGCCTGGCCGTGCCCCTTCCCTGGCGGCATCCCCTGGCCACGGCTGGCCTGTCCTCCTCCCTCCCTCTGCTCACTCTACATGGGCAGCACCCATGGGACCTTCCCACCACCTTCCCCACCCCCCCCCGGGGCATTCAGAGGAAACCACGGCGGCACAAGCCTCTGTGTGACACTGCCTCTCCCTTGCAGTCGGGGCCCCGTTCGGCAGCGTGATGTACGAATTCGTGGGGAAATCATCTCCCTTCCTGGTCCTGGCATTCCTCGCCCTCTTGGATGGAGGTGAGAGACCAAACGGTGTAATCCAACCCAGAACCCAGAGAGAAAATCACAGGGAAGGATTGATTCCCATTTCTGGGAACATCTCAAGGGGCTTGTGTGAAGGAAGAGGCAGATTAATACAACAGGGTAACATCATCAGCACATTCTGTTATTGCTAAATCACATGTTTTCTAACACCAGATGACTGACATAGCAATAGAGTAAGAATTAGTCCCTCATTACTTAATAAACCCCTTGATTGCATTAATGGCTTGAGCAGCACATTCAGTAAAGCTCTCTGAACTGCAAAGTCTTTGTAAAAGACACACTTGTCTGCAGCCTCTTCGCTGTGCCACGGAGGGATTAGGCTTTGCCAGCAGAACTGGCGATCCCGGCTCGTTCTCTGGCAGCTGCACCGCAGACAGAGGCCACGAGAGCCGCCGGTGTAACGGCAAAGTCAGAGGCAGCAGAAACTCGCATTCTGAGTGGGAAGCATTAAGCTAATTAAATTACAGCCACAGTTACCATCTTTGCCTAGATGGAAAACAAGACATCTCTAATGAAGCATGTAAGAGCTTTTGGAAAATGAAACATAGGTCCCTTACACAGAAAACTTTCTGTTTAATCCTATTCTCCTCCGCATCTAATTTCTGTCATGTCTCTAGCTGGGGCTGCCCAGCAGGCAGCCGGCCGCCCGGCGGGCACATTTGCATATTTGACTGCCTCACAGTTGACAAAACACACTGAATACTGTTTGCTTGTTCACTGCAAGGAGCTTTGCTGCTCCCCCTGCCCACTTGAGCAACGTCCCCAAACCCAGACACTGCACCCCCGGGGTGTCAGAGGGGTAGCGCTCAAGGGGAAGGCCGGGGGCCACGCAGGTTGAAGTGCTGCTGTCTCCAGAAGAAAACTAACACCCCTGTTTCCTCCCCAGCTTTGCAGCTCTGCATACTGCAGCCCTCCAAGATCTCCCCTGAGGTGGGTACGTGTGCGCACACGCGGCTGGGCTCGCTGCCTGGGCAGGAGCAGTGGGGATGCGCTTGGCTCTTGGCTGACGTAACCCCCCCTTTGCCATCCCACAGAGCACCAGGGGCACACCAGTGTTCACCCTGCTGCGAGACCCCTACATCCTGGTGGCTGCAGGTAAAGGCAGCTCCTCTTGGTGCTCCCCCATCTCCTGACTAAAGAGAATCGCCGTGTCTGCAGCAGAAGGTGACTAAACCAGAGCGTTTCTGCCTTTCCCCTCTCCATCAGGAGCCCTCTGCTTCTCCAACATGGGGGTGGCCATGCTCGAGCCCACCCTGCCCATCTGGATGATGCAAACCATGTGCTCCCCGAAGTGGCAGCTAGGTAGGTGCTGTGCTTTGCAGCCTTCACTCCCGAGCAGGTGCTGGATGGAGCTCAGCTCAGTCCTGCTTCGGGCTGCACGATGGATTAGATCATTCTAAAGCACAACAAAACACAACCTCACCCACACAGAGACTGATCCCAGGCCGTGTGTTGCTCCAATTTGGGCTGGAAATGTCCTCAGTGGTAACTGCACAATGTGTTTTTCTCTATTATTGAAAAAAATTGTATAGAATCAGACTCCCCACAAGAGCAATAACGGGGGAAGAAAGGCTGTTTCGTGCACGGGAGGCCTGTCGAATCCGGTCTTCTGCAGGGCAGATAATGGCATCGTGCTGGGCTGAAATCCTGGCAGCCAGATGGGTTTTGCAGAGGGACCTCAGAGTAAGACAAGGCTGTTTCCAGAGTCCCAGGCAGGACAGCATGGTACGTGCTAATTACCAGCTGCCTAGAAAATGTGATATGGAGATAACGCTGTCTGCCCCTGCTAGGAAGATAAAAGCTAATTGTCAGAAAACCCAATTGGCTGAGGAATGACCTGAGGGGTGCCCCAGGCTGCACCCAGATCCCAAATTGAATTGCCACCTGGGAGCAGGAGGGCTGAGAGAGCTCCTAATCCAGTTATCCTCTGGTCAGGCAGCAGCATCCACCCTGATGAAAGCCTACGATGCTTCCTGTGAACCAGTGACTGAGCAACGGTGGGTGAGGGTAGGGCAGCATCATCCCAAGGCTCCTGGCAGTGGGGAGAAGGGGCAGTGTCACTGCCTGGTAACCTCTCAGGCTGAGAAATATGCTCAGTGCTGCTCCCATCACCACTGAACCCACTCTGAGGTGACCTAGCAGGACCCAGAAATCAGGAGACATCAATGAAAATCCCCAATATATTCACTAAATTTTCAGGTACCTGAGATTTGAGAGCAGCCTGGAGTGAGACACAGTTCAAGCACAGCTCTGCCCACTTCACAAACCATTATGAACTCAAGGGGCTTCTTTATTTGCATGCTTCATCTGGCTCACTGCCATAAGTCTGGGGAAATAAACACAGAAGAGCTTGGACTAAACCTGCAGGATTAATTGTGTTCTGTGGCAGCTAAAGAGAGGAGAGAAAATTAAACAGTGTGTATCAATAAGGAAGTTGTCTTAGTGGAAAGGAGCTGATCAGTTTTATTTATAGTCAGCAGCAGAGTATATTAAAAATAAACAACTGGCACATCAGCAAACAGTGCAAATATTTGGGTTTGACTACATAATGATCCCTAGGCTTTTTATTTAAGCAGTTATTTCATTCCTCTTTATTTAGTAAGTGAAAAGCAGAAGGCAAGGGGAGAAAGGCAGAAGAGGAAGAAATTGTGACAGGAGAGGACAAGTTCATTAAGGCAGAGGGGACAAAAATGTCCTGCATTTAGTACAAGACCATTAACCCACATCCTGGAGGTGAATCACCGTGCCTCAGTTCCCCCCCATCGATGAGCAAACACACTTGCTGTGTCTCCCTCCAGCTTGCCTTGCCCAGCTCACCAGTCTCTCCAAACAAGAGGCAGTTAGTGATGTGTTTTTTGTAAATTCTCTGTATTGGCTTGGGGCTGACCCACAGGTTTTGCATTCTCTCCCTCAGGGATGGCCTTCCTCCCTGCCAGCATATCGTACCTCATCGGCACCAACCTCTTCGGGATCCTGGCCAACAAAATGGGCCGGTAAGTGGACCGTGAAGGCAAATGGCTTCAGTTCAAGCCAGCCCAGCCCTGTGCCTGCAGCATGAGAACACCCACCCTCTCCTAACTGTGGCCTCGTTGCAGGTGGCTGTGCTCCCTCATCGGCATGGCCGTGGTGGGGATTAGTCTCCTTTGTGTAAGTAACGTGAGACACCCCGTGAAGCGGGGTTACACCCCCGGCAGTCAGGGGGTGTCCAGAGGCTGCACATGTGTTGGCTTCAGAGATTGGTGTTACGCCTTCAGGCCTCACACAGCTCTTCTGGCCTCGTTCATGTCTTTTCTCTCTTCAAGGTTCCTCTGGCCCAAAGTATCTACGGGCTGATTGGCCCGAACGGTGGCCTTGGCTTTGCCATAGGTAAACTGGCGGCGGCCGGGCTGCGCCACGCAGCTCAAACACAACTCCTCTGCCCTCAGAGAAGGTGGTGACTGAGCAGGTCCCTCTTGCTTTGGGTAGGAATGGTGGACTCCTCAATGATGCCTATCATGGGTTACCTCGTGGACCTTCGCCACACTTCTGTCTACGGCAACGTCTACGCCATAGCTGACGTCGCCTTCTGCATGGGCTTTGCCATCGGTACATCTGCGACCCAGTCGCTGCAGATTCACAGATCTGCTCCAAGCTGGAAAGGCACCTTTTTCTCTCAGTCCTCTTAACCTTTTCTTTTTGAACTGTTTAAATTTGCAGGCCCATCCACGGGCGGAGCGATTGTACGAGCTATCGGGTTTCCCTGGCTGATGGTCATCATCGGGGTTATCAACATGGCTTACGCTCCTCTCTGCTGGTACCTGCGCAACCCGCCCGCTAAAGAGGAGAAGATTGTGAGTCACAGTCTATGCTATTCCCTTAAAGCACAGGGCATTGAAAACCCAGAGGTTACTGGGGGTGGGTCTGGGGGAGGAGGGACACGGGATTAGAAGGAATTTGCCAGGGATTGTTTCTTCTCTTTTGGTCTCACACTCAAAAGAGGGACCAAAAACTCAGATGATAAAACAGAAGAGTTCAGGTCTCTGGTCCTTTCCCTGACACACAGCTTGAGTTCCCTGGAAAAAGCTGTTTGCTGCTCTGGCTTTCTCTAAAACTGGTAATGCTCCCATTCAAATTAATCACCATTTTTACTAAAACATGATTTCTTCTTCCCTTTACCCAGGCAATCCTGAGCCAGGAATGCCCCATGCAAACCCAGAGCTACACCACTCAGAAAACCCTGCGAGATTTCCCTCTCACGGATGACAGTGATGTGGAGGCAGGAAGTGCAGAATAGCCAGTGCACAGATGTGATGCATGGCCTGTTTTGAAGCTCTACAACATTTATGGAACATGGATGTGTCAGTGCTCAAGAACAGCCCAGCCTTCCCCAAGACCCCTGGACACAGGATGGACACGGACTCTAAGCCACATATGCACTGCAGTGGGTAGAGAAGCAGGACTCAGAGGCTTTAAACACCCAGTTAAACCACTCATTTGCTGTGTGACTTCCAGGCAAGTTTCTATCCAAACTCACATTTAATCCATTAAAAGTCACCAAGCTGAGAAGAATCCTATCATTTTGTCCTGCAGAACAATACTGTCCTGGGCACAGACTACCCAAGCAGCAGGGGATGATACCAACATCTCTCCCAGATGAGTCCCAAACCCACTTGCTCGTGTCTTTAAAGCACTTACTTTCTTGAAAATGGACTGAGGAGAAGGAAAATTAAATCAGCCACATCAGCTTTGGGAGATTTCTTTCTCCAGAGTTCTGCTTGAATCCCCGTTGTGAAACCTTGCTGTAACAACAGGGCAGTCCTCATCTGTGTCCCTGCCAGCGTGACAATAAAGGTGTACTGGTGCTGCCAACACGCTCCGCGCTCCTGGGAAGACAGTTAAAAAAAACCCCAGTTCATTGCTGTCTCAGTATAGCTTTACCTGCTGAGCTATTTCTGTGCTAGTTATGGCTGATTGTGCATCCCTTCCCCTGACCATGAAACTAATTTGAAGAACTCTTTAAGAAATTTAGGTGGATATAAGGCTGGGTACAGCATTAGAATCACAAGATGCAGCTTCAGATTGCAAAGCCCGTTAGATCCCTTGTACTGTAAGCCTGAGCACATTCCTAACAACCCCTGCCCTGCAGTGGGGATGGGGTAAGGGGCTGTTTGTGACCCCAGGCCATCACAATGAGAAGTACAGCAGAGCGACTTAATTGGCCTTTTGCAATTTCCTGGAGGCTACTTTAGAAAGAGAACAGCTGCCCTGAAACAACAACTACTATGAGGGTCTGTAAAGTACAGTAGAGAGAAGAAATAGAGACAAAAAATCATCTAAATATCAGTGAAAATTCCCATGATCTCATTTTTTTCCAGTCAAACCCCAAACTCCTAACTTCTCCAGTTCCATTGTCGGCAGTTTTTGTCAAGTCCTTTCTGTCTTGAATGAGCAGTTGTGTAACACACAGCCATTTCACTTGCCCAAAAGAACAGATGATTCACCGCTCTGGAGCCTGAGCAGCACAGTGCAGATGCGCTCACCAGCAGGGAAACAGGAGGATAATAACAATTCATCAAGATTTGGTACCTTATGACTCATTACCAAAGGGCATAAATGGCTATTGTCAGGCAATCCCACATCCACAGTGGGCCCGTTGCCCCTCGCTTTTGCACACACAAGATGAAATTATATTTCTTAGGCTGACTGGAAGTGACTAATGCTAAGACTGTTCTCAAAAAATGGTTATTTTTATCTTCCACCTGTTTCCCCTGCTTTGCCAAGAATAAAAGGAAAAACGTGTTTGCTTTCAGTGATGGAAGGAAAAAAAAAAAACCCCAAGTCGTTCTATTTGGGGATCTATTCACACCTCCACACGTCCCAGTCAAATATGAACTCATGTCAGCGGCTGGTTGCTCTGGAAACCCTGCTGCCAGCACCGTGCAGGCAGCAGAGCCCCCCAATTCCTGCCAGCTGCTCCCCTGGCCAGCCAGACCTCCCGGGCACCTCACTCCACAGAGCTTTGCTGTTCCGATGCCTGAGCCAGTCTCCTTCCCCCGGCATCGGCAGCTCAGACTTTTTAATCAATAAATTACCTGGGCTGCCAATGGCATCGACAGTTTCTCTGCCCCAAGTGCATTGTTTGCAATGAACAGATTGAAAGAACAAATCCTCGCACTGCACAGGTATCTGATGTGCTCGAGGTACACGTGTCTTGTCGTGTGCCAGCAAATGCTCTGAACGCACTGGGGCGGCCTCACCTTGAGACCGAGACACATTTGGGTGTCACAGGGCAAGAGGGACAGGAAGCTGCTGGAGGGTGTCCAGAGGAGGGGGATGAGGCTGGGGAAGGGTGTGTGGGGAAGTCTGAGGAGAGGCTGAAGGCCCTAGGGGGTGTTCAGCCTGGAGGAGGCTGAGGGGAGACCTCATGGAGGTCGGGGGCTTCCTGACGAGGGGCAGCGAAGGGGCAGGCGCCCATCTCCTCTCTGTGGGGACCAGGGACAGAACCCAAGGGAACGGCATGAAGCTGTGACAGGGGAGGGTCAGGAGGGGTGTCAGGAAGAGGTTCTGTCCTGAGAGGGGGGTCAGGTGCTGGCACAGGCTCCCCAGG
>VXBZ01009316.1:629792-648405 GCA_013399135.1 Heliornis fulica | reverse complement strand
CCGTGGGTGGGGGTGTGGGTGTCCCCCTCGCCGTGGGTGGGGTTGTGGGTGTTCCACCCGCTCTGTGTCCCCACAGGTTGTCTGGGACACGCTGGGCAACAGGCAGTTCTGCTCCTACAAGATAACGTGAGTGCTTCGGGGTGGGGTGTGTGGGTGCTCCTCCACGTGGAGGGGGGCGTGAGGGGGGGGTTCTCCCATCCTTCCCCCCTATCTCACCCCCTTCCCCGCAGGACCAAGACCCAGAACTTCTGCCGCAATGAGTACAACATCACCGGCCTGTGCAACCGCTCCTCCTGCCCGCTGGCCAACAGCCAGTACGCCACCATCCGCGAGGAGAAGGGTGAGTGGCAGCGGGGGCACTGCCCACCCCAGGGCACCCTGGCACCGCCAGGGACACGCTCAGGCCTTCACGCTCCTCTCTTCCTCCTCAGGTCGGTGTTACCTGTACATGAAGGTCATAGAGCGGGCAGCTTTTCCCCGTCGGCTTTGGGAGCGGGTGAGTTAACGAGGCAGCCTGTTAATAAGCATGCTCTGCTGTCCTTCACTGGAGGTGGGACTGAGTGTCAGGAGGATGGAGCCAGGCTCTTAGTGACAGGACAAGGGGCAGTGGGTCCAAGCAGGAGTAGAGGAGGTTCCATAGGAACGTCAGGAGAAACTCTTTCCCTGTGAGGGTGATGGAGCCCTGGGACAGGCTGCCCAGAGAGGTTGTGGAGTCTCCTTCTCTGGAGACATTCCAGACCAATCTGGACATGTTCCTGTGTGATCCTTTTCTGGCAGGGGGTTGGACTGGGTGATCTTTTGAGCTCCCAACTCCTGATTCTCTTGAGTCTGTGACTGCTCAGAGGAGCAGACATGTTCCCAATGTTATTGCTGCTCCATAGCTCAACCCATTCCCTCCCCCCTGCCCAAACCCAGGTCCTGCTCAGCAAGAACTACGAGAAGGCCCTGGAAGAGATCGACGAGAACCTCATCTACTGGCCGCGGTTCATCCGGCACAAATGCAAGCAGCGCTTCACCAAGATCACGCAGTACCTCATCCGCATCCGCAAGCTGACGCTCAAGCGACAGTGAGTGACACGACTACGAGCGGTCACCTTGGTTCAGCTCAAAGCCACTGCCCAGCTGTGCAGGGCCCTGTGCACAGAGCTGTTCTCCTCGGGCTCTGGCAGGTCTGCAAGGGACCCAGCTGAAGGGGAGTTAACTGGGGTGATGCCCCAGTGCTTTCTAAGGGTGTAAGTGGCGGTCCTCGCCCTGAGGGGGGGTTTGCTCATCTGCTGACTAGTGGTTGTTCCCTGTAGGAGGAAGCTCGTTCCTTTACGCAGAAAGATTGAGAGGCGAGAGAAGAGGAGAGAGGTAATAGAGCTCTTTCAGTGTCACCTCCTGCCTGTTGCTTCTGTTCATGTGTCCTGCAAATGGCTGACATGGTTCCTCTTTGCTCTGCCAGGAGAAAGCCCTGATTGCTGCTCAGCTGGATAATGCCATCGAGAAGGAGTTGCTGGAAAGACTGAAGCAGGATACGGTAAGGATCACCGCTCCCACTGCCTGATGGGTCTCCCAGCAGGGACACTGCATCCCCCGTGTGGGAGGGGATAACCACATGCACCCTTCCCAAGTGGCTTTACAACAGGACGGAGGATTTACTCCCCCAAAGTGCAGAGCCCCTTGTTCTGTGCCAAGAGCACATACTACAGGATTAGGGAGGGTCTGAGCCCCAAGTTCACCCTGGTTTGGTGCAGCATCCAGGCAGGCTGTGCCACCAGTGGGCTGTCTTCCTCCCGTGGCTCACAGAAACTCCATGTTTTCCCTTTCAGTATGGAGACATTTACAACTTCCCCATTCACGCCTTTGACAAAGCTCTAGAACAGCAAGACGCCGAGAGCGAGAGCGAGTCTGAGGCTGAGAGGGAAGAAGATGATGATGAGGATGAGGATGAGGTAATGTTTTCAGCCACAGCCCCTTCCCTGACCTGGTGCAGCACCTGATTCCCCTACACATGGGGGTCTCGGTGTGAGTATCAGGGTGAGGAGAGATGAGGACAGATGAGCTGAAGGAAAGCACAGCTGTGGCCTCGATGGCTCTTCCAGTGCGAGTCTGTATTGTGCTCAGTGGGCACATACTGGGTTCTGACTTGTATTTCTTACAGGACACAGATAAAAGAGAGTTTGTGGAGGCAGACGACAGCGACCTCAGTGACTTTGAGGTAGGCAAAGCTGTTTGGAAGTAACCTCCACCCTCCTGGTGTCTCTGGTGATGGGGCAAGAGCCAGAGCAGTGAGATTGGGGAACGTAACGATACAGTTGGACTGTGCTGGATCCACTAGAGCCCCACTCCTCTGGCTACACAGCTGGGGCCAGGAATTGGGGAGTGGAATGGGATATGCAAGAGAATTTTGCAGAAAGAGGAGTTTTAGTTACACTTGGTGCAGTTACACTTTGTGTAACTGAAGAGTGCTTTGACATCACCCTTATCTTTTCCTCTCAGGACATGGATAAGTTGGAGACAAGTGAAGAGGAGCTGGAAGAGGAGGAGGAAGTAGAGGAGAAAGCCTCTCACTCCAGATCTAAAGGGAAAGCTCCCCTGAAAGGGCCAGCCACAAGCAAACGTACCTATGTTAAAATAGAGTATGAAGAAGAGACAGAGCCAGCCACCAAAACAAAAGCAACCTGACTCCTTCCTGCCCCACATTTTGTACTGAATGGTTCCAGATCTGCCCTGAGAACTCCTTCCAGCCTTTGCCACTCCCTGGGACCCTCAACAATTCCTACTTTTTCAAGATATTAACAGTTTTCTTTAAGAAACAAAGAGTTTCTGTCCCGAGCCCAGGCAGTTGCAGCACATTCATACAAAGGAGCTTGTAGTTTGAAGGAGGAAGACTCCCAGCCTTGTCTACACGCACACAGGACTCAGCTCAGATTGTGCTCTGGGAAGGAACCTGGACTGGGGGGTACTGCTGCTTTGCTGTAAAGCTGGAGAAGCCCACAGGCTGCCAGAAGAGCACAAACAACTACTGCCTTTGGGGCTACGGGTGGGATGAGAGAGACAGTATAACTTTAGATAAATAAAAAGCTTTACTGTACAAAAAGCCAGGTGAGTGTTGCTCAGTTGTGCCTCATGTGTCCTCCTGCACTTTCCTGATGCATTCCCGGACACGGTTCTCCTCACAGCTGCTGTACACACCTTCCAGCAGGACCTGAAACGAGAACAGCAGCAATTTCCAGTGCAGGCTCAGGTTTATGGTGTTACCACACCACAGCCTCCACCTCGAGCTGTCAGAACCATGCAAAGCACATACTGACACCTGTCCACAGGTATCAAGTCACAATCAGGCACCACCATCAAGGTGTGTGGAAATTAATGCTTTCAAAACCCCATTGGGCTGAGGAAGTGAGTGGGCTCTGGCACACACCATGCTGCCCCTTCCAAGGGGGAAGGGACCAGAAGTGATGTGCTGGTCCCCAGCTCACCTTCACTTGCCCTTCAGAGCAGCGATCCAGCAGGATGAGGCACTCAGTGGCTCCTTGGAGCAAGGCAGCTTTTGCTGGCTCTGATGTTGAGCCTTGGTCGGTGTGTACATCCCAGATCATCTTCAGCAGGGCTTTGAGGAGCACAGGGAGCCTGCACAGCATTCTGCAACGGGAAACAGTGACCCTACACTACTCTAAATCCATTTTGCAAACCAAAGGAAAGCACAGCCTCCCTTAGCAGTTCAGGCAGGAGCTGGCAGTTGCTGTTCACACGTGGAGTGGGGTTGCAGCTGCCCTGTGATGAGTGGTTTCTTCAGCAATGAGGCTGAAGGAGTTGCACCCTTTGGTGTGCCTGCCAGAGGGAGAACACAGGCCCTGAACAGAGCACTGACCTGTGGGTGGGGTATCGGTACTGCCTGTGGCCAGGCAGCTAATTCACAGCACAGGGCTCACTGCATGGCTCTGCCATGCAGAGGACACTGCAGTTTTAGCCAAGGTGATGTTTCCAGAACAGGCAGAAGTCACACCAAAATGAGGACCCAGCTTAACTTTAGGGCCAGGTTCAGCAAAGAAGTAATGCCAGTGATTGCTCAAGATTTCAGAACCTTTTCCTCAAGCAACAGTCACTTTGGCTCTGAAAGAATGATGGCATTCAGGATACACAGAATCACAGACTGGCTGGAGTTGGGAGGGACTCCCAGAGGTCATCTAGTCCAACCCCCCTGCAAGAAGCAGGGACACCCCCAACTAGATCACGTTGCTCAGGGCCTCATCCAACCTGGCCTTGAACATCTCCAGGGATGGGGCATCCACCACCTCCCTGGGCAACCTGTTCCAGTGCTCCACCACTCTCACAGCAAAGAACTTTTTCCTAATCTCCAATCTAAATCTCCCTCCCTCTATTTTAAACCCATCACCCCTTGTCCTGTCACAACAGGCCCTACTGAACAGCCTCTCCCCATCTTTCTTGCAGGCCCCCCTGAGGGTCTGGAGGGTTGCTTGCTTGTCTTTCACCCCCAGGTACCTGGGCCAAGCGTGCTCTATGACACGCTGCAGCGTCTCCAGTATCCCCAGCCGCGATTCCTCGTCAGGCCCATCACACACCTCCAGATATCCCAGGATAACTCGCTCCAGCCTCTTCAGGTGTCGCACTATCAGGATGCCAAGTCTGCCAACACAAAGACACACACACACTGAGGAGGGAGATGCACACCAAGGCCAAAGCCAGCCCCTGTGGGGCTGCAGTTGCTGGTCTCACCTCTGTACGAAGGCGGGCAGTGTCCTGGCATAGACCCGCCGCAGCGCAAGGCGATGCTCCGCCTCCATGTGGGTCAGAACCAGCTGCAGCACCTCGTCACAGGCAGTGGGAGGCCTGGCCTGCTTCTGCTGCCGCTGGGCTCTCTCCAGGACCGGCAGCAAGTCCAGCAGGCACAGCAGTACTGCCTGTGGAAGAGTTTCTGATGTTCTCTCTGAACACCACAACTTCCAACCCTCTGACCCACAGCTGCTGCAGTCCAGCAGACCTGACCCATCCTGCTACCTGTTACACCCATGACTGGCCCAAGGCTGGAGGAGGACAGGAGGCAAGAGATCTTCCCTCCCCTTTGATGTTTTCCTGAAATCTACCAAGTTACTTCATCTCTTGGCTACAAGGGTTGGCTAGTAACAGCCTGACTGGACCACTTGTGAGGAAAGAGGTTCTGCCTCCTCATGCCTTAACCTGGCTATCCCTCATGGGGCTGATATGTAACACCCCCAGGCAGATTACAACAAACACTCTGCTGTCCTACCTGGATGAGAGGGGCCTCACGTGAATAGAGATGGTTGTAAAGCGCGTGGTACACGACCTGAGCCCTGTTGAACTGGCACAGGTCAGCAGCAGGCTGCAACAAGAGAACCAAACACTGGTCACACTCAGCACCCACTTAACCTAATAAAGGAGAGGAACCTTCACAAAGCTGGGCTCCACTGCTTACAAAAAGTGGGAGCAGGTCTCCCATTAAATGCAGCTTAAACCCCACCATGCACAGGGGTACCCACGGTACCCACCACCCTTCACCTCCCCAGCTCACAGTCCCACTGGCATTACTTCAACACCCACCCACAAAGTGCTGCCAGGCCCATGTGTGAACCAGCCAAGTCCAAAAGGTGGCAAAACAATTCTGCCCTTAGTGTTAACACATGTAAGAACCAAATGCATCCCCACACAGGGAAGATGGAGCAGAACTGCTGGGTTAACAGCAGAACCAGGAGCAGATGTTAGGAATCCTAACGGGTGTCCACCACCCCTTCCTTCAAACACCACCTGGATTAGTCCCAAATCTCTTACCACATTGAGTATGATATGATGCAGGCAGCGCACACCCAAGACTTTATTTTCCTCCTGGTAGTCATCTGAGATGAGCAGCGACGGTGGGAGCACACGCTCCAGGTAATGGCTAAGCCAGGGCCGGGTGACCTGAGGCAGTGTCCAGGAGAACACGAACTTTGTGGCAGGGTTACGCTTCCAAGTGTCTCTGGAAATACAAACGGGAGCTCAGTGAACAGGGAAACTCAGGAATGCTCTTCCCCGTGGATCTGAGCCTCTCAGATGACAATAAGGTCCAATCGGTTCCCTTACAAAGGTATTTGTGAAGCTCTTGTCCCCATAATGATCACTGACTGTTCTGCAATGCCTGTGCTCACCACTTCCCAAAGCTTCCAGTATTTCCTACCCAGAGACCAGCCAAGCACAGCACCCCATCAACCACTGCCTTCCCCTTCCTACTCACTTGGTTAACTGCTGTTTCAGGAGTCCCATCACTGCTGCAAATCGTCCCTCCTCGTCTTCATCCTTTCCCCGAAGGAATTCGGCCACTGACCTGCAGCCTGCAGCCTGAACCAGCAACGCCAGCAGCTCCTGCGCCACTGACTGAGTCCTCGCGTTTGTCCAGGGCCTCGCCACAACGTGCGTTGCAGCAAAGATGTAGATGTGCCCCATCACACGGCTCAGGATTGGGCCCACCACGGGGTCACCCAGAGACTCCTGGGTCCTGGCAGCTTCCAGCTTCCCAAGGAGCTGCAGGAACACGGAGCCAACATCCACCGCTCTCTCGGCTGCGGCAGCACACGCCTTACCGGGGAGCTCCACAGCGTCCTGCTCCTGCGCTGGGGGTGCTGCGTAGCCGCTCAGCGCCGCCACCAGCTCGCCCAGCGTGGCAGGGCTCAGGCCTCCAAAAAGCCACCGGCACTCCGCAGCCTCGACCAGGGCGCCAAGGTCTCTGACCACGCCGGCTTTTGGGGCACCGCCTGCCCCCTCGGAGAAGAGCAGCCGGAGCTGGAGGAGGACCTGTTCGGCCGGCGGGACAGCGGGGGGAGGCTGCGCCCCATCACTCGCACCCTCCATCCTCAGGGCTTGCACCAGGGTGCGGAGCTCCATGGCCCGACCCACACCCCAGGGTCCCCACCCAGCCCCCGCTGCGACGTCCCCGGCGCCAAACTCCCTCAACACACGCCCCTGTCCCGGCAGCGGCACTCGAAGAAACCCCCGGAGCCCCCCGGCTCCTCACAGCTGAGGCCACCAAGACCGGCAACAGACGCCGCAAACCGCGACGCTGTCGCAAAGCCCCAGCCTTGCCGTAAAGGAGCCAGCGAGGAGGCGTGGTGATAGGTGCATAAATTAGCATGAGTAATGAGTCACCGGGATGCGGGAAACTTGCGGTCATGCGGTCCGGCAAAGGGCAGAAAGAGTCCGAATCCGCGGGTCCCGTTGGTGCACAGGGTACACAATAGTAAAAGCGAGACATCAGCGACAGGGGGTGTCGCCTCGCCCTGACCTCAAGGTGGGGGGCGCGACGGTAGGCCCCAGCGCCGGGAGGCAGCTCCGATCCTTCCGGTTCATTGCAGATGATGAATGGGAGCGGCACGCGGCTGCGTGACGTGTGCGCCCTGCGTTACGACGTGGCACAGTCCCCTTCTGAGCACCGGCGGGATCGGCGCCGGGCGCCATCTTGTCACCACGGTTAATAATAGAAGAGCTACTGAGGGGGCGCAGCGCCGGCCCTGCCGCCTCCACCCCCGCCGTGGGGTGCCCCTGCCCGCAGCACCGGCTCGCAGCTTGTGAAAGGGTCCGTTTAATCCTCGTTCTACACAAAGCGGCGCCCACCGCCCCGGGCGGGGGAGCCGGTACAAAAACACCGCGGTGGGGTCCACACACACAGCCCCGCGCCTGCGCCCTGGGGCTCAGCTGTTCACAGTGATCCCCAAAAACCCCCACCCAGCCCCCCAACATCAACAACCTGCGAGTCAAACCCCCAGTGGCATCTTCGAACCCTTCCGGACCAGCCGTCAGGTCCTGGGACATGTGGGGCTGGGTGATGCCGCATGTGGGCAGCCCCGGGAGCTGCGATGGCTCTGGTAGGGTCCGTCCCACAGGAGCGGGAACACTCACAGCAGCTCATCCAGGGGAGTGGGAATGCTCAGATCAGCTCATCCAGGGCAGCCCTGGGACCTGTGATGGCTCCAGCAGGATCCATCCCATAGGAACGGGAACACACCAGCTCATCCAGGGGAGTGGGAACGCTCACACCAGCTCATTCAGGGCAGCCCTGGGAACTGTGATGGCTCCAGCAGGATCTGTCCCACAGGAGCAGGAATGATCACACCATTGCATCCAGGGGAGTGGGAATGTTCAGACCAGCTCATCCTGAGCAGCCCTGGGAACTGTGATGGCTCTGTCAGGATCTGTCCGGTGGGTGCAGGAATGCTCACACCAGCTCATCCAGGGCAGCTCTGGGAGCCGCGATGGCTCCAGCAGGATCCGTCTCACAGGAGTGGGAACACTCACACCAGCTCATCCAGGGCAGCTCTGGGAGCCGCGATGGCTCCAGCAGGATCCGTCTCACAGGAGTGGGAACACTCACACCAGCTCATCCAGGGCAGCTCTGGGAGCTGCGATGGCGCCGGCAGGATCCGTCCAGTGGGAGTGGGCACGTTCACACCAGCTCATCCAGGAGCGTGCCGACGCTGGCACGGGGCTGTGCCGAGCCCGCCATGGGCTTGTTGCACATGGGGCAAACACAACGCACCTCCAGCCACTTCACCAGGCACCTGTGGGGTGGAGGGACGGGACAGTGGTGAGGTCTCCGATGGGGAAAATCCCCCTCCCGCACCCCTCCGCCCCACCTCACCTTCTGTGGAAGGCATGTTGGCACGGCAGCACCCCCAGCTCCTCCTTCACCCTAAAATCTTCCAGGCAGACGGCGCAGGTCTGCTGCGGGAAGCGGGCGGAGGGTGTGAACATGTATCACCCAGTGTGGTGCCCACTCCCACCAGGACTGGCTGGGGACTCCCAGCTGGGGGTTCACCCCAACTCCCAGACCACCCCTGGGCGGGGGGAGGTCCCCCCTGCCGATTCCCAGCCACGCAGTGCGGGCACATTCCCATCCCGGCCTTAACCCCAGGGAGCAGACGCGCTGTGCCCCAGTGCATCGTCTGGGTCTGAACCAGGTGGTACCACTCACCCCGTGAACGTTCAGCCGCCGGGCATCGCCCTTCAGAACCACCTGAGGGAGAGAAGGAGGCAGAGGATTTACTGCAGGAGCCGGACCGAGCCCGGGCGCAGGGAGCAGCGTGATGGGAACACGCAAGCGGCATCGGTGCCACCCGCCTGCGCCCACCTCTCGCTGCGGGTCGGGGCAGGGAACAACCATCGGACTTTACCTCCTTGTACCCGAAGCGCTGGCTCTGAGCCTGCTGCCGCAGTTTGCTGGAGAAGGGGAGGAGAAGGAGGCACGGTCAGTTCCACGTCATCCTCATGGGTCACACCTGAGCACCCAAAAATACTCGGGGGAAGGCACCCTCCCCCCAGGATCTGGGGACAAGCAGCTCGGGGAGCCCCGTGGGGCCGTGGCCCGGGCAGCGGGTACCGCGGGGCCCTGCGCCGCTCCAGCGCCGGCAGGAACCGGCACGGGGAGCGGTAAGAGCCGCAGCCCCGGTTGTTTGCCGTAGGAAGCCCTTCAAGGCGCAGGAAGGGCTCCAGTTCCAGCGCTTGCCCATCGGCACCTCCCGGCCCTGCTGTGACCTTGGCCGGGGCGAGGACACTGGGGGAAGCCGCCTGGCAGAGAGACCTGGCAGAGCCGTGGAGAGGAGGGGGCTGCTCGCTCCTCCTCCAACCACGGCCCCTGAGACGCACCCAGATGTGCTTCTGCAGCCCCAGAAATGGCAGAGAGACATCGTTGGAGCTGGGGCAGCCTGTGGGGAGGGGCTGAACCCCCTGGGCCCTGCAGGAACACCAGCTGCTGCCTTGGCTTTGGGTTTAAAAATAGCCCTGAACAGGGAGCATAATGTAAAGGCACATCCTCTCCCATGCAGCACTGCTCCTTCCCTGCCTGACACAATGCATCCCCCTACGTGCTCCCCTGAAAAACAAGAGCCCCTTCCTGTGTTTCCTGCCCCACTCCATCCGCAGGGGACCGTGGGGACCGTGACCGTGCCAGGCTCGAGCACGGCAGGCGGCCGGTGCTGCCTCCCGGGGCAGATCCTCCTGGCGAGCAGCTCCCATCAATGGGGTGCTGGGAATTGCTATGGGTGTCCCAGGGGTCCCACCCACCGCCACAGGACCCGGCTCACCCGATGAAGTAGCAGCAGAAGATGAGGCTGAGCACAAAGACGAAGATGCCGGTGCCGAAAATGACCATGTAGATGTTCACTGGCAGGTCCTGGAACTTGATGGGAGGCATCATGCAGGGTTTAATGGCATCAATCAGCCTCAGACTGCAGGAGCACCCTTGGGAGGGGGAAGAGAGTTGGAGTTTAGGGTGGAGTAGGAGGAAAAAAGAGGTGTAGAAGACATGTGTCAGAGTGGAGAGAGCCTGGGCTTCCTCCATCCCTTCTGGAGTTTGCCAAGTGGGCAGAAACCAACAGCAAGACATCATCTGGTGACCTGCAGATTGGAGGTGTCCCCCCAGGAAGAGCAGCAGCCCCTCAGAACAGCTCAGCACGACGCAGGCAGCAGACCCCGCTGCACTGCTGCACTCACGAAGCCCTTCGGCAGCACAGACCGACCCAGGCGGAATCCAGGCGTCTGGGAGCAACGGAGGCCCCGTGCTTCCACCTCAGAGAGGTTCATGGGGGCTGGGAGGGGATTTAGGGAAGGATGGAGCTAAAAAAGAGCTTGAGAAATGAGAACAGTTGGTGCCTGTCATTGCTCTGTGGGAGCCAGGGAGAGCAAGGGACTGGTTCGTCCTCGGTGCTGGGTGCACGCTCAGCACCACAGTGACCGAATCCCCTCTCCAAACAAAACCACGGGTGCCAGCACACATCAGCCACACGCCACTGCCTGGGCCACCACGTCTTGCTGCAAGTCCAGCACCACAGGGGGACACAGAGGAGGGTGTCACACGGAGCTGGAGACACCACAGACACACCAGGAGGGTCCCCACCAACCCGGGCTGGGGGGATGGCATGGAAATACCAGCCCCACCGCAGCTGCCTCTGCTGGGGGCTGATGCAAAGTCAGACTCTGGCGCTGAACAAGCACCATTTTTTATGTCTTGAAATAATGCTGACCCCACAAGAGCTGGAGCTTTGATTTCTCATCACATCTTGCTCAGATGGGACTTGAAAGGAGAGCAGCCCCCCAGCCCCATCTGTGCTCCATGGAACATCTCCCCCCACCCCTTCTGCTCCCGCACCACGTGATCTCATCCAGAATCTCCCACAGAAACACTCCTGGGTTCAATTACAGCCCACTGAGATCCTCTGCCTGTTTCTCATGGAAGGATGAAGTTTGTTCTCCACCACGGAGAGCAGAGCCAGGAAGAGAGCGGGCGGCAGGAAACCTCTGCACGAGCAGCCAGCTCCCAGGTTTGGTCTGTCTGGTGTCCTCCCCGCTGTGGTGGAGGAACCCGGGGTGCCTGCAGAGCAGGGGGACCCCGAGCACCCCTGGGGTGAGATCCTGCCCTGGGACAGCCACGCTCACCCAGCCCAGCTGCTCCCCAGCCTCTGGACTGTAGGAAATGGGGTTTTTCCTGCTTCAGAGGGCAAAGCCACTTGCTGATCTTTGCCTCCTGTACTACAATTCATCAGCCACCTCATCTACAGCACCAGAAAGGGAGGATTTGTCTGCTCCCCCAGCCATCTGCTCTTGAGACCACCAGGTGCAGGAAAAGACAATAGGAAAGGTTATCTTCTTTTTCTTTTTTTACCATTTCCTTGCTGGAAATGATTGAGAAATGCTAACAGAAAAAGAAAAAATATAAAGACAAAAAAGTCTCTCAGCTCTTAAAAAAGCATCTGAGCAGCGAAATGAGGTAATGCTGGTGCTGATGGTGGTGGGACGCAGGCAGCAGAGCGGCTGCTGGTGGATGGAGGAAGCCTCAGCCCAAGCTGGGCAAACAGAGCTCTGGGTGGCTCTGGTGACAATAACAGGTCACAAGGGAATCAATAACCTTTCCCAGGTGTGTTTCAAACCAAGCACCATTCCAAGAATCTGCTGAAAAGCACCAGCCTGGCAAAGTTCAAGGGGAAGGGACCAAACCTGGTTTTAACCAAGATGAAATGTAGACCTGATGATGGGCCCCCAACCGAAACAAGCCTTTGTGATGCTTCAGTCTACCAGATCGGTACCTCAAGCCAAAATCCCTGAAGGTTGGGTGCCAGAACAATTAATTAGTTGAAAAAATGATCAAGGAGGGTGGTGTCCTCAACAGACTCTGGAGTCTGGAGACCTCCAGACTCACACTGACTTTCTGGACCCTTCTCACCACGAGAAGGATGCTCAGAACAGTTTCATCTTGCCAGCAACAGGGTTTTTTTCATGCAAACACCCCCCCTTTGGAAGCAGAAGCAGCGAGGGTACAGTCCAACACCTCAGGGCCTCTGATTGAGTTGGCTAATGGGGTGAGCCCATCCCTGTTGTCCCCCTCCCCAAATGCTACAGCATGACTGTGACTGTCACAACCACACTAAATGGTCTGGCCAACACCTCTGCAGACACCGGTGTTCCAGTGATGCCGTGGTGGCTTGTCCCTCTGGACACAAGGATCTGCAGAATTTCCCAGTTCTTGGAGTCAGGATGGACACCAGTTGCAGCCCACACGTTGCAGGCACGGGGTGTTGCTGAGTGGAGCTTCCCCATCATCCCAGTTCTTGTTCAGTAAAACTAACGGAAAACTCAGCAGGTCATTAACTAAAACCATTCTGTCTCCTCCCACAGGAACGCCGTGGGCTCTGCATCAGCCAGATGATTTCTGCTGTGATGCTGGAATAGCTTCCTGCAAAAGTTGCCCCTAAGCCAGCAGCAATCCACGGGGGGGTCACCTGCTCCCCTCCACAGGGTGTTTGTTACCTGGCTGGTGCTGGGTGGCTGCGAAGTCCCCTGAACTCCAGCCCAGCAGCAGGAAGAGAAACAGTGATGCTGAAGAGCAGCTGCAATGCTGACTCAGCACAGCGGAGCCGCTTGTGGAGATGTTTTGAACACACCCATTTAGGTTGACAATGGGACATCTTGCCCGGGGTCTGAGACCCATTTACACCAACGCCACCAACTCTGCGGAGGTCTTTAGAAGTCACCGATAAAACCCTTTTGCCGGGCTCCACTGGTGTCACTATCTGCAAGCTCAGGGCTTAGAGCCACAACGCTCGGGTTGGATGCCCGTGGCTGCTCCAAACCCACCCCGTGGCCTTTACACGAGGGTGGCCTCTGGCTGCGTGTGTCCCCAGGTCACGCTGTGGATGCTCTTACACGGGACGTATCCCTGCTGTGGGACGGTCACTCCCCGTGTCACGGGTCCCACGCACCCCCCGCGTCTCCAGGGCTCGCTGCCTGCAGGACGGGCGCTCCTGGTCCCCAGAGCTGCCCGAGAGCACAGGGTCCGTGTTAGCGGGGACGAAGCCGCTGGGTCGGTGACATTCGGCTTGGAAGGCCGTGACCCCTTTCATTAATCAGAGGTGCGAGGCCGTTGCTCGTCAGGCCTTGGCGGAGCAACTCCCGGCGCAGCATCTCGGCCATGAAAATAAACCACCTCCCATCGGAACCACCCCCCCACGGGTGAACTCCGTTCCACGGTCCTGAGAGTTTCTGACGGGAGAGCCCGGCCGTGGGCCGTGACAGTTGGGTTTATTCCACACTGCGGGGATGTCCCGAGTGGGGGTTTCTCCGCACACGGAGCGGACGCGTGGAAAAGCTCCGGTCCCAGCTGAGCTTCCACTGCCGGGGGATGAGCGGGACCGGCTGCTCGGGAACCCAAACCCCCCCTCCGGCCCGGGACCCCCCCTGCACCCCGGCGGCCAGCNAGCCGCTCCGCGGGACCGGGACGGCTCCGCCGGGCCATGGCCGGGAGCGGGGCTGGGCCGGGCGACCGGGAGCGGCTCTGCCCGCAAACCCCGCCCCGGCCCCTCCCGGAGCCGCCCCCGGAGCCGCCCCCGCGGCGGGAGCAGCGCTGGGCACCCGGAGGGTCCCGCTGCCGCCCCCCGAGGCTGGGGCAGGGCGAGGAGCGGGGGCACCCTGTGATGGGCGACTGCAGCGGGCGAGGGGGCGCCCAGCACAGGCACTGGTCACCCGTGGGGTCGGACGGGTTCAGCCCTGGGCCGAGGATCCAGGAGGCGGCAGGTCCATCTCAGCACGGAGCTGGGGGGGTGATGCTGTCGCCCCGACCCCTGTGCCCAGTCCCACGAAGCCCGTCCCAGAGCACACGAGGGGTGGCCAAGCCTTTTCCTTAGCGCTGCTTTATTTGTGGAGGTTACACAGGGCACGGAGGACACCCAAACACTACGACGAAGAACCCACACTCCAGACCTAGTTCACGTCGCTACACGGACCAGAAAACGAACGGGGAACAAGACAAGGAGCACAGAGAACTTCAGTCTCCTGGCAGGGAGGGACAGGAAGGGCAAAGACATCTGCCACGTGGAGCCAAGGGGGCTAAGAGTAACCTGAAATGTGGGGCTGAGTCCCGCCGGAGGCGGCGTGGGGCGAGCAGGCTGGGGAGGAGGCTACACGTGAAGCCTACCTGGGTGGCAAGATTGCAGGTTGAGGGCCTATGCTGTACCACTGGGAATAGCTCACATGTCTGGGGACCCCCTCAGCCGAGGGGGGGGCCCAGGAGCCGGTTGCATGTAACCCATTAGCTGCCAAGCGTCTGCACCGTGAGGACATCCCTATCTCTGCCACGCAGCGGGCGCTGGGGTCAGGGGAGCGCCACGCACGCGATGCTCCCACCGCACACCCCCTGTCATCCTCCTTCATGAGCTCCTCTTCAGCCTCAGGGCATTGTCCAGGGCCACCAGCTGGCGCAAGAAACCCCGGTTGGGGATGATACCGCGGTGGTCCTTGACCGTCTTTATGGCTTCTACAAGGGGCATGTGGTGGCGGATCATGAGGTAGGCGAGGACCAAGGTGGCCGACCTGCTCACCCCGACAGCACAGTGCACAAGGATCCTCCCTGGGGGTGAAACACGGGGGCTGTGTCACAGCACACCAAATATCCCAACTGAAAACCCAGAGGACACAATCCTGCCATGGGGCCTCCCGGAGCTGTGGCTCAGGAGCGCTGGGGTCACCGTATGGCCCCGGTTACGACCTCCCAGAACGGGCTGAACTGGTGCCCAGCTCAGGACACGGGCTGGGTCTGGGACTGGGGAGAGTGCTCCCATCTAGCCCTTTGGGAGGAGGTGACCCAGTGTGGGAGACACCATCCCAGGCCAGTTCTCTCTCTCTGTTTTCTCAGGGGCTCAGCACCAGGCTGTCACTTCAGCTTCCCGCCCACCCTGGGGACTCCCCCCGGCCACCTCAACCACCGACCTTCATTCAGCGCTTGGTGGATGAAGTCAGCTGCAGGGTAGAAGTAGGGGCTCATGTCAAAGGAGGGCGAGTCGTGGGCCTCGATGCCCAGGTAGCGGATGCCCGTCCCCTCGTAGTACTCGGCTCCCCCCCTCCACTTGCTGTGCGAGGCGTTGAGGATGTGGGTGATGCGCAGGTGAGCCAGCTCGCGCCGGTTGGCCGCTATATCTCTGCAGGGAACGAGGGACAGCGCAGAGGTGCCTAAGGTCCTCCCAGTCCAACCTTCCCAGGGACAGTGGGAGGGCTGTGTCCACAAGTGTGTGGCTGAGGAAGCTGGGTGTGGAGGAAGAGCGCCAGACTCTTCATATTCGTGAATCTGAAGTCGACCGCCCCGTCGTGCCCTCCTCTCCCTCTCATTTCCAAACCTTCCCCCTCCCAGATTGCCCCTTGTGGCAGAAATAGCCCTGAAGCCGCCCCCTCCCCGCTCTCAGCCCCCTCTGATACGTACTGGTCGCCCAGGTAGAGTCCTGGCCAGACCTCATCCGCGTGGTTGCAGGCCGTCTTTCCCGTGTACAGCAGCCGTTCGAGCTCGAAGACGCTGAGGATGGGGTGGTTGCTGCGCTCTTCCCGCGAGCCCCGGCTTGGTGACCTGGTGCCATTCCTGGAGAACCTGGACAGGAAAGCCATTGGAGCTGCCGAGACCCACAAGGCATACCTGTGGGTCCGTGAAGGCCGGAGAGTGGCCCGGAGGTCGCTTCTGCTGCTGCTGCCACCCACGGTCCTGTCATGGAAGCAGTGGAGATGCCATTAGAAGAACGAGGGACCTCCCTCTCCGTCCCTTCTGTAGAAATCCTGGTGCAAAGCAGCCAGTTCTCACCTTGCTGGTGAGAGGGCTGGGTTAAGTCAGCTACCCAGTGGTTCCCAGCGTGAGCCAGAGTATCACCGACGCTCCCTTCCAAGAAGCAGAACTGCTGGGAGAAGTTTAGGTGCCAGGGCTGGTGAGGGACGCCAGAGGAGCAGCCAGATTGACGAGTCTCTACAGGCTGAGGTTTTTGCTCCAGCCCTGTGACTTTGGGTCGAGGCCACGTTGGCAAGAAGATGTTCTAACACAGGGCCACCTTCCTTCTGCGCTGGCTCTGGGGCTTTGCCTGCCAGAGGGACAGTGCCAGCTCGAGAACCGACGCTGCCAACCTGCGATCAGAAGCAATGAGAGGCGGCCAGGTCTGGGCAAGCCACCAGGACTGGGGAGGAGAAACCCCCAAACAGGTGGAGGATTCCATATGGCACCACGCAGAGCCTGGCCAGGACCCAGACTCCTGTGGCACAAAACCCTGCGGGGAGGGAGAGGCAGGATTAACCCCTCCACGCGCAGCGGTCCTGCCGCTGCACCCGAGTATCTCGGGCTGCTTTGGAGTGGGAAGAGTTAATTTTGGGGGATGAGGAAGTTCATTTTGCCGAGCAGCTCCTCTAGGGTGAAGCTCTGCATGGAAACCCTCAGATCATGTGGCTGCTTGTCACACACCTGCAGAGCCCTCCCCGGACCCCGGACCCAGGCGACAGCACCAGGCCCCACGGGCAGAGCCTGGGCAGAGCTGTCTCCTTCCCCGGCCGCTGCTCGGAAACCCGGCACAGGGGAGCACAACTCTCCCCCCCAGCACCCCACCGCTGCCCTGGAAGGTGCCCATGAGCCCTCCCCTCCCCTCCCCGGCAGAGGCTCAGCACCAGCCACTTGTCTCTGGGACCTGGGGGAGGAAACGCAGTGACCTTGGGCTGGATCAGAGCACAGCTGTCATCTGTCTGTCTGTCTGTCTCTCTGTGTGGCTGTCTCTATCTGTGTCTGTCTGTGGCTGTGTGTCTGTCTGTGTGTCTGTCTGTGTGTCTGTGTGGCTCTCTGTCTGTGTGTCTGTCTGTCTGTGTGTCTGTGTGTCTGTTGCTGTCTCTGTGTGTCTGTCTCTCTGTGTCTCTGTGTGTCTGTGTGTCTCTCTGTGTGTCTGTGTGTCTGTCTGTCTCCCTGTGTGTCTCTCTGTGTGTCTGTGTGTCTGTCTGTCTGTCTCTCTGTGTGTCTGTCTGTGTGTCTCTCTGTCTGTCAGCTTTGACATTCTGCCCAAGGTGCCAGCCAGCAGCCAGCAGTGCAGAAGGAAGAAGCCTCTGGCCATATCTTGGTGACGTAGAGAGGAGGAAAACATTGCAGAGACATGGAGGGGGGCTCAGAGGGAGTCCAGGGGGGCTCACAGATGTCTCCTCCCCGCTCCCTGCTCCAGGGGGGCAGCTCAGACCCTGCCTGGCACCCTGGGGTGCTGCACAGCACAGCTGGGTCCTGCCGGCGCCGCTCAGCCTGGCACTGGGCACACGCCACCCTCGCCCAGCACCGGGTAGGGGCCAGATCTCCCCCTGACACCTCTCCCCTGCCCCACTTTGGACACCTTCACACTGGGAATCAGACTTGGCAACCCCCACCCGGAGAAGGCATCCGGCAGGGCCGGGCCCTGAGACCTTGTGTGACCTTGGCTGCGGCGCAGCCACACGCCACCAGCCCCGGGCACCACTAAGGGGACAACAGCACAAGGGGCTGAAGACAGCAACGACATCACCACCAGTGTGAGGCTGCCACAGGGCAGCCCCTCCCATTGCTACAGCACTGGCCAAACAGCAGCCCCCACCTTTGGGGTGTAGCTCTGGGAGCCTCAGGCCCACAGCTGGCTGCCAGCATCCCACCCCTCGATACCACCGTGCCAGCCCCCCCCCAAAGAGAGGAGAGGGGGAGAGGAACTGACCCACATCCAAGAGCTCAGGACAGACCCCGGAGCACTCCTGGCACCCAAAGCCCTCACAGGCACGGGCTGTACCCCCCTGTCGTGGCAGCCAAGCCCAGGGGCTCAGACCCCGCTCCCCAGCACACTCGAGGCGCTCCGCGGAGACCCCCTGTCCCCCTGCCCCCCTCGGAGGGTGGGCAGCAGCATCCAGAGCCCTCCTGGGTGCTCAGGGCGAGCTCGGGAGAGGCTCTGCCGGGGGGAGCACNCTCTGCCGGGGCGAGCACAGGCTGCTGAGCCCAGAGACAGACAGACAGACACGCGCGAGGAAGGAGACGCCCACCCGTGACTGTACCTTGGGGAGAGCTGTGATCCCCTCGGTGGGAGCGAGCGGTGCAGTCAGATCCAGTCGGCCATGTCTTGGTGCCGCCGCCGCTGCCGGGGAGAGGCTGATGGATGAACGTCTATTTTAAGCCATGACATGTCCAGGGGCAGATCACGCTGTGCACGCGTGGGTGAGGGAGGCAGGAGGGAGCGGGCACGGGCGCAGGGGTCGCATCACACGCACACACACACACACACACACACACACACACGAACGTACCGAAATCCTCCTGCCGGCTCCTCACTCCCCCTCC
>VXBZ01009316.1:511984-623583 GCA_013399135.1 Heliornis fulica | reverse complement strand
AGGACCTCTCTTGACCTACTGACCACCCCCTTTCTAATACACCCCAGGGTGCCATTGGCCTCCCTGGCCACGAGGGAACATTGCCATGGTCACCCTGCTGCCCCCAGGTCCCTCTCCCCTCCACTGCTCCCCAGCCCATCCTGGTCCCTGGGGTTGTTCCTCCCCAGATCAATAAATGCAGGGCCTGGGTACAGTCCCTGCACTGCTCAGACACGTCACATCAGGACGTCCCCGAGGTCCATGACGGGGAACCAGCCCCACTGAGACCAGAACCCACCTGTGAACACCACAGGACCCTTCACCTCACTGCCCAGAATTAACCAACACCCACAGCAAAACGTTCTGTGGCTTCTCTGCTGTGCAGGGAACAAGTGGGGGCTCTGCCCAGCAGACAAACCCCCTCAGGGTGACGTGGGGTTGATTTACCACTGCTGGTCAGACCCCAAAGCGACCCTTCCAGTGGACTCTTGGGAAGAACCCTCCTTCTGCAAACGTGGCTGCTTGACTGCACAGGGTGGGAATTCTTCTTGATTGATTTATTCCAACAAAAAGCTAAAAACTCCCAGCTCCATCAAAGCCAGTTGTAAAACTCTCAACATCTTAAAGACAGGATTTAATAATAATAAATACCAGTACACTTTACTGTGCCTCAGGGCTGGGGTTATTTCTTGGGGTTTTTTTGTGTTTTTTTTTCCTTTTTGTGTTTTTTTATTTTTGAGAAGCAGCTCTGCCAAAAAATCTGGGTTTTTTTTTTTTGCATGGATGTTAATTTTAGCAAAAGAAGTAAAGGTCATGAAGGACAAAGGATTGGGAAGGGGTAAAAAACAAACCTCCCCCTGCCTCCCCGAAGACCTGACAGTCTGAGCTGCTTTGCCTAATAGAAACAGGCAGCAAAGAACATTTTGGCTTTAATAATTGTAATTATTCCAGAGTATTGTGAAATAAATTAGAAATCCAAATGAAATCGGTGTCCCATGGCACCAGGAGACACACAGTCACAGAATGCAGGTATCTAAATCTCGAGTTCTGTCTTGCATAGACGAGCCAGAAAATAATAGAAGATCTGCTCAGAAACAGGAGAGAAAATTAAAGCACACACTGCTGCAAAGTCAGGTAGGGACCTGCAGCAAACCCAGCCCTCAACTGAAGCCTCCAGCACGCTGCTCCCATGCCATAGTTTCCCTTTTCCCAGCTGTTCTGTGACAGGGATGTTCTCCCCTTGCTCTTCTCCAGCTGTGATTCCTTGGCCTGGAAGTTGCAGCAGCTCCCAGTCCCTCGGGGACAGGCGCCTTCAGAGCTGGGAAACGCTGAGGGATGGGACACTTCACAGGCTGTGAAATCCAGGAGGGTTTGCTGCAGCCCCAGGGGGTCTGGGGGTGTCCTTGGGGATGCTGCCCCGGGGGGGGATCTGACTGTAAGCACAGAGAAACTCACACTTATTTACAGGCAGGCAGCAGAAGGTCCCCAGCTCTTCTCATCAGACCCAGCTTTACCCCAGCAGCCACAGACCCAGAAGTCCTTGGCAGCTGTTCCTGGAGCAGGTGAGACAGCCCCTACAGCCACATCTGAGAGCTGAGGACCAAGACCAGGCTTCCTCACAGCGGCAGCTGTTCATCAGCATCCTCATCCTCACGCTGAGGGATCAAAGGCCAAATAAATGGCCCAGTTACTGGCCACTATTAGTCCAGCACTGAGGAGAGGAAGGCAAAAACCTCACAAGAACTTGGCTGAGCCTGGGAGACCAGTGCCAGCCTCATGTAGGACACTGGGACTCATGGGATACAACGGCAGGTAAACAAGTGTGTCCAGGTGAGGCCATCCTGGTGGTGGTCACTGCTGTGCAGTGGCTCTCAGATCATTTAGGTTGCCCAGAGGTGGAGGGTGGAATGAAGCTCTGACTCCTCAGTGGTTTCTCACCAATCACAGTGCTACCCGGCCTCAGCAAGCCAGTATCTCCCCACACAGTCCTCAGTGAGCTGGTGCTTGAGCAAGAAAACCCCATTACTCTGTTTTCCTCAGTGGGACAAGTGCAGCATTAGTAGCATCTGTTCCACCAGGGTCATCCTGGCTCTGCCAAAGGGTACTTTTCCCTTCCACCACCCTGGAGCTGGGGGGGAAGCCAAGGAGCAGCCATGGCTGCAGGACCTGCCTTTATCTTCTCCACACACCTGACAGGCATCGTGGAAATGGTCTCACAGCTGAGGCTGATGGTGCTTTAGCAAGGGAGGAGGAGCTGCCTGCAGCAGGTTCTCCAAGGGATGCCACGGGAAGGAGGGATAACAGCAGTTCTTATCCCCATCATTAAAACAGGCTGAGGCAAAGAGACACTAAAGGAAAAATCCACAAAGATCATCTGCAAGGTCCTAAGTTTCACCAGATGCTTCACAGGGGGAAACCACCTCACTCCTGAGCCACTGCCTGCAGGACCCCTGCTCTGTTAAACCACCTGTCCTGTGTTGACTGCACTGTTAGATGGTGCCTGTGTGCTTTGGGCAGCTCCAGTCAAGCCCCACACAGCCCATGCACCTTCGTGCTTCTCACTTTCAGTGATTTACAGCCTCACACAGAGGCTGGAGGCAGAGCAGGAGGTTAGAGCAGATTCCCAGCCCCGTCCCTGAACCCCTCCCCGCTCACCGGTGGGTTTCTGCCACTCCCGGGGCAGAGCGCAGGTTCCGTGGCACTGCTCGTGTGGCAGCACACTGCAGGGAGAGCCAGACCCTGCAGTGTGGTCACAGCCAAGCCCTGTGACAGATCACAGGGCTTGGCTATGGGTGACAGCTGGCTCACAGGGTGGGGGTGTACCCCACAGCCCTCCTGAGCTGTGACACCCACCACAGCGGGACCGTGCGTCTGCCCCAGGAGTCTGTGTCTCAGCAGCCAAGGGGGAATAGAAAGGAGCCATTTTGCTTTACAGGAACTGAGGCAGGGAGAGATTTGCACCAGGTGCCTCAGAGATTCGCCTGGGTCCCAGGGGACAGCTCTCCTGAGCCAGAGCATCCACCTACCACAGTGTCCCTGTGTGTCACCAGACACCCGGGTGAAGCACCCGCCGTGGCTGCATGGAGCAGCATTTCAGCAGCATCCTCTGCTCTGACTCAGGGTTTAGGATCTGCAGCTCTGCACCTTGCAGTGCCTTTCCTGCTGCCATGCACTGACAGATACTTTATGAGCCTGGGGACCCACCTCCTTCTGTTCACTTCAGAATCACTTTGCTGAGCAAACGGCGGCAAGGGGTGAGCGGAGCGGGTGCAGCTCCCGGGCAAGGCTGGGCTCTTCTGGGATGAATCTTTTGTTCTTTTCTCTCCCTGCTTCTGCTGGCTTTGCCCATCTTTCTTCATAGGTTTTCCAAAAGTGACAAGGGCAATTTATTATGTGAGCACAAGGCCTTGGGAATCTCCTGGAGACGTATCATTCCTGCTATTATCCTCCTCACATGAGGAGCCATTGCTCTTGTCAAGCTCACCCGCTTCCTGCCTCGCAGAGAGAGGAGAGGATGATGGGGGTTTCCATTAATCATTTTTACACTGAGAGCTGCAGCTCCCATCTGCATTCTGATCACTTCTGATCTCTGCCACCATTTTTCATGGTAGCACTTAGGAGGATTGTTTTATGCTGCTGGTTCGAGGTGCGTTAATGACCAACCATTCAGTGTCCAGAGCGAAGCCTTAAATTTAATGTACACTCCAGTGGGGAAAATCTATTACAGCTACACATCTCCTTTCTTGCTATTCTTCTTCAAGGAAGGTGCCAGTTGCAGGGTTGGGGGGAGAGAGGGGGGAAGGCTGGCAGGAGGAGTTTGCTTTATGCTGGAAAGTGGAGGCTGGGGCTCGGAGCTGCTGTGGTTGAAAATGGGAAGACTCAGTCAAGGAATGGCCAAGTGGGAAGGGAGAACACTGCCAAAACATAATGATCACAGCTGATGGGAGCTCAGTGTGTCCTAATTTCTGGTCCACGAGGTAAAGCTGCTCCTGACAGTGTGCCAGGGTCCCTGAAGGCTTCTCTCTGACAGACTGCTTTCCTCCAGCCTTGGGACACGACCAAGCACAGAGCATTTCCAGCACGGCCACAGCCGGATCTCAGTGTCACAGAGCCAGCCTGCAAGGTCGTGGAAGGCTGGGGCTGAACGAGCTTCATCCTGCTCCAGCTTTGACTTCTTCACCTCCCTGGGCACCCCCAGCTTCTCCAATCTGCACTTCAGAGTCCAGGAGGGGATTATGAAAGACAAACCGGCCCAGCCTCTGCCGCCTGAGCTCCAGGTCCTGTAGGAAGTCAGTGGGACCGAGCAGCATTCTCCCATTTCCTCCCTGGAGGATGGTGAAAATGGGCTGTGTCTAAAAATAACACAAAAACTGGACCTTGAATAAGTCCCTTCCTTGCACTGTGCCTCTGGACTCCTCCCAGCTACTGTCTCTCTCGTGTGCTAATTTAGTGCTGTCTCTCTCTGCCGCAGAGCGTCGGAGCCTGAGCCTGGCATCTGGGATCAATGCCCCTTCCTCGGTGTGCACACACTGGCACCTCTGTGCATGCAGCATCAGTCTCAAATGTAATCTTGTCTTTCTACACAGGGGTCAGGAGCTGGCTCCTACTCGGTGTGTGCGTGGCTGGATACACACTGCTTTGGAATTCAGACCCTCTGACATCCCATTTCAATACAAAAGAGTGTGAAACACAGGAGCAGGAGGTTAGAAAAGACCTTCTGGACCATGAAGTTCAGCTCTTTGAGGTAAAATCTCATTCATACCCTACCAAAGTTTCTCTTAAAGTGGTCAGGCTTCCTCTCCTGCTGCCCTCAGGTCAGGATCAGCCCTTCCAACACTTATAAATCTCTAATTTCCAGCATAAGTTTACTCACAGTGAGGTTGCTCTTCTACTAACGGTGTCCTTTAACTTAAACAGCAACTGCAATACTATTAACAATAATAACAGTTAATTACAAGCCCAGAGGGGCTGCTGCTGGGACCAGAAATAACCCTGGTAAGCTCAATGTACTCAAGCTGCAGGAGAGCAATAAATAACTTTTTGGGTTCATTGGCAATAAATGTCCCCAAATGTCCCAGTTTGAGTGTCCAGGAGAGGTGATGCAGTGAGTGGAAGCGGTGGGACAGGCTCCTAGGACCCTGCTCACTGCTGGTGTGGCTGGACAAGGGAAAACACGAGGAGAAAAGGAACCTTATTCCCCTGCGTGGAGCAATTTGCAGACAGCTGCTTGGTCCCCCGGGACCAGGCAGGGAGGGGGAGGGAGAAGAGACGTTCCTGCAGCCTTTCAGGCTGGACCTACATCAAACTCGTTAATGTCAATAGGAGGGAAATTGAACTGAGCTTTGTTGTAACCCTAATGAATCCTTTGCTGGTTACAGTAAATTTATTCTTTTGATTTCCATTTCTCCCCCCATCTTGTTTCATGTGGGCTTCTTTATTTTTTTTCCCCTCTTCTATTTAATGTTCCTTTTCTGGCAGCTTCTTCTTTTTCTTTCTCTCCAATTTAAAACACAGTTAAAAAGCTGTGGTTGATTCCAATTAAATACCCCCTCTGGGATTACTAAAACACACACACTCTCACACACACAAAGACCCCCTCTCTGATTGTTTCCACAGCAACACATTTAAATATCTCATTCACGATGTCCAAGTGAAGAGCTGAAGGGTTTGGAGAAGCTCGCTCTTCTTCTGCTCCCTCAGCTCCCTCCTCCCCCAGATCACTCCCACTGTAGCAGCAACTGGTGTGTTACACTTACAGCACTCACCAAGCCTTGACTAGAGTGTATCTGGAGTAGGTGTACATACTCCTGGGATTCCAGAGGAGGAGGAGGAAGAAGCCAGTAAGTCCTGTGATGATGCAGAGCTGTGGTAATTACCTAGGGATGGTGGGAATGAGAGAAAAGTGCTGTGTCAGCAACCAGACAGGTCAAGTTCGGCCAGTCACTAAAACAGTGTAACCACCAAGTGAGTCCACTGGGAACCAAAGGCTGGGTTGGCATGGAGGGGGGTCAGAAAGAGGAAAGGGGATGATCATGGATGATGCAGCTCACAGGAAACAATGGCAAACTATAGGTGAGGGAACTCTTTTGTCTTTGTCCGTGGCAGATGCAGGACCCCGTTTCCTGCACACCCCCCTTGTGCTGGAACAGAGATCTGTACCTGGGAGCTCTGTGGGGGTTATTTCTGAGATACCCTGGTGGCACTGAGCCTGCAGCAGATTCCCCAGGGAAAGGAGGGTCCCCATTTGGCAAGTGTAGTCAAGATGCCTTTTGGTGGGGTAAGGACACAACCTGGGTCTTCCCTCGCCGGAGGGCAAAGCAAGGTCCGAGCCCTGATTCTGCTCTCCCTTGTGTGTGCCAGATGCCCATGAAAACCAGTGAGAACCTGAAGGAGATGACTGGGCCATCAAACATACCTCTGGGGAGATCTGGGACATCTTTGCAGCAGGGGGTGCACCCAGCTGAATGCAGACCCTTGCTGAGGACGGTAACACAGGCGCTGGAAAGGCTCCGTCAGGGAAATTCCTGGGCTGGGCTTTCCAGACATGTCCACCAGCACCACGAGCTGGCTCTCTCCCTGCCCACCAAGCCCTTACACAACACAAACCCCCAGTGACTTTCCTGCCTGAGACTTCTCCTGTGCCTTGTCACCTGTTCCTGTAGGAAGGGTTTGTGTTTTCCTCCCCTCTGTCGGCTCCACCACTGCTCCGTGTGTGCAGGCCCTCGCCCTGTCCTGCCCCCCCCAGGGCAAATATCCCACGGCTGCAGCTTGTCACGGGCTGAGCTGGGACTGTCCATTCCCCAGGCAGAAGTTTGCTGTGAGTGGTCTCTGCCAGCTTCCTCCACAAGCTCTTGGAGAGGCCAGACAGGCTCCAGCTGCTGAGGCTTGAGGCATCTGCAGCTCCCAGATTCTTCAGGGTGGGAAGCCGAGCTCAGACCCCTCTGCGGGGCCACGGACCACTGTGAAGAGGTGTGTGAGGTGGCTGAGGACCTCAGCCACCTCACAGACCTCTTCACAGTGGCACATCAGTGTGTGTAAGGAGGTGTGGCCGTGTGTCTGGTGGCACTTAGGGACACAGAGAGCCCTGGGGACACTGCGAGTGCGCTCGCAGCTGTGACTCGCACGTGCCGCAGGCCCATGCACACGTGGGGCAGGCGTGAGCAATCCATAAACCCACGTTAAACACAGCCTGAGCAGGCTGGGAGGGAACCACAGCCCCTGCTGTGCCCTTGACATTTCCCCTTTCCTTCTCCGCTGGAAAAGCCGACTCCAGCGTGAACCACTTGCTTTGCCGCCGTTAAATATTAGTTCTGCTGTAACAAAGGTGGCATTTTCTCCTGAGTGCTCTGTCTCTGAGGAGGGAGAAAGCCCAGAAGTGAAAGTGCAGGAGTGAAATCATCAGGGCAGTAATGAGAGGAGGACCCCTACAAGGCACTCATTTCACCTGCTGCTCTGCCCCTCTCTGCTGCTTTGTGTTCACTCACTCCTCCACTGCAAGAAACGAGGCTCCTGGCTGAGCTCTCCCCACCCACAAAATCAGCCAAATTTAAGGTCGCAGGATTGATAGTGGAGGGAGGGAGGCAGGTTTCCATGGGCCAATGAGATTCCTGCTTGCTTCTGAGTGCCTCACCAATGGCTGCCTCTGTCTGCAGCTTGTAAACTGCTTTTGTTGTGGAAACAAACAGAGGATGTAAACTCGGAGATGTCTTTGCAGAGGGAAAATATCTGTCCCCTTTGGGTTTGGTCACACAGGCCGGTGCCCTTAGCACCTCCAGGGCTGTGTCTCTCCATCCTTGAGGTTACAAACCAGCACAGGCTCTGGGATGTCTCTGAGGAGCAGCGAAGGGGAAAAGGAACTTAGCGGATGTTTTGGCTCCTTCCAAACCCTGCTGAGGTCCTTCAGCTCCACTTCCCAGCCACAGATGATTTGACAGAGTCCATCTGCAGTTTTCATTTTCCCTTGTTCTTCTTGTCCTGGAAGCTGTGAGGGAAGAAGAACTTCCAAACAGGGAATGACTCATTAGAGATCAGGGCTTTGCAAACCTCCTGATTAATTTGTGTGTCTGTGTGTAGCAACATTGCCTGGTTTTGCTCTTTTATTGTGGGTCTCAGCTTTATCTTTTCTTACCCTTTTAGAAGCTGAATCACGGCAAAAACATCACAATTTCTGCTTTTCTTAAAAAAAAAGGAGAGAGGAAATGACAAAATCTTGAAAACATGAAGCAAAAACAACTTATAGAGTCACAGAATCACAGAATGGCTGGAGTTGGAAGGGACTCCCAGAGGTCATCCAGTCCAACCCCCCTGCAAGAAGCAGGGACACCCCCAACTAGATCAGGTTGCTCAGGGCCTCATCCAACCTGGCCTTGAACGTCTCCAGGGATCCAGGGGCATCCACCACCTCCCTGGGCAACCTGTTCCAGTGCTCCACCACTCTCACAGCAAAGAACTTTTTCCTCATCTCCAATCTAAATCTCCCTCCCTCTATTTTAAACCCATCACCCCTTGTCCTGTCACAACAGGCCCTACTGAACAGCCTCTCCCCATCTTTCTTGTAGGCCCCCTTGAGGTATCAGCAGCTTGAAGCATCAGAAGATGAAGATGCCACGTGTATTATATCATTGTTAAACTTATGACTTCTTACAAAAGAGATGAAAGCATTTCTGGATGATACTCCTCATTTCTCAGTGCTTGGCAGAGACCACAGGGACTTGTGAAATAGTCCATATTTGTACATGTTGTTTTGCTTTGACTAAAGCCCATGTGATTAAAGCCCCCACTGCTCCGTTTCCCAGTACAGACCTGAATAATGAATGAGCGTGTTGGAAACCACCTGGCCAGACATCAGAAGCAGCCAGAAGCAGCCAGCCTCAGTGTGCATTATCTGACCACGAGAGGTGAGATGCTGGTGGGAGGGAGGGAGAACTGGTGGCTCATCACAGATGTGCTCAGGGAGCTCAGGGGACACGGCTGTGTCGTGCCACTTCCCCTTGGCCTGTTTCATTCCGTCACTGGGCTGTTGTCACTTCAGAGACATCTTTAACAAACGAAAACCCTCCCTGGAGTCAATAGTAATTACAGGAATTTATCACAATTGCCAATCAAGGTGTGTTGGAAAGACTCATCTTCCTTGTTTAAATTGGATTTCACGGCACACAGACCACGAGTTGTCTTTAGGAAATCAATTGCAGGAAAATTACAGCTTTCATGGTGTTGCATGACCTCACCAGCCATGTTGCAGCTTAATTCCTCTCCTCAGATCTTTGGGTGGCCTTGTAGGGGTCTGTGGCCCTCACCACAGTCACTCTCTGTGCTCCTGAACTCAGTGAGGATGTCAAGCAGGCTCGTTTCAGCCACTTTGTAAAGGGATGTGATTAGAGAGGGCCCTGCTCACGTTTACACCTCGGTCTGCTGTGCTGCCCCAAACGTGCTGGCACGAATCCTGCCTTTGGCTGCTCTTCTGCTGAGCTCCCATTTAGATGGAGACAAACTGACAGACCTTGAGGCAAAACTCAACTATGTGCAGAGATGCAAATTCTTCCTTCTAGATGTTTAATGCCCATTCCTAAGGACTTTATTCTCTGCTGATAATGACACCATGAGGAGGGTACTCAGCTGATACACATCTGCTTGGATTCTGGCTCGTGGGAGAGTCAAGGTAAGCAACTCAAGCCAATAAAGGGTTGATGATTTCATTCTGCTGATAAGAGTCTATATTCCTGTCTTGTCCAGAGTTATTCTGCCACCCACATATTCCTATTCCCAGGCTTTGGCCAAGTACATGTCAGGGACTATATGAGCCACAAACTAGATACACTTGAGGAATTAAATTAGATCATAAAACTGTTCAGGGATTGCTGACTCTTTCCCTTGACCTAGCTGTGCATTTAGAAACAATTTATTGCTCAAGTCTCATGTCTGAACGTGCCCCTTTGTCTGAAGAAGAGCTTGTGCAGTGAGACTGGGACCACCTGTGGAGTAACACCACAAGAACCCAACAGGGACACGTCCAACCCTCCACCTCTCAGTCAGACCTGCTCTGTGCAAAGGATTTTAGGTGGCTGATGACCACTGATGGCAGTGGCACCTAAACACATTTTAAAATTCTGGGTTTCAGTGCTTTTGGCACTGACACAGCCCAGGAACTGTCATTGGGGCCACTCCTGTCACACGGTGCTGTGGGTAAGCTAAGGAGAGGCCTCTCAGTTTGCCTCTAAGGCCTTGGTCAGCTTGGGGACAGCTTACCTCTGGTCTAGCACACCAGTGAGGTGATGCTGTCAGCCCCTGGCACCCTCCTCCTCTTCACCCCGTTCCCTGCTGCCGCCAGCACCGCTCCCGTGCGATCCTCGTGCTCCGGATTGGCTCTTGGCTGCCTCTGACACCCATCCTGGAAAGAGAGTGATTAATTAATAGGCTGCTCATTTTACAGGAGCCACAGAAGCACATACCTTTCCCTGTACCTTTGAGTTTTCAGAGCACAGTTTATCCTTCCAAGGTACCGAAGTGACAGCTGCTCAAACATCACCGGGACCCCTGACAGCCCAACAGGAGGCTGCGCTCTGTCGGCCCTGGCGTTAGCAGGAGTGAATGCACTTAACAATTCACCTTTCCCTGGCACAACACAGAGCCCATAATTTGTGGGGGAGTGGTAGAGCTCTGAGCACACTGGGGTGTTGTGAAAAAACAACCTGGGCTCCAGCCCCCCTGACAGACTGCTTAAAAGAAAAAAAAAAATAAAAGGAAAAGCAGAAAGCAGCTGATATCGAAGGGCTTAAGGATCAGGGGAGACACAGGCTGAAAAATAAAATGGAGTTCATGGAATAATCACTCCTATGCCTGCTTGTCTGTTCCAGAGGATGAGCCACATCAGCTCTCAAGCTGTCACAACTGATGGAGTGATTTGAAATTGCAGTGGAGCAGTACAAAAAGAATTTAAAGAGCTGTGAATAATTACTGTAGTGGGTGGCTGCGGGCTGTGCAAGCGGTGACTTGCACATGAGACAAGCTCTGCACTGCTGCTGGCGCTGTAGCTGCCAGCAAGGTTTCCTCTTGTCCCATCTGGAAGGGTGACTGCAAACAGTGACAACCCTGAAGAAAATCCTGACAGGGACTGCGTGGAGCATGCACAGAAATAACATCACTTGCAGTTGCTCCCACACAAACCGGAGTCACTCCGCTGAGCCAGCACTGTGGGTATAGACGTGGCATCAGCTCAGCACAGATGTGGTGATGTGATGGGTGAGGAGACACTCGAGGGCTTTGGCTCCTGGCCCTACAGCCAGAACACTGAATGGGGTGCTGAGAGGTGAACCACCCCTGGGGTCTGCGCTCAGGGCAGCAGTGAGGGATGCACATTGCATGGTGTTTATTAGGGGTGTGATACCGAGTAGAGCTGCTGTCTCCTAGAGGTGATTCAAGCAAGAATGTCAACTACTCTACTACTCTAATCATTCTATGATTCTACTCCCCTGCACTGACTGCAGGGGCACTTCTGTGAGCAGTCTCTGTCTCAACCCTTTACATAACCTGGGTGCTGTTCCCCATTACATCCCAGTTTGAACCGAAGCCTTGATGAGATGCTGGATATCAGCACAGCTCTGTTTGCTCCAACCCTGATGCTCCTGGGCAGCCACCAGCGCACTGCTGAGTGTCAGAATCCATCTCCAGCTCCACCCCCCTGTGCAATCCTGCTCCCCCAGCTTTTAAGGCTGTAAGCTCCTACCTCACACTCTGTATGTACACACAGCCCTCGTGCTGTAGGGGTTTATTCTCAGCTGGGGTCTGTAAACACCATTGTACTATAAATACTACTAGAAATGTTGATGCTTTCTTCAAAGCCACTGAAGTACAGAGCATCCACAGGTCAGGTGCTCAAAATTATGGACTCTTGGGTGATTTCTTCAGTTAATGAGCCATAGAACAAACAAGCACTTTAAGAGGGGTCTGATGCTTAAAGGAGCTTCACAGCAGCTAAGATCTGGAGGAGCACTGTGACCCATATCTGCAGCATTTCCTTGAGCTCACTTGGTCTGCAAACCAAGCCCTCAGACTGCACGTCCTCCCAAAGCCTGCAGCCTCTGCCTGCAACCCGTAAGCTGGTTTCTCCTCCTAATTAAAGTCAGCAGACCTGTAATGTCCATTCTGTGAACAATTTCCAGTTCAGCGGTGTGGAGGTGGGGACAGACACGTAATATATCACTGGAGACGAAGAGGACTCCACATTTCAAAGTGGGGAGGGCAGTATCCAAGGGATGTGAAATTAAAAAGCCAGAGCAGAAGAGGCCATCATTTAAATTCACCGGTTTCAATTTTGCGAGGTGCTTCTTAGCTGCTGCTAAATATGCTGAAAGGGGCTGAGAGATAAATGGGTCAAGCTTGGCCTTTGTCAGCACTCTTGCATCTCTAAATCTCCAGGATCCTTCCATTGCTGTAATTGTTTACCGGGTTCTCAGACTCGGGGAGGCATTTCCTGCATAAAAAATAGCACCACTCCTCTCCTTCCTCCAGACAGTCGCTTTCTTTGGTCAACGGCCACCGAGGAAGAAAGTTTTCCCCGCAGAGGGATTACATTTCCTCTCCGTAAAACACCAACAATGAGGACAGAGGGGGAGGTTACAAAGAAGATACTTCATGGAGGCTGCTGGGCCCGAGGCCTGCTCCAATGGCGGTGTCGGCCCGGCCGAGCGCGGGGCGCTGGGACGCAGCGTGGACGCAGGCCGTGAGGCATTCGAGAGGTCTTGGCACTTGCCAGAGGTACCCTGTGAGCTGGTGTGGGATGGAGGAGCGACCACCACACTCACTGGGCTCATCAGCTCTAGCAGATCCACCCCAGGCCAGGGCTGAGGCACCGGAGCCGCTGCCCTCTGTGGAACGGGCCGCGGGGCCGTGTCGGGATGCGGCGGCCGCGTTGTGCCAAGGGGCTGAGCACCAGGTTATTGGAGTCTCTTTGAAAACGTCCTCAGCTGCCTATTGCTGGGTACAGGCAGTGACTGGTTACGTCTCACTGCCTGCCACAGATTGCTGATCACTCCCTGTGACACACCAAGCCGTGGCTGTGCGGGTGCCATGACAACCCCGACACCCTCCCAGGGCCATCGGGAGGGGAGGCCCTGCTGCTCTTGGGTCCTGAGGGCCCTTCGCTCACTGCTGAGAGAAACACACGACCAGGGCAGAGCTCAGGGCGCTCTCCTCGTAATATGAAGCCGTCAGGGCTCCGGCCAAGCAGCAAGAAACCCGGGTAGGAGCACAGTGGCTGTGACAACCAGAGTGAAGATTGCTGGGGTAGGGAGAAATCCTGATGCTGCAGGAAATAAAAAGTGTCAGGAGACTGGAGGCGGTGGGACTGCGGTGATCAGTGTCCCCCACAGCCCACGGATCGGACCCCAGGACTCTCAGACCAGGGCAATGCCAGGGATAAATTAAGCTTTGGATTTTCAAGTTAAGTACAGGGAAAAAACCAGCAAACCAAAGCACACCCCTCCTTAGCTACTCCTGGTATCCAAATGCGATTCCTCCATCTTTCAAGTAGTACAAAGGCCTCCAGGTCCAGAATAGCTCAGATAAAAGTTGTTCCACTCCCCCCAGCATCTGCTTCGTGTCCTGGCTTTTTCGGCTTGCTTTAAATGACTATCTCCTTCAGTTGCTTAATTATGTGATTACAGCATCCATTGACAATGAGAAAATTAAAACTCCATGCTGCCTTCCAGACAACACTTTATTACTCTGCAAAAGAGACTGGATGCAATTTAGCAGAGCGCTGCGCCCAGCAACCGGAATTGTTCTCTTCCACAGGCTTCCTCCTCCACTCCCACTGTTTCCCCAGAGACAGCAGCGTTTGCAGAGGTTTAATAAAGCAGGAAAGAGAGCAGGTGTGAAAGGAAACATCAATTACCATTAGCCCTGACAATCCTGGACCAACCCACCCACGGAGCAGGAGCGGTGGCAGCCAGTTCTGTGTGTCCATCCATGCAGATGATGACGTGCTTTGCTCTGCGGGGCTGGGTAGGGCTTTGGGGTGGAGGGAGGCAGGGACTGCTCTTGGTAGGACCTGCTGTGCTACCCTGGTGCTGGGACTATGTGCAGGCTTCCACAGCCAACCCCTCTCCCAAAGGGTTTGTACCTGTGGGAGCACGAATGGTTCTGCTGGAGATGAGGAACGATGGTCAGGTGTTCGTAGGTGCAGCCTTTGGAGCAGGTCTTTTATAGACTGAATGCTCAGACCTTCAGAGGGGTTGAAACCCTGAAGAGCTTCTGAGTATGGACCAGGTTGTCCTGACACCAGGAGCAGCACTGAGCTCTCTAGGGGTCTGGTCACAGTGCAGAGGCTGAGTGTTTCTCCAGGGCTGACCCAAAGGGATCTCTCCGAAGCTCCTCGCCTCTCCTTGGTGTGGTCTCCTCATTATCATCCTCTTCCCCTGACTTGGACATTTCCTAGCAGCAGATTTCACAGGTCCTCCCGTGGCTAATGGGAGGTATTTATTTCCATTCCTTTGGTGCTTCAATTTTAAGTATAGCAATAATTCAATGTATCTCATTTTGGGGGAATGAAAGATTACCCTTATTTTCAGCTCTTTTTTTTTTTTTTTTGTATGTGTGTTTTATTTCTCTCTTTTCCTTTTTTTTATTGAGCTCTGAACATTAATAATCAGCCCTCATTAATTCAGTTAATTCTTCAAATCCTCATATTCTTCATGCCTAGCACTATACAGCCAAAGAGGAGACTAATGAAAGCAGAAGAGATGGTTAGAGTTATTAAAAATCAATTTTTTTTTTATTTGGTAACCCTGGGGGTGTTAACATTCTCATCTCACATCTTCACAGTGTCATCCCTCCCAGAGGAATTCAAAGCTCTGTGGGTCTGGAAGACACAGGAGGGCCTCTGCCATGTTTTTGGGAGCCTGTTAGCTTTTGGGTGTTAGGGTGATGTCCATGGGCCCTTAGGGGTCCTTTCGTGGGGTGCAGGAAGAGGATGAAGAGCGTTGCCACCCAGAGGGCTGCTGTGCATTGGTGTCCATCCTCCCTGAAGGCATCTTCCCTGTGGTCAGCACAGGGATGGGCAGGGAGGGAATGCATCTCCCCCAGTCCTGGCAGGCAGGAGGAGCAGCCCGTGTTCCTTCAGCCTTTCATCTGAGGAGATTAGTGGTAATGGAAAATGCAGAACATTAAACAGAGGAGTGATTACACTGGAGGAGGACTGGCAAACAGATGAGTCCCAGTGCAAGGGTGTGAAAAAGGGGTCACAGAGCTGAGTTTACTCCCAGCTTAAGAAGTGAGAGAGGTGTTTTTCAGGTTTTTGCAACAATTTATTCCTGTCTTGGTTTCGATCTGACATCACTCCCCCAGTGTGCAGTTCCTTTTGGCAGCCTTTTTAATTCAAAATACATTTGCATACCATTTGGTAACCTGTCCTTGTGACTTACCCTTCCCACTTCCTTCACTTGGGGGAGTCCAAGTGTCCCCTGCAAAATCCTGCTCATTACAACATGGACCTAAGTTTGAGAAAGAGGAAGAAAACCAGCCAAGAGCAGAGACTCCCAGTTCCATCTGCAAGGCACAAGGGAGAGGGCAGAGCTGGCTGAGAAGTGAGGGAGAAGCAAAAGGATCTGCAGAGCAAGCCAAGATCTCAGGTCTCTGTCTGGAGACCGGTGTGGGGTCTGCAGAGGAACGCTGCCTGCATGGTCTCATGCTGTCTGAGATGAGGCACCATGGCAACCAGTGCATTCCCATTCCCTTGTCTCGGGGTGGTCCCTTCTCTGCTGGATGGGTGACAATCTCTTTACCAAAGGTAGAGAGAGAGACATCCTTTGGCCAGCACCTCCCTTGCCCTAGAGCACAGCTGAGGACAGACCTGGAAAACACCCTCATGGAGAGGGGGAACCAGCAGAACCATTCGTGTTCCACAGGACCAAAGACATTATGGGTATGGGATGGCTGTGATGTGCAGCCCTATTCCTTCCAGTGCACCTGATGCCTCCCCTGCCAGGCTGCACCTCTGGGAATGACTCTCCAGGGGATTTCTGTTGTGTGTGCTGGCCAGGTTCCTGCGGGATTCGCTTCTAAATCTCCTTTTCAAACAGATAATTAAAACGTAATGGTGTTTACATTACAGATGGAGCTGAGAGAAAAATAATAATAGTAATAATAATCATAATAAACATCACTTTGCTACTCAGGGGAGTTTGTCAAATGACTCTTAGAGAGGCTTGGCACACTTTAATGAGTTGGAAGAAGAGGATTTACACTGAGCAAACTTACTCACTTGTTCACAGGTAACTGGTGAGATGAAGAAGCATTCTGAGCCATGCAACCAGAGCAGCCAGCACTGAGTCTGCAGCAGGACAGAATAAAAATAAAAAAGAAACAAACAAACAAACAAACAAACAAACAAAAAAGAAAATAAAAAAAAAAGAAAAGGACAGGGTATTAAAATCCCATAACTTTTATGGCAGTGGATATGTAGAATGGGATTGCAGCTCTGCAGAGTCCAGAAGCTATTCTAAATTAATGGCTTGGCTTTTCCAGTCCATTCAAACAAGCTCATTTCATGCAAGATAAATTACAGGACCCTGCCACCCTCACTCCCTGAAGAGAGCTTTTTACACTTCACTATGTGTGTGTAAGGGAATGGACAGGTGACAGATATCCTGTGGCACAATGACCTGCTCTGGAGCCTGCAGTATTTGATCCACCCAACACCAGCTGCTGCAAGAAGTGGGTGCCTAAGGAAAAAGACCAAAAGTGAGGTCCCAGCACTGCCAGCTGAAAGAACCCCAAGAGGAATAAAAGAGAATTCCTGTATAAATATCTCCTAAGAACCTGGCTGCCTCAAGCCTTGCTCTGTGTGCAAACCAAGAAGCTTCATTTGCTAGTGGAGTCTAATGGAGGAGAGGCGACCACGGGACTGGTGTGATCTTAATCCCTCTGCAAAAGGAAGAAAGACATCCCTGCCCCAACCTAACAAAGATTGGAAATCCTGTAGCTGAGATTCCTCTTCTCCTCACTATCTCATGGTATTAAAATTGGCTCAATCAAGCCAAACAGGCTGTTATTAGAGCTGAGAGCTCCATTCCCTGCTTCTCTTTCTTTGGGGAGTCCCGAGGCAACAGCCAATATCCAGTGGACTTTGCCCCTCCTGCTCCCCTTCTGCCAGCACCATCTCTGTCACTCCTGTGCCTTGTTTTTGTCACCCATTTGGGCCACTTAATTACGTTCCCTTTTCTTTTGGGAACAGCTGACATGTAATGATTTTCATGATTAACACTCTTGTGCAGCTAATTGTAATTATACCTTATAATCACAGTTGTGATCGTCAATTACTCATCTTTGAATGTTTTTCTTTATCTGAGTTTCTGGAAGTTGCCTCCACTGAATGCACATGCACTACAAAACCAGACCAACTTTCCAAACTCCTCTGGTTTTCTCCAGAGGGATTAATTTGAGGCCATAATAATGAATAAAGGAGAGACCATTGGTTGGTGTAAATGAGCACAGCTTCACTTGTGTCAGCACGGCAATGGTGATTCACAGCAGTTGAGATGTTGGGTATTTTACCAAGAAACTGGTGTCATCTAAGAAAATATATCTGCCTTAGAGCTGCTTTGTGATATAGTTTCCATGTATCAAGCAATGCATATTTTTTTATATCTCTATCTTCTTATATATTTTGGAGAACCAGGAAAAATCAAACCATCCTGTATACTCACTAGGCTGTACATTATGCAGCATTTTGAAAGGCATTTCATTCTACACCTTGAAAATACACAGAGGACTGATTCTCCTCTTGCTCATGCCAATTTTTATGTGGTGTAGCTGTCAATTTGAATTGAGCAGCCGCTGGTTTACACCCTTGTGAGCGCAAACAGCATCCGACATCAGATGAATACATCAGTTTTACAGGGAGGATACTGGAATAAATTCTAATCCCAGCCACACACAGGAAGCACAATAGTCAAAAATCATACTTACAGAACAGTATGATTTTCAGCCCAAAACACAGCCAGGGTTTTGTTAGGCTTGCTCTAAACCACGGACACGTGACAACAGAGTCTTTAATTGCAGTGGGTGCCCAGGAGCTTTGACGTGAGACTTAATGGGCCTGAACCACGCTGGATGCTGTGGACATCTAAACCATCACAACATGAAAACCTGATAGAAAACTGTCAGTGTGGTTTTCCCTGCTCCATCCCTCTTGGACATCTTTGGGCAGGTGCTTAATTCAGCACACTGGGCTGCAGGCTGGGCCTTCCCAGCCAGAGCTTGTGCTGCTTTAAAAGCCATTCCCCGTTCCCAAAGAATTCGATGAATGAATAGAGGTGAGCTCCCAACCTGGAGATTACTGCTGCATTAATAAAGCAACTGTGAACGAATTGTCTCAGCTGCCTGAGCCAACCAGGATTATTAAACCAGGTCCCTGATTTAATTAAGAGTGCTTAAAGCCCATGCTAAACCCAAAAATGCAGCTCTCAGCTAGAACACGAGCTCTGCACGGGAAGGGTCACTGCAGAGGTCAGCTCTTCCCACAGTTTATTCATGTGGTTATTGAATCAAACACTATGAACTGGGGGGGTGCCCCTGCCCTGCAGCTCCCAGCACTGCCCCAGGCTCAGGCAGCACAGCCCGTTCCTGCCAGCCCAGCAACCTGTGAGACACCTCCTGAAGGAGCAGCCACCACCTCGGGTGAAGCAGAGCCCGGGCACACACAGCCCTGCTGCGGGCACCCAGCGCGGCCCAGGACACAGCCCGTGACTTACACCCTCCCCAGGCCCCCCGGGGCGGCCAGGGATGCGGTGACAGGGTGACACATGAGCAGAAGCCGTGTGCTCTCATGGAATTAGGGCGCTGTGCCTTCAGCAGAAGCTGGTGACACTCCAAACTGGCAATATAGTTCCTCTCCGGTGCCAATTCAATTAGATGCCCCCAGCCTGACTAGCAGAAAATGGACCTAAAGTAATGCCTTGTGACTGACTAAGCATTACACACTATTTATTCTTTAACTCTTGGTTTGGATTTGAACTGTGGCCACAGGAAAAAGCCACCACTGCCCGTGACTGTAGCTGTGAGCTGATAGGAAGCTTTTTTCCTTTTGAAGAAAATCAATTTTCAGACTTCAAAGGCTCCATACCTCAACTGCTTTCTCCTGGCACAAGACACTGCTGCATGTTTTTCTTCAAGTGATTAAAACCATCGGTACTGGGAGTTACCACAGCATCTAAAATCTGCCAGAAATGATACTTCTGCCCCTTCTGCCAGCCCAGGCAGCGCTGGCACCCCAACTGCATCCCCTGTCACACAGCAGGGCTGAGATCAGAGCACAAACTCCCTTTCATTATGGCAAGCACTGAAAAGAAAGTGAAGGCAAATTTAGCTCACAGAAGAAAAAGTAAAGGATTCTATTATTATTGGAGTAGTTTCCAAATGGACCCATCAAATTTTGCAGAATTATTTTAATTGACAGTTACAGATTAATAAAAAGATAAATAGAGATTAGAAAACACCGTCTAGACTCAACCGAGGCCTGAGCTAATTGCTCCATTTTGCAGCTCTAATTAAGCGCAGTCTCCTGAACTATTCCAGATGCTGTGCCATACCAGATCACCTGAAGTTTCCTGGATATGCTTTTAACTCCTTGGAACCAGCTTCTGACCTTAGGGACTGGAGTTGGACAGTAATTATACTGGGCAAAACTCACCATTATGCAAAGAACTAGCACGCAGACGATGGATTTACAGGAGCATCTACAGGGTCAGCTGTGGGCAGATGTGAGCCAGCTCCAGTCCCAAAGAGGTGGACCAGCTTTAGAGCAATGCTGAGCCCAGGGGAACATGCCCAGCCTCTCGGGAGAGCTTGCTAGCTTGCTGGCACTGCACTAATGCTTCCACACAGCTTCCACTTCAGGCCTGGCTGGCACCCACCTGGCACCCATCTGGCCCCGAGCGTGGGCAGTGCACGCTTACAGCTGCAGGCACACCCTGGCAGCTCTGCACCATGCAGAGATTTCTTGTTGTTTGCCCATACAGGTGGAGGTTTCACCAATTCCCCTGTGCTGGCAGTGCTCTAAAATCAGGTGTCTCACACTCAGGTGCCCCCAGGCTCCTGGTTCAGGAGTTTGATGCTCTATTGCACAGAGATGAGAAGTTAATTTAGGGCTGGGTGGGCTCACACATCCCAGTGCAGTCCTGCTTTGTTGTGCTCCAGCCTGAGCGACTGGGGCTGGGCTGGGACACTGTGTTGCACCCCAGGGCTGGAGGTCTTCCAGGCTGCACCTCACCAGAGCAGGGATGCTGCCCTGGACCAGGCAGCCCTACCCTCACCCTGTGCTACCCGGGCAGTGTCTGCCCGCAACAGCCGCATTGCAACAACCCCGGCACAGCAGCTCCTTTCACAAACTGACTCTAAGAAGTGCACAGAAAACAGCCACTCACTGAGGCCAGGGGTTCCATTTACTCCTGAAATGTTACTTGGGAGAGGAAACAGGATATTTAATTAAGCATCATGTTATGCCAGGAATGAAGGATTAAGCAGCAGAGCAATTTCAGAGGACTCACCACTCCGGTGCCAAGAGCAGTGCTGGTGGCTGTTTGAGGTAGGTGGGATTCTGGCCCCATGGAAACGAAGTGTCTCTAGTGTCCTGTTTGGTTTAGGGAGTTAGAGGGGTTTTTCCAAGTTTGCCACTGACATCATACACAACACCCTTAATATAACACAGTCACACCCCTCTGTGTGTCCCCATCTGTATAGAGAGGGAAATGGCAAATGCCCTGAACCCAAGGAATGAACATCCTCCTCACTTGCTAACCTGTCAGCCAGAACCTGAGAAAACAAAGCACAACTTGCTGGGTACAAGGTGTGAATGCACAATCATAAATACTTCTGAAATCTACTGCTCTGAGAGGGAACCCAGGCAGGTGCAGGTCGTGGTCTGGATGAGGCCACTGTCTGGGCTGTGGCTCTGCCAGTCTCTACCTGCCTTCAACACCGAATGTTGTGAGGAGAGGACACAGCCCAGCGTGTCCACACACCACGAGACAACAGCCACAGCTTGGCTGCATCGTCCTCTTGGCAGCAGTGAGGCACGGAACGAGTGGGGGGGGCCGAGCTCTGCACTCAGGGCTGTCTGCACACCCAGTCACAAAGGGGTGATTACTAAACTGATACACTCAGCCCCCCACTCCACGCTGCCTCCTCTCCTCAGCCAGGTCTGGCTCTGAACCACTCATGAGAGGAATTTGTCTCGTGCCTGTAGGACGTGTCTGTGGGGACGTGCTTTGCATCAGGCATCTGAGAGCACAAGGTGATGGAAACGTCCCCACCAAGAGCAGTATTTCCTTGTAGCCATTCAACTTCTAAGGTTGATGGTCAGGCAGAGGACATAACTGCACTTAAGAAAGAATGAAATACAAGAACTTCACAGGAAAAGCTCTAGGGAGCAAGGGGGAGCAGGGAAAGAGGGCTGAGATCTATCGTTATAGCTGACATAATGAAGAGAGAAATGCAACTTGGAGCTGACAGGGAAGGAACAAATAGGAAGAGCTCCCACCACAGAAGAGAATTGCAGATTTGGTTACTGTGGTCACATTTGCCCATTTACTATCAGGGAAGGTACAAACCTCGGCCTTTCACTGCAAATGAAGATGGACACGGATGTGTGCTGGCAGGCAGGCTCGCACAGAGGGCATTCCTGCACACTAATGTACTCCAAGGAGCCCGAGTTTGCACTTAATTGGAGGAAAACACACGGATCCACACATGCTGTGTTGCCCCAGGTCACCCTGAGGAAGCCAGCAGCTGGTGCTCTGGGGCTGGGTGGTGGTACATTATACCTGCCACTCTTCATCTGTTAGGACAGCAGGAGTTTTGCATTAAGGTGGCCACTCCTGACGCTGTATTTAGGAGAAGGCAGAGGAGATGCAGTCTGTGGTTGTAGTGTGTCTGTCAGCACACGTTTAGGGGATTCATCTTATCATTGCTGTGCAGCAAAGTTTTTAACCATGCCTTTGACTTTAAACAGCAAATAAAAACAGGGCAATCAACGGGAGTCTTTGGGGTATTTATTCATACGGTCACAGATCTTTTTTATGGAAGATCGTTTAAAGCACTATCACAGCAATAAAATGCCTAAAAAATCTACCTAGAGACCAAGTGACAATGCATTTGCATCTCCTACCTGTCTGTGTTGCTGATTCCTTGAGACATTTTGCAGAGCCTGTAGATTGGGTGTGCAGGAGCAGAACAGCCGGGTGGGATCCTGCACTCCGAGTATGAGCACCTTGAGAGCGGGCGGTCGTGTTCCTACGCTCCTCCCCAGGCTCTCTCTGCACCACTGATGCTTCTTTGATCACACTAAAATCAGAACCATCTTCCAAAAACTCAGGTTGTATTAAGAATCTTATCCTTAATCCCTCAACTTGAGTGTATTGATAAGAAAATACCAATTAAGATTCATATTCCCATGCCGGACCTGTAGTCAGAGACTAAGGAGATTATGTGATCGTTCTAATTTCACACCCAGGAATGTTAAATAGCTGTAACTTTATCTCATTCAAACAGCAATGGCCCATCAGCTCCAGGGTCCTTTTGGCCTATTTGTTGCTACCACTGCAGATGTCCCCTGACCTTCAGTTGAAAGAACCTGGGTGGCCTCTCTGTACCTTCAAAAGAGAGAGTCCTGTAAGAGAACCAGCAGCAGCAGGCATTAGCAGTCTGACTACAGCACTATCAAAGTGCTCCACCCGAGTCCTCAAGACAGATCCAAGCATGGATGACAATATTAATGAACAGCTGCCAGCACCAGAAACTGTTGCTCTGCTGCCTGATTGCATGAGACAAGAATATAAGCTGATGCTCAGGTAGCAGGAGACAAAGGAGGGTTTTCATACACCTCGATCTGCCAGGCACATCTGAAAGCAGATGGGAGCCACAGGATGTATTTGCAAGCCCTGTGAAAGGCTTGCAGCCGTGGGGTTTTCTCAAGTTTGCTACCAATTTATGTAAAGTGAAATGACAAATGTGGCTTAGGGGAGGTTTTATCACCAGCCATCCCTAACAGGCTGGGAAAAGAGGGACTGAAGGAGGAAATCCTGAGAAACCTGATCACTTTCCCTTGCAAAATCAAGGCAAATCTGGTGGGGATTTGGAAATTCAAAGAGATTAGCTCAGAAACCCCCAATCCTGCTGACAGCGGCTGGGCAGAGGAGGAGACGAGCGCTGTACTGCCCGTTGTAATGCATCTACATTAGGCCCCTAAAAGCTGGATGCAAAGGCAACCAGTGCAACAATATGGTCCTGCTCCTGTTGGCTCTGACATCTTCCATCCCTCTTCATTTTTTCATGTACCCTTTAGCCTCCAGGCCTGTGTAAGATGTGAAGGGAGACCCCTGCTCAGCACGGCGCTCCCTCGGAAGCCGTTCGGCCTCTGCGGGAGCGCCTGGAAGGGCTGCAGAGAGCTCGTGGCTGGAGTGAGGCCCGGGGCTCCAAGCTGCAGCTGCCTCTGTGCAGCACCCAGGAGAACCAGGCTCCCAGGCTCGCTTGGCACTAATGTAATATGAAAAGCAGTCATAAAAAATAACAGCTCCAGGCTCTGCAGATGTGGGAAAACCGACTCCAGCTCGAGCTATTGCGAGGCATTATTTTTACAGGAACAAAGAAGCAGAGGGTGTTTTGTGAACAGGCAAGCAGACACATTTGCTGGCTGCAGAACCTTGGAGCTGGATAGTTTAAGCCCAGGCTTTCACTTGGTGTTAGAAGGGAATGAACTAACCTTTTCCACTTCATTTCTGAAAACTCCAGACTAATTATCTTCTCATTCTTCTTCCATCCTTCTGCTGCCAAGGGATAAAAATCAGGACAGGACTCCTGGGCTTTCTAGATCCTGCAATATTTATCACCTGAAGCCTTGTTCCCAACAGGAACACACAACACTGAATCTTTTGTGCTTAGATGAAACCAGCCAGGGAGATGGAGACAGGCACTGGGAGCATCGTTCTGCAGATGGCCCTGAAGGGAACCAGACCATTCCACTTGTGCAGAGCTGAATCATTTGCTGAATGTCTGATTATTTTTTTTTATTTGGTTGTTTTTTGAGTAAGGACCCAGAAGAGGGAGACAGCAGCAGGAGAAAGTTGGAAGAAAACAAGAAAAAAACAAGAAAAAGCGTGAAAAAAACAGAGAATAAGGGAAAGTTTGGGGATTTTTTTTTTTTACAAAAAGAAGCAAGATGAGGATTAGGATTCAGTCCAGCATTGTCTGCAGCCTTCCAAAACATATATCTAAGGAAAAGGCAGACAGCACATCTGAGAGAAAAAATACAGGTGGCTGAATTAATTAGCCTCAAATCCCAACACCCCCAAACATCAGGCGCTGGGATTAAGGACTCTGAGCTAGTTTGCTGCTGAGTCCCAAACCTCAGATATTATTTGGGTTCAAACTGGAAGTGTTGCAGATGGGTTTGTTTAGGGAAGGGGTGTGCTGTCTTTTCCCCTTCTCCCTACACCTGAAGCAGAAAGGCACCTTTCTCTTTCCTTCATAATGTGACATTAAAATCGCTGCAGCCCTCCCTCCCTCTGCCTGTGCTTGGTTCCCATTGATCTTAGAAAGCTTCTGGTTCTCTGCAAATACCCCAGTGCTGCAAGATGGGGAGGCAGTGATTTGCTTGAAGGCAGCAGGAGATGTGCCTCTCTATCCTCTGTGCTTGTGGCACATTATGTGAAAGGAATTTACTGTCCTTAAATGCTAAAAAAGTGTCATTGTGCGGCTAAACAAAGGGACCCAGTGACAAATGGCATCTGATTTTACCCTGAAATGCTGAAAAATTGCCAGCTTGTCTTGATTTTGAGGCAAAGCCCCTAAGAGCTCACCAATAACCATGCACAGGAGGATTCAGAGAGCTTAATCAAAATAGCTGATAGACATCAGAACCACATTCATTTCCTGGTGCCACCGTTCACAGTCCTCTGATCCATCTGTGATTCAGCTCTTCCTCTGAAATGGGAATTATCCTTGCTTAGCTAGCGGGAGCACGGGCAGAACAAAGCATCCATGCCAGTGAGAGGTTCAGATATTATCCTCATGTAAGCAGGGAGAGAATCCACACAGGTTGAAAAGTTCATAAATCTTGCAAAAAAGCCTTAACCTGTATCTCCTGGTAAATCAGGTATCACATCGCTTGCCAGGACCACCTCGTGCAGGTCTAATTATCTGCTGGCAAAGGGGGTGTAGAGGCATAACTGGCAGTGCACTTGCTTCATCTGGATGATGCCAAACAAGTTGGTAAGTTCATCACAGCCTGTGTGCAGCATCCAGAAGTAGCACACAGGGAGACAATCAGCGTTCTGTGGCTGTGGTACTGGATGGGATCAGATGCTTGTGTTCATTACGGCACTGGTACCCAGTCAGAAGAGGTGGTGGTGATGATGCTCACTGGGAAGAGGATTTGATGGACAGAAAAAGCTTGACCAAGAAAAGAAAAGGCAGTTTTGGAACAGTGTAATCATGTCTCAGTAGAACCCCGAGTATGGCAATTAATTATTCAGCAGGGATCCCTCTCTTTGTCTGTCACTTGGTTCCCAGGGCCCTGCCAGTCAGTCAGGTGATTGCTTCCACCCAGGGAGTCAGCTACCCGTCTCCGAAGGACACAGCACAACGTGAATGCAACAGCCTCTCATCAGGGCTGGGTTTATCTATAATCAGCCACACTTTGCAATCTGCAGGTGGCTCAGCAGGTTGGAACAGATTTTTACTGCTTTTCCTGGACCACACATCCCCCCCCCCAGAGCAAGCACCGGCGGCGAGGGGCAGGGGGGGTTTGGAAGCAGAGCGCTGGCACTGTGCTGCTCAGTCAGATGTGCATCACAGTGATGCCATCTGCCTCCTTGCTGGAGTGTTCCCTCAAATTCCTGAGCATCCACACTGGTTACTGAGTCCTCTTGGCAATAGGCACAGGAAGGTACGTGCCAGGCAGCCCTGCATGGAGCTGGTGTAATAGCTCACTGGGTTATGGGGAGAGGAATGAGAATCCTGGGAGAGGTTGGGACAAGGGGTTTTGATTCCAGGGAGCTTCAAGAAATGGGTATACACCAAAAAGGTAAGCACAAATTCTTCTGGTTTCTATACCCAAATCAGTTTGTATTAAAACAGGAAAGAAGCCATCAGAATTTTCTTCTCCCTCATTCAAAACCCCATTGGGCAAAGAGACCTCAGAGGCTGCATCCCCTCCTCTCCACTCTTGGAAGGTGACAGGTGAGCTGACACATGGAACGTTTTGCCTCAGCAGTGCAGTGTTTCCTGCCAGGTGAAACGAAGGTGCAGATTCTCTGGTATGTCAATATGCATTAGCAATGATGAAGGCAGCACTAGTCTTCAGCAGGGAACTCTCAGCATGAGCTGACCTGAAATAACTCCACGGGAGGAGGGAAAGCCAGACACCACAGGATGGAGACGAGCCGGCTTTCCTACTGCAGCTCACAGAATGATGTTTGGGAACTTCTACTCTCAGCTTGTGCCACTTGCTGAAAGTGGCATCTGGGGCCAGAATGTGCTAGCAGCACCTCCCCCCCCACAGGATAACTCATTTCCATTTTCCCATCCAACACCAAATGGCGCTTTCACTGCCAGTCACTTCCCTCGGATGCCTCTGCTAATACCACTGGAGCAGGGGCTCCAGATGGTGCCCTTCAACGTCCTCTTATACATCCTCTTGGCACAGGGGAGAATCTTTGGGTGAAGAGAAACTGTAGTGGTTTCTCTGGGAGAGATAAGGCTGTCAGGAAACCAGGGCTCTGTCACTGTTTCTCTGACAACAGTCTAACATAAGGGTAGAACTCCTCCTCGCAGGCAGCGTTAATCTAAGATCATAAGTGAGAAGGCTGCCAGAGAGACATTTTTTATTACCTCCCTTGCTTGACTGGCACGTGTAGAGTGACATGACAACACAGCACGAGGGAGAGTGCACTAGAGAGGGCCTGGTTTACAAACTGCTTTCAGATCTACTTGCCATCAGAGTCCTGAGAACAGTGAATACTGTAGGTGCTCTACTCTTGATCCACAGGCCCCTGCAGTCATGCTCAGATACCACTTTGGGTTAGGTTCCTTACAAACACATGAAGCTAAAGGGTTCTCTTACTTGTGTAGAGACATCCTTTCTTTCCCTGCATCCCTTCTTTGCTGTTGTAGTAGGCTATACCACAAAGTACAGTATGTTCTGTAGAATGAGTTGTTCCCACCAGTATCTTTTGGTTAATGATTCCTGCTTCATGTACGTCTGTGTGCAGATGCTGTTCCCAAATCAATGAAAAAAGGGGGAAAAAAAGGATGGAAAACCCTCCAAATGGAACAGGGAGGCAGTTCAATTAGCTCTATGGATCCCTTGTTCCTCCAGTGCTGACAGCAGTAAAAGCCAGGAGTGTATCCCTTTGTTAGTCTTTGTCCGTTTGTCTGTCTAGCTCCAATCTGTCTCTGTTCCCTTCATTAAGGGGACAGCAGGTGGCAGGGTGGATGATGGATGGGCAGAGGATGAACAAGAACAGGGTCTACTCATCATCCATTCATGCTCCAGAGCAAGATGGATGGTCATGAAGAGCTTTCAATTTATCCCGAGGCTGAGTCAGGAGCCGTAGCACATGCCCCGCACCAGCCCTTCTCAGGGCACTAATTTGTAGCCACTGATGGGCAGAGCGGTGGAGAGGGCATGAGCATGCAGAGCAGGCTCAAAGGTGTGATTTAGAGGAGATCACAGCTCAGGCTTGAAGGTGTTGGAGGTACAAACAAGTGTCAGGCTGGATCCTCACCTGTGAGCTTTGCATGGGTAGCCACGGCATCCCCAAAGGGAAAAACCCTCCATGGCTTTTCTGGAAGGGGCAAGTAAGTCCTGCAGAAAGGAATCCTCACAATAGGCTATTTCCTGGCAGCATGAGCTGGATATTTCTGTTATTTATAGCTACAGCTATAGACTCTGGTCCTAAGCCCTGTACTAGTGTACCAAGGAGGTGTACATTAAGAAATGAGCAGCCCCGAGCTGCAGCCAGGTTAACAGGAGGCTCTAAGGGCAGAAAACATGTGGGTCAAGGAAGTGGGGGAATGTAAACCTGGGCTGCTGCAGCTTCAGTCTGACAAAGTGACCTTCCTTAGTATCCTTCAGCCCAGGTGACACAGCCTTGTCACTGGAGAAGCAGGAAAAAGGAACCTGGGCCTTCTGTGAAACTGCTGACAGCAGAAGAGCAAGTAGTCAGAGGAAGTAATTAGAAAGGAACAAATTCTGAGCAAAGAGCACTCACCAAACCTTTTCTGTTAGCTATTAGTTATTCAAAATTTGTCCCTACCTCTGCAGATTCTTCCAGTTTTTGTATGATCAAAGACCTCATTCCATACCAGCACACACCTTTTCTTTCCCTCCAGTGTACAGGGGAGCAAATTCAATCTGTGAAGCTTTTGTTGTTCTCTCTGTCACTCTGACTTTCACTCTCTTTTTCTTTGTAAAGGTTTGCAGTGCACCTACCACAATGACAAAATGCATCCTGTTTACAGGGAAGGAAAAATCTACCTCAGCACTTTTTCCATAGGAGGAAAATGGGATACAAAAAAAAAAAAAAAAAAAAAGGAGAGGGGTTGCATTTTAAAGCATTTTAGATTGTGACTTCTGCAAATGAGAAAACATTTCTTCCCCAGATGGAATATAGGCAATTACACTGTGAAAGCAAGTGCTATTTCCATCCCTTTCGCCTCACAGTCTTACTAATGCTTTTAAGATACATAGATGCACTTGTTTGTGGAGAGGGAGATGGCCACCTTCAGCAGTTTGCATCTCATCTATGAGATCAGGGAATGAGGGAACAGCTTTGCCTTGGATGTATTCTCATTTCAGTTAAAACTCTTTGAAAGCCCTGGAGACTGAATTCCTTGCCTGCAAACCTTCCTCCACAGCACCCCTTAGGTCCCAGACTGCTGTGGGTTTCCACTGTTGTCACTCATAGCACATGGGTGCTGGGACAGCACAGTGTCCAAGCTGGGTGCAGTGCTCCTGTACACAGTGCCCTTTCCTGAGGGGAAAAGCATCACAGTGGGAAGGCTCTTGGTACCAACACTCAGCCCTTAGCTGAGATCCCTTCTGTTCTCTCAGCATCGAGAGAAGGTGCATTTAAGACAGCAGCAAGTAAATATAGGAATAAGTGGATGGCTAGACATATGGACACACAGACAAACACAGACAGATGGACAGATCAGATTTGGTGTATGCCTGTGTGCACCATCTCTCTGTATTTGCACTTCAAGATTGAGCATGTGCACCTCAAACCAAAACCACGAGAAGCAATTTCACAGGTGCCTGGTGAGGGCAGAGTCTGAGGATCCTCACCCAGCCCAATGACCAGCTCGGGCAGTGCAGACCATTGGCCTCCAGCAGGCAAAGGTGTAAAATGCTCTCCCAAGCCCTCTCAAAACTTCTGTAGGCTTGTTCTCCCTACTGCTTTGGCCCTTCCCTACACAAAGGGCCCTTTCTGGTGAATGCAGGTCTTCCTGCTGTTAGACTTGGCGTTTTCAGTTGCCCTTTCTTTTGCACTAGCAGAGTACAGCATTATATTTTGTTCTCCCTTAGCTAACCCTTTATCACTCCATATGTGATTGGAGGAGCTATCTACCAGCAGCATATGTGTTTAATCAACTTTAATACTTCCATAGACTATAAGTAAGAGAAATATTCTGGATGGGGAATAATTACCATTTTAATTACATTAGAGAAGCTAGTTAGACTGCCAGAGGGGAAGAGAAGATCCGTGGCTTCGTGCAGTACCAGGCTGGGTATCAGCAGCCAGGAGATGGACCTGCTTTGGCTGTAAGGTAGCAGAAATACAGGCTGAAGAAGCACATCTCTGAAAATAACATCCCTACATGTGCAGTTCTGGCTCTGGCAGGAGAGGAAATGGCTGAAGCTGCTGTTCAGCATCCCTGTCCCATCACAGCTCAGAGGCTAACAACAGTCCTGGACACTCAGAAGCGTATTCTCCTAGTACAGATTTATGAAGATACATAAAGAACTAGGGATTTACATCTGAGTGACTTTTAATAACAAACAAAACTTTTCCTCTGGAGTGGGATGAGTACTATCAAGACAGCAATCTGCCTCAGGCATTGAGAAAGACAGGGAAACTGAGACACAGAGGCTGCACACGGCTCAACTAGGGCTATTGTGTGTCAAAGACATAGCTCAAAATGCAAAAGTCTGATTAAATATATGGAATATCTTTAAAGTTCAAGCTTAGATTTCTTTCTGTTTGCCCCAGGGTATAGGCAAGGCACATCTATTTTTCTTCTAAATCTGCAAGGGTTGGAAACATTCCTTTTCATAAAGAAACAAGTGCAGAATGCTGAGATCCACGTGTAATCACATCTCTGCAACAAATGCAGCCTTAAGAACAAACAGTAAATATTGAGAGACTCATACTGATGGAATCACAAAAACTGGCAACATTATAAATCCCTTTGGAGACTTGAATATCTCCTGCCTATCCTTAAAAGCTTGCAATCCAAGAAGTATTTGCTCAGTAAATTTTACATAGCTATCTGCTCTTGGTGGTGAGAGATTGGTTGCTCTAAGTCCTACAGGTCTGTTCCTAACTAGAAGCCTGATTTAAACAAGGCAGGAATGAGGTGCCAATGGTGTGTGACATTCCCACAGCAGCAGACTGCCTCAGGTTTCTGCCAAAGCCTCCATTTTCACCAGCAGCACAACGACAGGGTCTGGATGCTGCAAGAGCATCTCCTCCTCTTCCTGCTCCAGGTTTCTCTCCCGTGGAGTCCCTTGCCACATCCCAGACTTTGCAGGATGAACAGCCAGGCCCAGGAATCCTGTCTGCAGAACGGCTGCGACACCAATGCACCATACCTGAGTTTCCATGGCCACCAAATCTTTCCTACACATCAGATCCCCTCCTGGTAAAGCAACTACATCAGTCCTTTACCTCTTGACTGGACAGCACAATTACCACAGCTAACTGGCTGTTACTGGAGTGCCAAGGGATCAGCCACGTCACAGGTTGCACGGTGTGAGCTCATTTACAAACACCACAGTCCCTTCTCCGTGCTGCTCATTCCTCTGTGTTTACACTGCTGCAGAGTCTGCTACATTCAGGAGAAAAGGATGCAGGAACTACAGGAGAAATGCACTGATGTGATTCGGGTTTGCTTTGGGATTGTTCGTGGTATTTCATGACTAGATTTCTTTTCAGCCCGAAGTTATATGAGATTTAAAACAAACTTTTTTTTTAAAAGACCACTCCTAGGATCACCTCAGCCATCTCCTCCCATGGATCAGTACAATCATGAAAGCAAGGAGGCTAATCAGTACTGAACTGTGCTGACACATGCACACAACACCTTAGATTTTAAGCACATGATCATGTTTTGCATTTAATATCATCTCAAAACACGCTTGTTTGGGCCCAGTACTACCCAGATTTCACACCCAGACTCTCTGCAGTGCTAAGTAACTATACATCAGACTGTTACTCCAGAAAGGAGGATTCTTTTCCTTCCTGGCTCTTGCATTGCACCTCAGTGCCAACCCGAGGCAGCTCCTGTGCTCCAGCTCTGCACGTACCTTATGCCATCACATTTATTATAGCAGTGGCTACAGACAAAACAAAAATTGTCTTGCAAAGACAAAGGAAAGTGACAGACCTTGGCTCCAAATGTTTATATCAACTGAATCCCCTTTTATAATTGTTATCTTATTTCTAAGCAAGGCACAAGTATATGTTTGGAATCACCCAGGATATAAGATTTATTAAGGTCAAACTCTCCCTGATACATTTAATTTAACTTGGAGTTGATTGGAACCCTCGTTACACAGAAGATGGTCTCAATCACACTTTTATTAATTTCCTAAGGCAGGTATGTCTATGCCATGGAGGAATTAGTTAATGAATTCTAGACTGCAACAACAATACCAGAACCAGAAATATCATATCCCTCGTTTTAGCCTTCCTTTGACTGACACACACTGTAATAACTCAGAATGGACCAAGTCCTACATATTTCTGCAAAAGAGGCAAGGAATTCCTCTCCTGGTTTTCAACTCCTTTCCTTCAAAAATCACCAAACCGACTGCACTGTAAACACCATCCCAAGCAATGCCTGGATCAGCCCAAGCGCTGCCCCGTGTTCACACAAAGCTCTTTGTTCCTGCACTGAAGGACGGGATCCCTGACGCCATCCCATCCCATCCCAGTTTGGGCAGCAAGCAGCAGCTAACTCCTTCAGAGACTGCTTGCATGCCTGTTTCTCTGAGAGTGCTACCAAAGCTAATTTACTGTAACTAATGTGGCCCTGTCAGCTGATGTAATTTTCTAGTGAGGTAAAGCCGCCAGCTCGGAGCAGACGGCGCGTTCTAGCTGGGATTCGCTCCTTGGAGGGGCTGAATCACCATCACGGAGAGCGCTCCCCATACACAGGCCCTAACGGGGCTGGCAACATCCCAGTGTCTCCCAGCTCAGGGCTGAGGCAGGGCTGGGACAGCTCAGGGAGTCATAACAGCAGTGGTCCGTGGTACAGCCCAGGCAGCAGGCCTCGCAGGCCAGAGGTGGGCCACAAAGCCTGGGCTAAAGCAGGAACCAGCTATAGGGCCTACATGGTCCCAGGCTGGACCTCGAACAGCACCTTTGGTGGAAGGGCCCAGTTACTCTACAGAGTTTTCCTCTGTAGTTTCTCGTTTTAGACTCTGTTCCTCTCAGCCGGCTCAGGGAAGGACCAACAGCAAAATACTAAAATATAGTGTGGAAAAAATCTGAGTTGCAATGACAGAAAAGACAGTGTTGGCTAATAAATGACCTCACTGCTGTGTCCTCAGCTCTGTCCCAGTTTTCCTGTATAGCACTGAGATACTAAGGAAAGTTGATCCTAATTAACTAATGATGGGGATTTAGAACAACTTAGTTAAAACACAGGCAGCCTATTGGGGCCATGCATTCATAACTGAAGCAACTTTAGTTCTGTCTGGAGAAGGGGTATCACTGAGAGCAATCAAATGATTTTGTAACCTCATCAGGCTCTGGACATGCTCTTCAGCCCATTCTAACCACAGCTTTACTGGGATTTTTCTCTACCACTGGAGCGAGGCGAGAGCTCACACCATCAGTCACAGCATCACACAGGCAACTAAAGGAGAACACCACGAGCTCAGTCTCCTCCTACCCCACACCCACACCAACCGAATTACATGTCCTTGGATTGTCCACACCACAATTTAAGGATTTGTAATTAGTCTACTTATAAAATCGATCTGGATTAGGTTTTATATATAGAAATTCTTAATGTTTTTGATGCTTCACCAGTAGCACAGAAATCCTTATGACCACAAGCCATGGGCACATCTCTGGACTCTGCCAGCCCAGGCTGTGGATTTTAATCCTGAGCATGAAAAACACCTACCTTTAATTTCAGTAGGCAACTACAGGTGCTTCCTTAACACGAGCAGTAATCAATAGGAATCGTGCAGATAAGCTGTTAGCAAAGCTGTGCTCTTGTTAAGTTTTGATATTAATTTTACATTCCCAAATTGATTCAGATAATCACCTGAGAGTTTAAGTGCTTATCTGAACCTTCAAGCCTCTGATACTGAAGTAACATTGTTAAAGGTATTTAGCACACACACAAACACAGCAGTAAAACTCATGGAAGCTTTGTGCTCAAACACCAGCGTGTTCTGGGTGAGATTTACCTCGTGGGGGGACAAATTCAAGGGCAATGCCTCAGCTTCAATGCTGCAGTTTTTCAGTGCTTAATAGGACTTATCAAAATTGGACTATTTTACTCCAGGTTCTCAGGAATTAAACAACAAAAAGCAAGCTTGATTTTACATTTCTGCTCTCCAGTCTGCCATCCCCTTAGTGCAGTCAAAGGATCTCTATAGACACAGACCAGCTGGCTATCTAACTCTCCAGCATTAAAATCTCTGCTTCCTTTTAAAAATCAATGGATATGCCGGTGCATTAAAATGTCATTTCTATAGTTATGATTTACTTAACTCATCACAAACATGCTGCAGATAAACACTTAATTTCCAGTGCTATGACTATGGAGGGTGAACTGCTTTCTCTGGCCACAGACTGACTTCATCATCACCAGTCAAAAGCACCCTACGGATTCAGCAGAGGGCAGAGATCAGTTGTTTCACCCAAACGAAACATCCTTCTCTTTAATGGCCTTCGAGTTTGTCCCACCCTTCCTACTTTGTCCCTTGGCTACAAGATGATGGCAAACACTTTTGGATTAGACCTTCACATTTGCTTTTGGATGCACATAAAATAATCGTTCCTGAAAACAATTTCCCCGTGATTAAAGATCCGCTGCTGCTAAAAATATTTAAAGCAGGAATCATCCCGAATAATAGACTTGGCAACATGCACTAGGGATGACAGAAATTGCTGGCACTGTACAGAAAACAAACATCAAAAGACAAAATAGCATCAGACACTGTGAAGCACAAGATTTTTTTTTTTTCTCCTTGTTGCAGTATGCCATTCTGCCAAGGTTGTGCATCTTTGTGTAATTCCAGCTAATTGCACAAATACTTCAAGATATTATTTGGAATCTCCCTGGGATGGCACCTACACTTGCATGCCCCTCATTCTGCTCCCGTTCAAACCACCCTCTTCGTTCTAGAAGAGGAACTGCATTCAGCAGCAAGCTGTCAGGGGTGCTCCATTTTGCAGCTTTTATTCCACTTCATTTGCTTTCTATTCCCTCCCCTAAAGAAATGTTATGGAAGTAGAAACATTTGCTTGCTCCTTCCCCCCTTCCCTTTGTGAGGGAACTCTCTCAAGATACCTCTGCTTGTTAGTTCACCCATTGCTGTCACCACACTGCCCTTTATTGATAATTCAACCGATAATTGGTGTGATCTAAGTCTCGCTAACGAAGGGCCTCAACCAGAGAAGGTACCTGGATGCCTCCCCGAGGGCACAACATGATCTCCAGCACCAAGGTGAGAGAGGGCTGGCAGTCTCCCCCTCCCCAGGGAAGCCATGGCAGGATGGGGTCAGTGCTGCTATCAATTATTTTTCGCAGGGATTTAAAATCGTCAGCGCAGGGCTATCAATCTGCATGGGCCTCTGTGCTCATCCCTAACGATCCAGGCTTATCCTGACCTCTGAGCAGAGGCCCCAGAGACCCTCCTGGGAACAGGGGATGTACAGTGAGTGATCTGGGGGGGCTGATCTCGAATGCTGCATTTGCAGCTCATCTAGGAAGAGCAGCATGTGGTTAAAAGCACCCTGCACGCCTCAAAGAGAGACTCTGACACCTCGATGAGACCTCGGTGTAGATCAGACAAGCTCTGCTGGAGTCAGTGCTGTGCTTGGTCTTCTAGTGCTGGAGCCCATGGGAAGGGTGTGGAGCAGTGGCAGTGTAAGATGAACCAATGTAAGTGTGGGCTTTGTCCTCTCCACCCGAGGGTGCTGGTCTCCTTTGGCAGCTGTGGATGGGCCCATCCTCAGATTTCCACAATTGCCTCAGGGATGGGGGAAGGAATGAAAAGCAGGAGATGAATAGGCCAAACTCCACTAATTTCCTTCCTTTGAGCATTATAAGTAACTATGAGGAAAAAAAACCTTCCAATCCCTCAAATGACACCTGTGCACAGTGCTACAGCATCAACTAAAGGTTCTTAACCAGAAGGAGCGTAGCTAGAAGCTACCAAGAGGTGCATGACTGCAGCATGTTCATCAGGGTCTGAGAAAAGCCCTTTGGGGAGTTGGGAAACAGCAATAAAATAAATTGCATCAAAGCAAGTATAGGAAGAGGTAACGACAGCGGACATAAAGGTGAGGAAATGACCTTGCTGATGAAATGACCTTGCTGAAGAACTAAGCAGGCTGAGGGATAATGGTGCTGAAGGGCTGTACCCCCAGGAACAGCCAGCCCAAACATGAGGGGACCAAGTCACAGGGCTGGATGCCAACAGAACACACAAAGAGGCACTTTGTGGGTTACTAAACAAAATTCTGCAGGTCCTGGGAACATCAAAGACAGAGGATCAAGTTCAGGGTTGTATCTGCACTCATACACAAATACCCACAAAAGCAAAGGATTTGGCCAGGTCTGGCCCTGGCCAGCTGGAGCCCAGGGGAGCTTTTTGACTGGCATCCACAGTGTGGTTGGAGGCTGATGGACACCTCGGGCAGGCACAGCACAAGCTGTTCTCTCGTTCTGGAAAGGTGCAAAGTGGAGACGTGAGAACTGTGCAGAGAGTCCCCCAAGCAATGTCAGACACTCCTCAGCACACTCCTATGTCCAATTAGGAGTGAGAACGGGGCAGCCAGTGCGTGGGGATATCTGGTAGGGTTTTTTCCAGGGTCAGAGGATAATGACCCCTGAAGTTTAAAGACCTTCAACACAGCAGTACAGCAACCCTGCCAAACCCTGCTGTCAGTTTGAAGGCTTGTTAGCAACACTTCTCTGGTTTATCTCCCTGTGATTAGGCAGTTTCCAGTTGCTTAGACCATGTGAAAGAGCAAGGGCTAACAAGGTTTGGATTTCACCTTCCACATATAAAAGCAACAGCATTTTTACTTCAGTTACCTGGTTCTTAGGGACTTTTTGGGTTGTTTTTTTTAGGGGGAGAAGTTGTTCTGGTCGTGTATTTCACTTTCTGAATGCATAATAATAACAAATAAATGAAACTTCTACTGATTTTTAACCTCACTGGTATGTGTGCAAACACTGCCACATGCACAGTTATACAGGGACCATATATCTGTGCATGCACAGTAAGACACCAGCATGTCAATGGGAGCACACAACCCCACACACCCCCACCATGAAATCTGCATCCATGTCTGTTCACACAAGCTCCACTTGTGCAGATCTCACTGCCCAGGGACACACAAGCCCCTGCAGGAACTCGGGGCACACGCTCAGCCGTGCTCAGCACCAGCGTCACGTACACCCGCTCGCGTATGGCACAGCCACACGTGCCCATCTGATGCTGCTCAGGCAGACACACTCATTCTGTAAGCAGGAGTGAAAGGTTCAAAACCTGCTTTCCCAAGGAAAAAAAACACCAACCCCCTTGCTTGCTGTTCATAGAGCTAATCTTTCCAATTAAAATGCTCTGGTCAAATGCTAATGTTAATATGGATTTATTGCCAGATGCAAAAATAAGAACCAGAGGTGGGAAAACCTGCTCTAGCCTGTCTCTGGGCCTAGGATTAACTGCAGAGTCTGAGTCTGTCCTGCACTCTGTGCTTACCATCTGACCACCAGCATCGAGACATCATGTATGCCATAGCTATGGACCTGACATTGCCTCTACCCTGTGATAGGCTGCTTCAGAACTGCAGCAGTTCCTCCCCCTCCCCAGTTTTACTATTCATATTAAATCTTCATCAGTGCAGTGGGTAAGTAAACTGCCCAGGAAACCAGGGGGAAAGTAGCTGCTACTCACGGTGTGTTTTCTTCCAGGACCCAAAGGTGGTGCTCTTGCATTTACTGTTAAGGGCAATACACTCCAGCAAACACCCTTTATTTTTTTTTTAATGGAAGAAAACATTAAATCAAGTTGCCTGTAGATTAAAACTGTGTATTGTTTAACTTCACAAGCCATATTTAAGCCTGGCACCTGCATGTATGCCTCTGCCATTAACTTGTCTGCTGCATCTGTACTCCTACTGCTGCTGTTCCTGGATTTCACAGGAGGTACTGATCAGTGCATGGCACCCCTGGCTCAGCAGCCTCAGCAAGGCTTTAGCAGAGGTGGAAGCACTGGCAGGACAGACCATCCATGCCCCCCTGCACACAGACCACCCAGGAGTGGCAGAAGAACCCAAGGTGCGTTGGGTCAAACTGCCTCTCCACGCTTCTGCAGCAGCAGCTTCATGCACTGGAGACATATGGTCTGCAAGGGCTGAGAGCTTGGCACCACCAGAGCTCATGAATGGGATGAGGACAGCACAGAGGACTCTTACAGCGAGGAGAAGCTGTGGTGGTGACAGCAGTGTGTGCTGTGAGCAGCAGACTGACAGCTCAGGCGGGGGCTGCGACCGCCGGGTGCGAGAAACCCGCCACCACCACAGGGAAAGCAACGTGCCCAGCTCTCAAACTGGAGGGTTACTCTGCCCAGCTCTCAAACTGGAGGGTTACTCTGCCCAGCTCTCAAACTGGAGGGGTTACTCAAGGCCTCTCCAGCAGCCCCAGCTCCTGAGCCACACAGGACTAAAGATCACCTCCCGTGTAGTGCGTCAGAGCGGTTCTCAGAACAGCAGGCCAGGAAAACAGCCAGGCTGCAAATATCAACAGAGGTCAGGAATGTCAATATAATAATGCCAAGCAGTTTGGGTATCATTCTGCTAATGTTAATGGATGATTTCTGTTCAGTATTTAAAGGAAGGGGCAAAGGTTAAGCTCCCTGACATTCTACCCCATGGGGAAGATCATTCTTGTTCCTAAAGAGGATGAAAGGAGAAATCATCAGAAATGTCAGAGGTCAAAGCTGTGAAAACCAGGTGAAAAAGGACTAAATAGAACCTGAGGAAGATGAAAAGTGAAGAGAAAACCTCCACACTATCTCCCCTCCAAAAGAAAATGCTGTTGCAGTTTTAAAATCATCTACTTGTGCTGTAACGCCCACAAGAAATTAGCTGACTAAGCCTTCTCTACTCATCTATTTCATGAATTCATCTGATGAATGAATTACTTGTCTTCATGAAGGAAGGAAACACAAGGACATTGAAGCTGGAGTGTGGAAGTGCAAGAAGATGAAAGGGGACTATATAAAAGAAGATGGAGAAGAATGAGGGATGGTGTGTTCAGCATATTAGACAGAATAACGTGTAAGCAGTAAGGCAAGGAGGCACACACAGACAACAGCCTTACCCTGAGGGACTCCAGCAGGATTCTCTGAATTCCACATCACCAATGAGAATTCTGGGACCTGCTCTTAGCTGACCAACAATTGCAGACTTTGGAGTAGATGTTACACAAATTTTAGGTAAACACCTGCAACAAGAAGGTTTCCCATGCAAAGGGATTTATCTAGTTAGAGTTGAAGTTGGGTTTGAGTTTTGGTTAGTGAACTTTATCACTCTTACTGGAATAGTCAAATGACCACAGCAATAATTTGTCTTTAAACTGATGATGAGCACATGCAAGAAACTATGGATGATAATGGATGGAAACAGATAAATGGCATCTATTTCAGGTTTGGGTGGGGTTTTTTTTCTGTAGATGTAAAAAATAAATACAACATGGCAGGTCAGTTCCTGCCGATCCAACATCAAGTCAACCTGACTGTGCACGAGTCCTGCATTATAATTTCCACACTTACTGCTAATCCCATGTAAACAGCTACCAAAATGGAAATACAGCAGGCTCCAGCAGGAAAGCTATTCTTCTCTTTTAGTGCCCATAACACTGCCAGTACACACACCTGAAGAGGGAGAATGGCATACCGTTGTGTATTGGCCCCTTCCAACCTCTGCCTATAAATATTTTATGATTCCTTTGGTTCCATCTTTACCTTCTCATCTTTTGATTGAAAGAAAAGCTGATCATCAGTAAAATAGCCCTTAACAGCTTCATAAGCCAGAAATGCCTGGAAACGTGTCTCTATTCTCAGCATCCTCCTTAATGAATGTGGAAAGCTCTTCTCGGCGCTGGAAGTGTATGAGATTGATAAAGATTCTATTTACTTTTCCCCCCTTATAAGAACTTAATGAGACAAAATTGGTAGCTCGTAATCAGGCTTTGGCCTTTTCATCTCTCTGGGTTTTATTTACAAAAGCTTATTAGAGCAAAGCACACTAAGTGATATGCAGCGATAACTAGAGTACTGCTTAACGATCCCTAGCAGGCAGCACAAAGCACAGAAAATTAAATGGAAAAGGTGATTAAAGAAATGTTACCTAGTGTAAACAGAAACCTTCCCTCCACTGCCATCAGAGACCCAATGCTGCAGATGAATCCACTGGCTAGACTGCATCTTTCCAGTCTGGTGCACTGCCCTGAGAGAGGTTTTCAGGTGTACAGTCCATGACATCAAAGCCTAAACAACTCTGGACCCAACCGAGGAAGAGCCCTGCAAGAAGCCAGGTCAGAGTCAGTGTTGCTGATAAAGAGTCCACAATAGCTGATTTTCCAGCTTCAATATATTTTCAGTATTATAAAAATGGTAACTACCAATGTTCAAAGATAAAAGCTACCCTGTATCTTAGTCACTCCCCCTTGTAAAATGAGAATTATAATATCCCACTCTTTCAAATTTGCCAAGAACTTAGGCAATCTTTAAAAATCTAATTAAGAACAGGAAGTGCAAGGAAGAGCCAAAAAAGTTGGAACTCTGCAGGGAGAAAATCCATAACAGGTCTCCACCAACTGAGGCTCTTCCACACACACTGTCAGTTTTGCTTACAAATAGAGCAATACAGTTGCTCCTTCTCCCTCTAATTTGCTGCTTCAGTTTCATCCTGATAAATAGAAACACCATGCTTGCATAGGGAAGGAGAAGTTACTGTATCATAGGAAGCAATCACACCATACACAAAACAAGCACTTGGAGTAATTAAACTACTTCCAGCCCCTTTTCTCTGTTCCTTTTCAGCTCTGTGCTGACGGGCTGTTTATCTCTGGCACAGCAGAAGCACGAGAGGCTGCAGAATGTTCTCCTAGAAATCTGCACACAGGGGGAGTGGGAGAGAAAGGAAGGCTGGAGACAAACACAGTCAGTCTGTGGTACCAGCACTGTTTCTTGAAAATAGATAATTGATCAAGGATCAGCTCTCCAGGTAGCTGTTTTGATAGAGACCTGCAACTCACTTGGCTGTAAGGTGAAGCACTTTGTGGTGTATCCAGATGTTTCTCAGTACTGTAGCTGGGCTCCAGCTGTGCAGAAACTCACATCTTGCTCTGCTGTTCCCATCCAAAAGGGGAGTTTCTGCATTAGAGGAGACTCTTGTGCTGATTGAGTAAGTGTGATCTGAGAGTAAACAGTTTGAATACAAAGAACAAGGAGAAAGAACTCGCTGGTTCCTTTACAGAGCGGATTAACAAGTTTGCCTCGTCATGAATACACTGGCAGGAGGACAGAGCATTGGAAGACAGTTTCCAGCTCTACCACACACTCCATATGGGATTTGTGTGTGTGTTCAGGTTCAGTGCCACCTGAGAGGGCTGTAACTCCTCTGCAGGAGTTGCCTGTTTGTACTTCCATACATCCCTACCAGACTGACCTCAGCTGGGGTTTGTGGCTGCTGCCCTAATACAAACCAACAGGCAGATGAGCCCAGGACAGGCTGCCTGGATCAGAGCTCTAAGCTTGCAAAAGGGTGTTTTGGCTTCAGCCTCAGACCAAGCACTGCAAATAAATAATTAATTGCAGCGAATCAAGATGCAAGACAAGGAAAGGTGGTGGCACACTTCCCTGGTGAGGTTAATCTGCAGCCCAGCAGAGCCTGCATTGCAGCTTGGCTCCTCCCTGACCCTTCCCAACATGCAGGCACTGAAATGACAGGGTCTGGCTCTGTGCCCGTTCCCCATCACAGCTATACTGTTTGAGTGCTCTCAATTTGCATCTGTCATTATCTTTTGTGTGTGCCGAGGTTTAATGTGCAATAAATGTAAACGGGTGATGTATATTCTGCATTTTATTAGGTCTCATTTCTCCTTGGCATCGTACACAGTGCTGATGCCTCACATGAGCTGCTTTCTAGTTTACAGGAGAGCCCCCAAACAGAGGCTGGTTGCTATTGTTACTAAGCATTTTCTTCTGTAAAAACCAAGAGTAGTATTTTGTAATTATTAATGAAACTGTAACCTGACTTCATCCTTTGTGTTTAGACAGATTTCAGCAGCTTTGACTTGAGCCTTATCCAACAGATCAAAACCAGCTGAAAAGTTTAGGCCAACATGTGCTGTGTCCTGCTTTCAGCCTGCCCTGCTCAGAACACCCACAGGTAACCTGTACTCCCAGGCATCTCCCATAAACCACTGGAAATGCCCATTTCTCTACAGTTGTGCTCACAGTTTCTACCTTGAGGTATCTTGTGGCTATGCAATGAATCACAGAATGTTCTGTTCCTGCCTAAGTTGCCCATCAGTGCTGGCAATCACTCCTTTCATCTCCTAAACACCCAAGGATGAAGGTGTAATACACAAAAACACAGCTTGCTTTGAAGCCATTCAGATAATGGTGCTGGCCACAGCCTAGCTCTTCAGCAGGTAATTTATGCCACTCTGTAGGGAGGTTTGCACACCCCCATCCTCTCCTGATGTATTATCCCATATGCAAAGTAGTCTTCTGTGTTTAAATCCATCCAGCTGCCGTTCAGAGACCATCAGCTGAGCACAATGCAGGGAAGAGCTCTCAGGAGGTGTAAGCTGACTTGTCTGCAGCCTTCCCTGGCCTGTAAGCACACAGGTACATTGAACACAGCCCCCCCTCCACTCTCACTGCCTTCATCCAGTTCTCTGCACCCAACAATGCACAAGAGATTCTGAAACCAGAACCCGGCCTTGTGTCTGCAGTCACCAGCTGCACCTGCCTCCCATAACACAACTGTAAAACACACACACACACCCCAAGGTCTGGGGGCTTCTATCAGCCCCTGTGAAGTCTTGGGTGAATCACATCAAACCCACATCCATGTGAAGTAACACCCCTGCCTTTTCCCCTGCATGTGCCTTGTGCTTTTAGCATGTCACTGCATCAGGGTCAAACTAGCTCCTAGGCTGTAGAGGAGATTCACATCCAAACTAGCTGCAGTGATTGAAACTGTTGTTCTGCTGACAAACAATACTATCCTTAAAGCTCTGCTGGTCAAACAGAGCACCTGAACTCTCTCTCAGTGAAAAATTTGGCTTAGTTCAGCAGCTGCAGTGCAAGCTCTGAGTTCAGCCACCAGACCCACAGGGCTCTGGAGCGCTGCTACACCTTATTGTAGGGGCAGGCTAGTGGTAACCAAGGCAAGGCAACAATATTTTAAACTGCCTCTGTCATTTTGGCAGTGAAACCTCCAAGTGTTGCTCTTGTTTCCAGTGCATTTGGCACCATTTACTGCCTCATACGTGATGCTTTCTTCTGAGTTACTAGGCATAAGCTAAAGGGGCCCAAGAAAACCAGTAGCATAGTTACACCTGCTGGTTACAGCTGCACCTACTCACAGTCCTGAGCCCCCAGTGTCTTCACTGCCTTGCTAGCAGGAGTACAGCCACAGCTCAGTAAGCTGCCAGTTGTTGAGACAGGCTCCTTCCAGGACACATGTGGGTCCCCTGCATTACCCCAAGGGTGGAGAATTATTTACTGATCAAATGTTTTTGAAGAGAAGCAGATTCTCGTGGGTGCACAGAGGGTGTCCATGGGTGCATCTGTGCTCTCTGCAGATCAGTTGGGTCTCAGCTCATTACACCACTTTATCAAACCAAGGAAGGCCAGATGGATGCTTTCTGCTGACACTGTTGTCAGGTCACATTACAACGTCCTAAGAATCTGTCGACCAGGGGAAAGTGTCACCTGCCTTCAGGTTGAAATGATGCCTCAGCATGCAGGTGAGGAGAGTTCAGTGCAGAAACGGGTCACCAGGGACTGACAAGGGGGCTCAAAATGCCATTAAGGTCCTGACTGCACTCACCTCACAGAAGGGGAGCTGCAAGTACCTCAGGTTGGCTCACTGAAGAATGTCTTTTAAGGCTTCCCACAGATGAGCTCTGATTCTGCAGCTAAAGAAGCCAGTGCTTGGCACACAGATGTTGGGGACTCTCCCAGGCTGAGACACTGCAGAAGCTACAACGTGTTGCAAAACCCTTGGAAGCGAGGAGGCAGCTGGTGTGCTGTGATTGCTCCTTAGCACGCTAATCTCAGCACTCTCTCCAATTCTGCTCCCCATGTCTTTCTCAGAATCCAGCTGTTGCTCCTTCTATGGTACTTTGAACATTGGCTCTGAGGGAGAGCACAAGAGTCCAGAAACAGATTTAGTCACAGCCTGCCCTGACCAGTGATGGCCATAAAGATCAAAAGCTTTAATTGTAGATACCAGTTGAGGATTTCATAGCTAGATTAACAGTAGTGAGAGCAATTCACAACTTCAGATTTAAGATTTTTCATGTCAGTTACCAGTATGACTATTCCCACTATCACTACTACAGCTAGTAGTAACACAATACATTTTTACCATCTGTTTTGGTATTAAACAATCTGGCTATTCCTGTTCAATCATTTCCAGGCTCCTGCTAGCCTGTCCTTAGGAGAGCTACCACTGATCTAGTGCTAGGGATTACTGTAAATTCAATTTTGCTGGTTATGCTTTTTAGATCCAAGAACAGAGAATATTCATCTGTAGAGAGCATTTCCAGCCCTGTGGACCAGAGATACACCTGTGGCCAGGTTTAAATGCAACTTAGAACAACCTGGGCTGAGCAGAATGATCTCCTACAGGTAAGTGGTATCCTAGGAAGTCACACAAGCATTCTGTACCTATGTTTCAGACCACCAGCAAAGGAAAGTTGGTCTCAATGCCATCCCCATGAAAACAAAGATATTAACCACACAGACCTTCCTCCTTACCCTGGAGCTTTGTGTCTGAATAGGAATACAGAACAGACAAGTAGGAAAGGGAAAAGTGACAGAGGGACACAGCATCACCTAACTTCATCAATCTTACTCCTCTAGTCGCTGCCCAATAATGAAGCACAAACTATAACCCACCTCTTCATTTAGGCTGAGCAATGCACACAAGCATCCTCGTGGTGTTGAGCACCCATCCCCATGGGGCAACTAGAACCTGGCTGCACAGATCTACTCACTGACTTGCTGCTATAGTCCCAAGTATATCATTTAAATATTCCTCTGCTCCTCTGCAGGGAGGGAGCAGAAATCAACCCCTCCTCGATCTCCTGGGAGCAGTCTGCTCACAATGACACTGGCAGGAAGCCCCATTAATGATCCTGAGCAGCAGAGGGACAGCTATGCTGGTCACTCCTTGAGGGCAACAGACCACTGGCTCAAATTCCTTTTAATGCTTTCTGGACCTCATCAAGTGAGACAGGCTTGCTCCAGACTCAGGAAGGTGCACATGGGAGCAAAGCTAAGATAAATGACAACATCAAGCCCATTACTCCTATCAGTCAGCTATATAGCCAAGATGCCTGGCAGTTTAATTTTCTTTTCACTAATTACTTAATTTCTTATTCTGTACTTAGGAGCTACATTTAAATGCAATTCTGGGAGGCAGGTACACTCTCTCCTTAGGTTTCCAGTGAGCTGCCCAGCACCTGAGAGCAGGATGCAGTGCTGGTAGGCAGCCCTGTGGTTTCCAGGGGCAGCTCTGCCACATTCACTCCCTGTCACCATGGATTCAGCCGCATTAATGAGCTCCCGTCTGCAGGAGAGGAGCTGCCAAACACATGACTTCTAGACATGTGCTTGGCTGCACCCCCGTGTGAGTGTGATTCACTGCTCTGGAAAACGGCTGCAGGGCAGACAGAAAAGGGTTTGGGCTCCTGTGCACTCCCAGCCAAACGCTGGAAAGGAAGGAAATAAATATCAGCCTTGGCAAAGCCACAGACACCTCAGATCATCCTCCTGTAATGATGGGACACTGATGGTCTCCCACTGCCAACATTTGCTTAGGGAAAAAGATTCAATGTGTATGGTATTCAGATTACTTTATAATTTAAATCCTCAGGACACCCTGGTGAAAGAAAACTCCTACTGAGACAGTATAAAAACCAGATGGAGCAGCTTTTGTCAGTGTCCTGCATCACACAATCACAAGGTACAACAGACAAACCAGCTCAGTTGCTCTCAACCAAGCACCAGGAATAGTTCCAGACTTCCCAATACCCCCAAAGCCACCCTGCAGCAGGATGTGGGCATTTACCACTGGCACTTTGGGTCATGCTCTGGGAAAAGTGTTCTCCTCCAGATTTTGGAAGCTTAAGAAACCATTTTAATATAACATAAACAATAAAAGTATTTTTTATATTTCCCCCATGTTTTCCAATGCCTCATTGTCTCCTCTAGGCAAGGGGCCACAGGATTTTTTCCACATGAAAACATCTACTTGCTTAGTATAGTTTATACTTACACAGCAAACTCACCAAAAGCACTTAAAATAACTGGCAAACCTACTAGGTGTCCTGTTTCTGGGGAAAAAAAAAGCCTTCCTGAATAATATTCCCCCCATTTTAATTGGTTGGCCTCTATTTTTTCTGGTTTCTATAGAAAAGGCAAAACTTCTTGTTTTCCAAAGTGGCAACTATCCCTTTCCTTTTTCCATTTATAAAAATAAAAGATAAAAGCAAATAAAAGGTGGAAAAGAAAAGAAACAATATTTTTCCTTCCAGCAAAAATTCCCATAGGAAAAATAGAAAACTAGTTATTCCCTTTAAGTTATTTCCCACATAACAGCTGTAATTTCTCTGACCTCCAGTGAGCAGCACTTGCTAGGACACGGGGATCTCTCCCTGGGCACCACACCGAAGAGCAGCAGCAACACACCGCACCGAGGAGTCCAGAGCTCCAAACTTTGGCCTTAACACTAAATCACAGCTTCCTCTCCCTGACACCAGTGAGCAGCTATTGCAGCTTTAAGGCCACACAGAGCAATCATTTACCCATCACAGTCTAGATGGTGCCTCTTTCATTGCCTTATATTCAGGCACCTTCCAACTTTTATTTCCTCCTACAAACTCTTGGATCAGTACAGCCCACTGGGCAGTTATCAACCAGTCAAACCTCATGCCCAATCACAGCCTGGAAACTGGGAGCACAACACTGCTTCTGATGGAGTGCAATGCACATGGGTGGTTTCTTTTTCCCAGTGCAGACCACCTGTACAAAGCCCACATGCCAGTTGAAATGTCATCTTTCCTCCCTACTTTGAGAAGCTAGACAGTACTAAAGAGCCACTTATTATAGAATAGTTGGAAGGGACTCCCAGAGGTCATCTAGTCCAACCCCCCCTGCAAGAAGCAGGGACACCCCCAACTAGATCAGGCTGCTCAGGGCCTCATCCAACCTGGCCTTGAACGTCTCCAGGGATCCAGGGGCATCCACCACCTCCCTGGGCAACCTGTTCCAGTGCTCTACCACTCTCACAGCAAAGAACTTTTTCCTAATCTCCAATCTAAATCTCCCTCCCTCTATTTTAAACCCTTTATCACCCCTTGTCCTGTCACAACAGGCCCTACTGAACAGCCTCTCCCCATCTTTCTTGTAGCCCCCTTGAGGTCCTGGCAGAGCGCTAGAAGGTCTCCCCGGAGCCTCCTCTTCTCCAGGCTCAACAGCCCCAACTCTCTCAGTCTGTCCTCGTAGGAAAGGTGCTCCAGCCCTCTTATCTTCCTCCTTTCTACACTAATTCAGCAATACTCATTAACAGGTACTTGCTAGTAAATATGGTTTCAAACTCTGGATGTGTGGTTGACTGAACACCAGTTTAAAGGCAAGAGCCTGATTTTTGCCACACAAGGGTTTGAGAAGTTGTCCATATCTTCTTCCACATGGAAACAGGGAGAGACCAGTTCTTAAATACAGCCTCACCCAGGATTGTGTGTCCACCCTGCAAAAACTATTCAGCTATCAAAACTTCAGCCATTGCCAGTGTGCTCAGGTCATTTAGAGTAAGGATGGGCTCAAGTGTCAGAGGTATTTTTCAGTGAGGTCAGTTTTCTCACTTGACTCACAATTACACCAGAACCATTACACTGGAAATAGTTATTATTGAAATAAAACTGATTTTAAGGTTCTTTGTAAAGTACCTATTTTATGGATCTTGCAATAAAACTACCAAATAGTTTAATCATATACTAAAAGGGCTTGAACAAGCTAATAAAAAGGAAGCATATTGCGAAGGAGGGAAAAAACAATGCCAGCAATCCACAGTTTAAAAGCCAGAGCAATAAAATCCTTGGGCATCACCCTCGTGGGGCAGGTTCACCATGGGCACAAATTACATCTATTGAAGATCCTGGTGCTGAGCTGAGTTGAACCAGCTAAAACTCGACCCACAGGGAGATTGTGTTGCTCCCTCAGATGTGAGGGAGCAAAGCAGAGTTTAACACAGGTGATTAAAAGAGTCAGACTTGCATTGCCCACACTTGTGCACGGCTCAGAAGCTCAGGGTGACGAGAGACCCTGGCTTGGGATGCAGTCAATCGGCCTTGCCATCTTCATTACATTTTTGTACAAAAGCTTATCCAATTATGATTGGGGATTTGGGTTTAGCATATCCATCACCCCTCCCCCAGTGATGCCCTGCACTCTTGCTCAGGCTGACACTGTGCTGTTTGTAATCTTACCACTGCGAGCAGCTCCCGTGTTGCTCCCGTTGCACCAGGGTACGCAGTGCAGCTCTCCACACAGCAGCTCATCTCAAACTCTCATCAGGGACACCTCAGTCTCCATGTAGGTCCCTAAAATTAAATTAATTGGCATTTGTATAGTCTCACAAATGTTCAGGTTTGGTGTTTAAAAACCATACAAACAGCTCATACATATTTGGACCAAATAAATCCGTTTAGCACTTTATGCATTTCATCTTTGATCATGGTATTTCTGCTGTAAGGATATTCAAATTAAATCAAAGCAAAAGAGATAAAAGCCAGCTGACTTGAGTTGATGCAGCCATCCAGGGAAAAAGTACATATTTTATTACTGCATCTGGGTTACTGATGAAGGGAAACAGAACACTGAAAGAAGGATGCTCTGCAGCACCACGTTCATCCCAGTGTGACTGTCCAGTTCAATCTATCTCTCCAGTCCCACCAAGGCCTGTCCAGTGGCAGGGATAGTGCCTTAGGAAACTACTCTGACTACACAAAACTTGTCAAGGGCAAACTGTTTAACACCAAAGTGGTTATTTTTTGGTTGAACATTTCCTGGTTCCACCAGCCAGAAATGCAGAGATGGAACCACATCACCACATCAGGTGTCTGCAGTTATGGACTGTGTCTCTGAAAGGAGCTGGAGCCACTGGAGAGATATTCCACAAGCCCTGTACCCCTCAGCCAGCGATGGGTTCTCCCTCTCTCACTTTCTTGCATGGGAAACCACAATAACAGTGAAGCAGAAATGTGACAAATAGTGTTAATCTTGCCAACAAGTGTCAGCCATGAACTATGTAAAGGATGTGCAAAATTCCTCCTTAAAAGACAGCAGTGTTAGCACATTGTGTGCATTGTGAAACCTCAGGAGAGAGGACTTCTGAGAAAGGGGTGATGAAGAGGAAGACAGAACTGGAGGGCACCTCAAGTCTGCAGAACCAGCTCCTGGCTTTGCTGGTAAGACAAAAGTCCAGAACTTTAACATCTCCCTCTCCTCTCACATCCTTTTATAACTCAATTATCTGTTTTACAAAGTACTTGGAACATTAACCGCCCAGAAGTGGGGGAACTTTGCAAGAGCAGAAACAATAAGACAACAATACAGAAGCTTTTTACAAGCATTGTGAATAGCTGCATTGTAAACCTGTCTCTTAATGACTCTACCAACACGGGAGAAGAGAAAAACAAGGATGTATAATTGATATCCCATCTCAAAACTAAACACATTTAAAACTCAAATGAGGCTCTCAACAAACCCTGCAAACAAATGGTAGGTCAAAAATTAGATGCTGTCATTACACAGTCAGTAGTTGAAAGTGATAAATAGATTTCAGAAAAATCATACTGTAGTCAATGAGGTAATTCATGAATCAACAGGAATGAGGGGAAAAAAAAGAGTGAGCACCTTCAGGAAATCACTCACTTGTCCCCAAAGCCACAATGTTAAACTCCTTCCAGTGGCACCAGAATTTCAAGCAGCTCAAATTAACTGTGATTGTTCTTACAGTTAATTAAACAAACTGATAAGAAAAATAAGATATCCAATATGGCACATCTCAATGACAAATTCTAACTATTTGCTTTAATTACTGACTTCTCCTTGACAAATTAAACAAGTAACTCTTTTCCAAAGCCTTACAAGAACTGGTCAAGGGAAAGACCCACTCAGCAGCTCCCCCCTCCCACTGGCAGATGGGGAAGATGCTAACACAAGGCCGCTGCAGCTGCTATTAGAAGGACACAGAAGCAAGCAAAAAAATTATATAGTCAGTCTTGCTAAATTAGTTTACCTAAAATTGTATGTGTGAGTGATTTTAATCAAAATCTAATTTCCCCTCTTTTTAGAGTAACTGAAATGAGATTTTTCTAATTTACTTTTCGCGGTTCAAGTTTCTCATAATTCTTCTATGGTAGTGACAGCACCGTGAAAAGCGTCTGCTGCTACAAAGCATTAAAAAAATTAGATTTCCAAATTGATGTGCTAAATTAAAAATGTTTAATGTTTCTCATCAAAGGCACAGGAGTATGCACAGGGCCTTGGGTACAGTTAGAAGCACAAGACTTTTTTCATCTGTTTCTTTAATTCACATCCCAAGGCAACTCCGCTGTGAAAATGAACAAGCTACAAGCAAGAAGTGTTGTAAAATCATGTCTTCAGAGAAACTACCTTTTAATTTCCTCCCCTCCCCATCACTAGTCTGACCTTAAGGATGTTATAATAAAAATAGATGCTGTGTTCTGTTTCTTACTAACTTCAGATGGAGTTTTACTCAATTCTTTCAGAGCATCTGAGCCTCTGGGCAGTTTTAATTCTCTGGGCATGACGTGCTAATACCCATGTTTTAAGAAATCACATTATTTCTGAAAATTGACTAAAATTATTATTACATTCAAATCTGGGCTTCTGACCTCAGCAGCTCCTTGTGAATTACCTCAAAGCACTTGCTTAGCTGCTGACTGGTTTATGTTTAGAAGCTGCTGAGGAAACACTTACGCGTTACAAGGACAGGGCTTGGCAGAAGCCACCGCTGGCCCAGCGTGGCTGCCACTGCCCAGCAGGACAAGGAGCTTGGAAATATGGAGCAAATCTTCTGTTGGCTCTGGATTTATGCTTGGGACTCCTGCTGAGCACACAATTTAAAGAGGAGATGGAGAAGATCCTCAGAGAAATGACTCCACATACCTGGCCATAACTTGACCACGCTGCTTTAAAGCAGGTTTTCCTTTTGAGGGAAACACACCAGATGCCTACTGGCCCTTCATTTAACCATGGCTTGTTTCTGCAATCACAGCACTCAGTGCAAAAGAAAGATGAAAAGCACATTCATTATATTTGTATAAATATAATTGCTTTGATTTGAATGCACTTTTTTCCACCTAGGCCAGGCATGAACAAAGCCTTCTGGTGAGACAAGCACCCAACAGCCCTATGTATTTCTCAAGCCCAAGCAGTGTAAGAATGATTAAAAGACTGTTTCATGTCATCCCCAAATACTTAGTAACTTCACAAGGAAGCACACAGAAGAGGGATAAGATACAGTGTATGATGGATATAAGACCACTGAGCCACAGTCTGTCCCTCCAGCAAGGCAGGCAGCTTCTTTACCACCTTTCCAGCAACTGAGAAATATGAGCTTAAGAAATTTCTCCAATAAATTCAGAGATAATCCACTCTCAAGAGCTGTTTGCTGAGTAGGTGGCATACCCTAGGCCCTGCCTGTCTCTACACAGTGCAGAGCAGTGCACTGCCCAACACGGCAGGAAGGCTGCATGGAGAGAGCAAAGAGGAGGAGACCAAGCACAGCAGCAGTGCCCTGTGGCTCTGCAGGAGTAGGGAAGGTAATTGGGAAAGTCAAACTGGGGATCATCTGAAGAAAGAGACTGTAGCCTACACCAGAGAACTGCCCCCTCCACCCCTCTGATCTTACCTAGCAAAGAATTCACAACCAGTCATCACTTAAACCTAAGCACACAGACAGCATAAGCTTGAGGTTTCTCCACTCCAGATTCATCAGCTGCAACTAAAGCTGCAGAGCCTGGATACACAACACCTCTCCCCAGCTGGAGCACCATGAAAACAGCCATTCTCCAGCCCTCCCTTCTGCTGAAGGACCAGAAACAGGGCATCTGGTTCAGGGAACACAGCAGAGCAGAGAAAGCTGTGACCAGCATCTGCCATTTATTACCAGCCACAGCTACGAACAAAATATTAGACCAGTAGATCAATTCTTATCTAAAACATGGCTCCTCTTTAAACTGCTGATTCCAAACTGTGCAAACCCAAGGCACAGCTCATCTGATTCAGAGAGGGGAGGAGGGAAAGACTCACATGCACACACACACTCTTTATGCCATTCACAATCTGCATTCTGCATATCCTGCTGGTAATAATTCTAATCTGCTCATGTAAAAACCTCCTGAAGCAGTGTTATCCTGCAGCAGGTTGGGATGAAATAAAACATGCCAGGCACGTGCTCTGTAGAGCAGCAGAACAGATTCCCACCCACTGATCTGGAAACCAAAAAGTTTTGATGGCACAGGGAAAGGTTGGAGCCCGTTATGGGCCCAGACATCCCCTGCCACCTCCTATCCCACGGATCACTCCATGTTTTGTGGGTGGAAGGGGGAGGCTGTCTATGGGGGGCACCTTCAGTGCTAATAGTGTTAGAATAAGCATCAATAATGACATTCAGAACAACACCTGAAGATAATTTAAAAGGTGTAGTAGCAGAAAATTAAACCCTGTAAAATACTGTCTGGCAAATTAAAAGACATAATTGATTATATTAGCTCATTTTCAGAATTAAGTGTTGCTAATTGCCAGAGACAGTGTTTATTTGGTACAGCCACTGTACCTAACTAGCTGATCTAAGTTTACATTACCAACAAACAACAGAGCCAAAGTTGCTACATGGCCATTCTTGCCTCTATTTTGCCCAGGATTTGTCTCCAGGATACATGGAATGGGCATCAGGCAGCCTCTGACCTTTCTGCTAATTCCCACATGCAACAGGATTTCTGTATGCAGAGATCTCAAAAGCTAAAACACAATTTAAAACTCCTGAGAGATCACTCAGGGGGATTAACAGAGCACTTGGACCTGCCTGATGTGCAGCCACACACCCCCAGCCTGGTCCCACCACTCTTGGCACCTCCATCAGCAGCTGCTACCTAAAGACCTAGAGACACAGCAGGACCCATATCAACCCCCCATTCCTTGCCATCCTGCATTAGGCAGAAACTATTTCAGTTTTGGTGCAAATTGATTGGTATGAGCCTGATGCTTTGGGCAGATTTGCAACATCAAGCCCCAAAATAAAACCAGCAGCAACAGTCTGAGCTTCTCCTTGTGCAGAAGGCTTCACTCATCCCAAAGGCACAAAGGATTTCTCCATCCACTGTGTGTTTGTTCCAGCATAGAGAGCGATTTTAACTGGTGAACTTGCTAATTAGTGATACCTTGAACTGGGCTCATTAAGCACTCAGTAAAGATTAGGGTTCTGTGAAAGATTAAGAAACAAGAACCCTCAGAGTGCAGCACAGCCAGCAGGACATTATCTCTTTGTACATAACATCTCCCTAGCGAAGACATATCTGCTGCTTCCATGTCCAACCAGGAGCTCCAAACCAGAGAAATCAATTGTTGACATGTGAGAAGTACGGATTAAGTTTATAACTGTGTGTGGAGCACCAGGGGATGAATTAGCCTAATTGGTGTATTAGTCTCAGTTACACAGAGTAATCACCACAGGCTGCCTCTGTTTTCATTAGAAATTTAATTAAGTTTATCAATGTTTGGCTGCTTTGGCCTTGTTTTCCACCATCTTTCCTAGGTTTTTCTTTGTTCAAATCAATCTTTTCAGCAGGGTCAGAGGGGAAGCATTTTCCCCTGTGTCCTGCTTTTGTATTTTTCATTTTTTTCTTATAGACATAAATCTGTTCAAGAATCAAAAGAGGAATTTAGGGATGTACTCACAGCTTCTGGTACCCTGACACAGGACAGCAAGAGTTGAAGTTCAAGCTTGTGATACTAAGGGCACACCTGCAATGAGCCCAACCGTGTCTCAGAGCACAAAGGCACCTACATTAGTTCAGACAATTCCAGACCAACCCAGAACATCGATACAACAAAGTCAAAAACACAAAAGAAGACAGATCCCCTCGATGTTGGCCATATACTTTGAGGCAGCTTCACTTTTTCCACTTATCTCCTCAATCCCCAGCAGCAGGTCCTTCACCTGCACTGTGCTCTCAGGCACACAGCCCTGAGCAAGCCGGGCAAGCTCTGACTGTACAGAGCTCAAGCCAGTGTAGCACTAGATGTAAACTGAAGGCAATGGAGCTACACTGATTTATAGGGCTCCCAGAGATAAGGTTGTACACTCCTGGTCAGAAAGTAAAAAGTCTCCAGCCTTAGGGGAGCTGTTCCCAGATAAGGAAATGTCTGCTCTGAAAACATTGGCCCTGAATTCTGTACATGATGCTGCTTCTTGCACGTTCCTTACCATAATATACTGCCAGCAACAGCTCTCACCCTGCCTCCCCGCCCTAAACCTCAACATTAAGGACGATGAACACATGACTAATGGCTGAAGGCACAGTTTTAATCTGTAGAGGCTGGTGGCTGAAAAAATACAGCCCATAGTCAACTCTGGTCAAAAGGAATAAGCCACAACATCCTCCTGGATGAGGTGACAGAGGTCCTGATGCATCATCTTCCAACACAACCACTGGGGACAGTGGCATTGTGGGACTAACTCATCACTTCAGGACCCTCTTCTCACTATCACCACAACTTCCAATAGAAAAATATTCCATGTTTCTCAAGTTTGCCATTAGTGCAAGAGGCTGCACCAGTGGCTGCGTTCCTTACTGCATTGTCTAAATCAATCCACTGAGGGATACTGAATAACTTCATCTCCGTGGAAAGTCACTGCCTTGGAAAGGCACGCTCTTCCTTCATCACATTTAATATATTTCTCATTATACAAATCTGCCAGTGCAACAATAAGTCTTGTTCATAAATCAGTTTGCCCTTTTGCTTCGCACTCTCAGAGAACTTTCATCAAACAAGACATAAATGGGCCCTGTAAGACAGGAGGTCAGAGCAGCCCTAACCAGATATTAATATATATTCATTAAGCTTATTTTAATAGCACTTTTTAATAGCTTCTGTAAAACAATTACAGGTCCTTCCTTACTTCCCTCCTCCCCACCCCCTGCTTAATGTGGATATTTTTTATATCTCAAAAAGGGAAAAAATTGAAAAACTAGATTATTGGCTTTTACTGTTTGCATTATAGTAGAATCTAAAAGGCCAAAAAGGTTTCTGGCCTCCTTGCATTTGGTGCTCTACATTAAAGCTGATTGATTGATTACTATTCCAAGCTAATTTCTAAACATTTTGATGGCAATTTTCCAGGAGATCTTTCTGGAAAAAAACCACAAAATTTGTACCTTAATGCAACATTTTTTGGCAGCTTCCCACAGCAGTTGTGCCCATGCATACACAAATAGATGGCTGCACTTGCTCATGCCTTGCTCTGCAAGATACACATCTGCACATTGGTTTCACCACGATCAGTTACTCCACAACTTCAGACCAAGAGGTTATGAATCAAACCACAACTGCACCCTGAAACATGCCCATGACAAAGCCAGGAACTACACCCAGCCCTGGATCCATTTCCACAAACTACATATCCCCTGGCCAGAAGCTGACCTCCAAACACCTCACCTCTTGCATCTCATTCAGCTGTCTGCAGCAAAACACACCAGCAAATGCTGGGACAAAGGATCATTTTCCACTTCCACCATTGTTAATGCCCAGCTGCACTAACGACCCTTTGTCACAGCCTGCTGAGATGCCAGCCTATGCCTCCCCCACCCATTTCACTCCACTTACTCTTTTTTCTTAGTAAAAAAAAATCCCCTTATTTATCTCAACCTTTCTCTGTTATGCATGGACAAGTTATGGGATGCTTCCATCTTCATGAGTCATTTATCTCCAGATTTACTGCCCAACTCCATCTATTTGCTCTCTCTCCCACACTCAATATGAACGTGCTTCCTCCCCAAGAGGGCTACACACTAAACCTGCCCAGTGTTAGCAATAACTCTGACAAATAGCTCCATGCCTCTGACCTAGTCTCTGGTGTTGTGTGGTGAGCTAATTAAGATGTAAGAGCTCAGGAAGCCTCACTCTGGTGCAGCTCCTGGTTGGGTATTCTCACACTCCATAGTGACACTGAAGACAAGCTCCCCTCACTCCTACCTCTACTACCTTTAGAAAGGCAGGTGTGTAACATCTTCTAACAGATCTTTTCAGCACACAAGATGCTATAACTACTGACAGATGCTCCATGGAGTTTCATTTCTATCATTTGGATGTGCATTAGAATATATCAGAGGACCTTTTAGCTTCATGAGGATGTAAATAATGTGTGTCTAAGTAGGAGGGAAAAGGCTTCCTTCAGGTACAGCAGCAGTAGTTATTACACATCCATTTTCCCCACAATTTTTCTTCTTTTCATTTGGCTTCTCTTCATCACTTTTTAATGAAGAGAAACCTACTACTTGAGGATTTGGGCAAGTACCTTACACATCCACACGCTCGAGAGACCTAATGGTACCCCATTTCTACCATTACACCAATTACACGGTACCACCCTTCACATTTCACATATGCTTCCAATTTTCCATTGTCTTTTTACTGCCTCTGGTTCTTACTTCTCCATTTGTGAGCATCTGCCTCAACTTTCCATAAGCATTTCCTAAGCAGCTGCAATTCCTCTTGCTCTCAAGTCCTTCATGGGAAGCTGGTCCTTACAGACAGGAAAAAATACTGAGTATGTCATATTTACCTGCCTCCCTGAGGAGTCAGAGTTGGCTTGTTATGGTTCAGTAGAGGAAAACATTTATGGCAGCTTCCATCCTCCATGTCTTGCCCTCAGATTCAACACCAATAACTTCATGAGCAAGATTAAAGATCTATTTAAACACTCTTAATGTCCCGTTTCCTCAACTCCTTTAAAACTGGTCTGTTAATGAGTTTAAGATTATTTATATAATAAAACCAACTAAGAGCTCTGTAATAAAGAGTAAATAAAAACTCTTTTAAAAGTACTGAGATGCACCTTCTCACATTTTTAGCTATCAAGAAGCTCTGCAGACTTGTAGTATGTGTCACTATTATACACCAGTTATAGCCCCATCCCTTCACGTTTTGGTCTGCAGGATGCAGTTTTCCTACACAATTTCTACCAGGCTTCCACCTCTCTGCCACCTGGGTTAAAACTGTTCCTGGGGTAATAAAGCACTGATTAAATTATAGCATAAATAAACAGTTATTTGTGTTAGATTGGACTCTCACAAGGCTGGGATGGCAGAACAAAGCAGGAGGAGGAGCATGACAAGGGGAGGAACTGGCAGAGCTCTCTTGTGATCATGATCACAAGCCATGTTCACCTCTCCAAGGGACTGTTTAGGGACTAACATACTGTTAGTTCTTGCAGAGGAATAGAAGGGTGGGAGTAGAAAAAGTCTCCCTTGCTCAGGAGTATTTGTACATTCCGAGTGACAGCTTGAAATGTTACAGAGAAAATGCTTGACTGAATCTCACATTATCTTTTTACTCCAGTTCTAATAAAAAGGCTGGTAAGGAGAATGTCCTGACAATCCTAACATGACAGTTATTGGATCACAAATTTGAGGCTTGTAATTCCAATTAAAAGCAATTAGACAGAGCTTAGTAAATATGTGGTACATGAACACCAATGGTTTCTTCTAGGACTCTACTTAACATGATGCCTCTCCAACAGGCAGAGAAAGCCTCTGCCTTACTTGTCTTCCACACTTCTCCATTTGCAACAGTAAAACAACTAGGACAATGCTATTTTTATCTTCATTAGAGACTTCATATGTTCCACTCACATTAATAACAATGGAAAACTAACAAATACAGTTTTCATAGAACAGAAAAAAATTGCCCAGTTTTAGTTAAAAAATCAGCAAGAAAAGCATTAACAAACAAGCAAATGGTTTCAAAAGAGATACCCTGCTGAGGTCTACCTTATGTCCACCACAACACTGGCATTAGGAACTAAATGAAGCGTTGCTCAGCATGTGCTCTCCAAAACAACATTGTAGCTGCAGAGCAAGTGTGGGTCTACACAGAGGTGTTGGCTCAGCCACACCTGAAAAATCCCTTGTAGGGTTTTTCCCTTCACACCAAACCCACAACCAGAAAAAAGGTTTCCCAGGAGAGCAAAACTGATGTGCAGTTTCTCAGCAACAGTTCACTACTTCGCAATATTTGATCACAAAGTCTGACAGGCCAGGGGCTGAACCTTCCTCTCTATTAAGATCACAAGCTATGCAGAGAGGTGGAGTGCGCAGATGGAGAAAGAGCTGCCCTACCTGAATTCAAGCCTTGTTTAAACTCAAAACACTTGATGTTTCTTCCACTATAACATCAAAAATATTAATGCCAGAGTGCATTAGAATCCTGAGGTGCCCCATTACACATCACAGAGCTGTGTTGCCAAGTTACTTAACCTGCTTCCAGACTAGGGAACAGAGATAACAAATAGATGTGAGCATCAACTTCCAAACACTACTTGATCATGGAATCATTTGGGTTTGAAACAATGACACAAATTAATGAGCCTTCTTACTACAGTAACACCCCATGAGACATCCTAAGCCTTTCACCACCACTCTAATAATTTATAAACGTATTTCACCAAAGCTTTGAGCAACTTTAAGACACATGAGGTCCCATATGAAACATGAAAGCACAGTAAAGCATGTAACCAGAAACTTACCAGGTTACAATCTTATTGTTGATGATTCCTGGAGCCTTCTTGAGTCAAAATGTTACTCTTAAGAGTTCTGGACAACAGCAAATAATGCATGTTTGTGGTTCCTTTTTGATGCCCTACTACCACAGTTGTTTTTGTCCTTTACAAATGTGGTTGCAATTTTGCAATCTATTGACTTGAGTTGCCCCCCACCACACTGCCTCCTGGATGCATAATTCAAATTCACATAAACTGTGAGCTGTTTGCTTTAGCAACAGCTATAATTTAAGCATAACCTCAGCAGAAAGCCATTCTGTGCCATCTCCCTGTAAAGTGTAATTTAGTCTGGATATGCAATCTTCCTCTCTGCCATTCTAATAGAGGAGCTTGTTTGCTAAATAATCATCATAGAGTTTTGCTCAAAGCACCAGTTTTATGTGGAGTTGGGTTTTTACCCCCCCTCCTCCCTGCCACACATAAATGTTGCCAAGCTAAATGAACACTCTTTGGAAAGCTATTACTGCCATGTAGTTTTCATTTGAAAATGTCACAATAAAGCAATGTTCTTTGATGCCGAGAAGCACACCAGGTTACAGCATGATAAAAACAGCAAATAAGATAAAATAATACATTAAAAGGGCCCAAAGGGCAAGAAAATGACACTTTTTAAAGCCTGAAGGATTTCCTCCCCCCCCTTTCTCTGTGCCCTCTTGGCACTTGAGGGAGACCCGAGAGCTCAGCCCAAGATGTGCCCGAGCCGTTAAGCCTGGCTTCCCATCCAGCCTCCTGGAGGAGCAGCCAGGGTCAGGCAAGGGCTACAGCCCGGAGACACGGAGCAGCAGCTCAGGCTGAAGAGCCGCTAAGGACAGAAGCGCAGCGTCCCCTTCCAGGCCCAGAGCTTTGGGGTGGGCTTTAGGGCAGGGCCCAAGGCCCCTCGGCGGGCGGCCCCGGGCACGGCCTCTGCCCGCACCGCGCGGCCCCGGCCCTGGGCGCGGCCCCGCTACCAGCGTGCGCAGCCATCGCTCGAGGCTTGAGGAGAGGAGGCCGCGACCCGGGTTCGCAAAGGTACCATCACCTGAGGCTTTGGAGGAGCGGGAGACCACCACGGGCAGACGGGAGGAGAAGGAGGAGAACATGGTAGATGCTGCGGGGCAGAAGGGGCCTTTTTGTCGGCGGGAGGGNGATGGGGGGCTCTGGGAGCGGCTTTCTGGGGTTTCTGCCTCACTATCAGGAGTTCTCTGGTTGTGTTGGGCCCAGCGTGTGGTGTTACCGCAGGGCTGGGACATGGAGGGAGCACTCTGGAAACGGCGTCCTGGTGAGTTGTAACTCTGGATGTGTGTGTGGGGCGCCTGGAGCCCTCCCTGCCCTGGGGAAGGGTGAGTAGTTCGAGCAGTGGGAAAGAAAGGAGTGTTGAAGCCGAAAAGCTGTTGCCGGTGTGACTTAGAGGGTACCTGCTGTAGGGGGCTGGTCTGGACACGGAGCGGGTCTCTGGGGGTAGAGGGAAGGTGCTGGTGGGTTGTGGTGTCTCCATCGCCTGGCTTTGTTCCTACCAAGCTTCTAGATGGTTCAGTGAGTAGCGGCAGAGATAATGGGTTTGGGAACCGAGGGCTCTCCGCTGGCTTAAAGCCTGGTTCCTGCTTGGAAAGTGCAGCGTCTGGGTGCTGTTAAAGGAGAGGTAATGAATGGGCTGTGTTAGGGCTGTGCAGCGCGGCTCCAGGGTGCGTTTAATCCTGGGGCTCTCAGGGTGCTAAATGAGGCCGAGGGGGCTCTGCCTGTGCCTTGAGTCTTGTTCAGAAATTTTATTTGCTTCCTTCTGAGAAAAAAAGAATAATTCCTCCTTGCTCTTACTCTAAAAGAAGCAGTAGGCTTCGCTGTCTCAATTTCTAAACCTGAGTGCTGTTAGCAACCTTTTAGCAATAAAGCTATGCAGGAGGCTTGTGCAGAGGGGGAAAGGAATAAAACTCTTTGGAATAACCTTGAAAACCTACTGTCAGTACAAAGGTTATGCAACTCAAAGGCTATGCAGTGGGGATTTGGAGTTCCTCAAATGTCTGAGCTGACTATTGAAAAGCTTGTTGTGCCAAAGACTGCGGAAAGATGCTTCCTTTTCACTGTGTCCTGGGAATAGTAAAGATTGTAAGAGCTCATTTCTCTATCTGATATTTCCTGACCTTTGCAGCATACTCTATATGAAGAGCAAAGATCAAGCTAAAGATGTGGAAGAGCTCTCAAATGAGCAGGTTATTTAGTCTAAAAATCATGTCTCATCTGAGCTTTATTTCACGCTTTAATATGGTTCCAAGTTTGACTTTGTCACTTTGATTTTTACCTGTCTTTTTTAGCTGTCCTCATTGACCCAGAGTCTATAGTACTTCTTGAAAGGAGGAAAAAAATTGATTATTGCTGGGTTTTGCCACTTCAGCCTATGGAGAAGCAATTTAAAACAGCAAAATCTGCAGCAGGCTTGGCTGGAGAAAGGTTTCCATCACTGTGATGTGTGGAAATCCTCTAGTTTTAGGGGAGGGGAACTCTGAGATGAGAACCCCAAAATACTTAAATTGAGGTAAGACCAACCTGCAGCTGCTGCTTTTGGTGGATTTTTATCTGCATGGTTTCTTTCCTCCTGGTTCTTAGTTTGCTTCAAAGTGAAAGCTCACCTCAGAGTTCTCTTAAGGAAAACCACACAAGGTGTTTTCCTGGCTAAATGATGATATTTTTATTCCAGTAAGAGTATTATGTATACAAGCTTGGCTTGTAGGTCAGTATGAATGTTGCAATAACTGTCTCCAGGTGTTTCTGAACTTAACATTTATGTTTCAAGATTGAGGCAAAGCAAACCGTTCCTTTGGCAGTGGGCTCTGCCCAAGCTGGTGGAATGCTCAGGTGTGAAACGCCTCCATCTGTTTCTGGTTAATGCTCTTATCACAACACTGCTGCCTGCCTAGAAGATGGGAAGAACAGAGGCTCAGAGTAGCTCCTTAACACGACATCAGTGTGTAACTCTGGCAGATTGTCTTGTTTGGTTTCTTCTTTGCACTGAATAGGTGTGTGTGTCTTGTTCATGGGAGATGTGTCTCTAGTGAGCTAGAGGACCTTTGGATTTAAGGGGGGGCTGCAGTTGTGGGTGACTTTAGATCAAGTGAGGTGGCAAGTAATTGTCTTGAGGGGCTGGAGCTGTGACCAAAGCATAGAGCATCGAAGTGTTTGTGCTTCTGGATGAGGAGGGGACCAGCTTCAGTGCAACAGGAGATTAAAGCTGATCTAGTGCTGCTGCCTTTGCCCTCTACTTCCATCCAATTGCATGACGTCTGTAGAAACACTTTGCTGTTTCCAGACAGGGTGTCTGTGTCCTTGGGCTGCTCTCTCCCATGTCCTCTGCCAGCAGTGGGTACCTCACCTTTGGACAGTTGGTTTCACTCTGCTGTAAGCTATAGGACATCTCCCTCCTTCAAGGCTGTGGCTGCCTGTGAAGAGGAGGGAAGCTGTGGCAGAGGGTCTCCTGTTGGCTTGGAAATAGAACCACTGTCTTCAGTTGCTATTAACACACTCTTTCAAGCTGAGGGGTTTTTTTTTGTATGTTTTCTCCTAGCCAATATATTTCTCTCCTCCTTTCCTTCTGTGATCAGCTCTTGACTTGTCCTGGCATTACAGCTGCCTTGTTCCTTTGAGCGTTGGCCGGGAAAGGGAGTCGGGAGGACGGGGGCTCCATCTGCGCGGCTGAAGCTACAGAGGAATTCGTCATGGTCAGAGGCAGTTTTATATTTCCTTAATGCAGTTAGCTGCTCAGATGCTGCTGGGGCCATTTGTCTTATTTAGTAAGGTTTTAGTTGTGTGCATGTAACATAGATTTACCTCTAGGATGACGCTTATAGGTGTTTCATGCCTTTCACCGTAGGTTTTGCAGCTGACTAGTTAGGATTTAACGCCACCGATGCCAATAATCGTAAAACTAAGCTGAGTAATGACACTGGTAACTTTTGGCTCCTTCAAGCAGTGTGATGGCTACTAACTGTGTCTCCTGCCCTCGTAGGCATTAGGATAATGACAGCACATGAATATTTTACTTCATTGTTATTGGTAGTGAAAAACAGGGAAGAGCAAAAGCTGCAATACTCAAGTCTTGGAAGAGAGGAATGTCTTGTCTGCCTTAGATGTTCCAGTTATCACAATAAAAAGGATTGAATTTTGACTCTTACACTGCTGAAACTGCACTGGTAGATTTATACTGCTCAAAAGTACCTGAGGTGTCTAAATCACACTGTTGTGTGTGAAACAGCCCATCAAGGTTTGACCATGATGAAAGAGCAAAAGGAGCTGAAGAATTTCAGAATCTCATTTTGAAGAGTCAGGTTTGCCACCAGCAGGACTGTCTGTAGTGTTAAAAGGTCTAACTTCTTCCAAGATTTTAGACTTTAACTAAAGCCAGGTTTATAACTGTATTTTAGCTCATACCTGTGTCTTAAAGGTAAAAGCAGGGATATAAAAAGCAGTTGCTCTCAAAGCCCAGTGTTAATTACAAATCCCTGAGGTTGCTAGGAAACCTTCTCGTAAATGAGTATACAAGCAATCAGGCTAGATGCTGTCTTACTCTGTCCCTTACTCCTCTCCTGGCTGTGACAGGAGATTGATTTATATGAAGCTCTGTCAGTCTGGGGTTTGGGAAGGAATCATTCCTCTTCAGAAATGTACTGAATTGTGGTAAGAGGTGGGGAGAATGTTGCCTTTTGTCACATCTATTTTGTAAAAAAGGGTCATGCTGACAACTCCCCTATTAAAATGTATCCTTTATTTACTAATCCTGCCAGCCCCTTTGACTGAAAGCTTTGGGGTTTTAAAACAACTTGTATCAGTGATGAAAAGCATTAAAGGGAGTGTGATTTCTGGTTTTTGGTTGCCCCCCTTCCAGTGAAGTATGGCTTGCTTTGCTCGAAGTCAGCGAGCTTTTATTACCCTGTCTTAAATGAGCAGTCACAGAATGTGACTGTTTGCAGCATTTATATGCAAAGTTGGGCTCTGACTGTTGTCAAGTGCATTAAAGCTGCACGGTTGGGGGCTCGAAGGGCACCTGTGCTCGGTGGGTCAGTGTCCTGTTTGACAGTGCTAAAAATATAGGAATCTAGAAAACAGACACTACCCTGTAAACCTGGTGATTAAATGTTGATGAGGACAGAGAGGGACATTTCTTCCTCTCAGTCTGAGAGCCTCGAGTTTTAAATGGTGGTGACACAACTGCACTTAACTGCACTATCAGAACCATGGTACCTGTGTGGACAAGTGGGTCTCGTGCTTACTCCAAGATTTGGTGACAGTCAGTTCTGAATTGTGATTTATGTAACCATACCCTGGCTTCATCCCACCTGTGTTTACTTCTGGGGCAGCCCTCATCACTAGAACATGTATTGCCAAGTGATCCCCAGGTTTCCTGAGGTGACTGTGAGTTTGTAGGACGCCGCTACAGGAGGCCTTTGAGTCGTAAAGGCATCAAAGATGGTGCTCCTGGGTGTGCCAGAGCTTCTATCTAAAGACACTTCCTCCACCTCCTTGATATTTATCCTGAGTCAGGATGGGAGGGAGAATGGTCTAGCAGTTTATTGCCACTGATATCTTTTTTGCCACAAGACAGAAATAATCAGGAGGTTGAAGCAGGTTGGAAGTCTCGATGGTTGGGTATTGATTTGAAACTCCTTGGCAAAACAGGAGCCGGCACACTGACAAAATAAACATACCTTGTGCAGCAAATAGCTTATTGATGATCTGCCTGCAATGAAGTCATGGAGGTGACCTTACTGCCCTGACTTACAGGATTTCTCTGACTGTGGTGTTGAAAGGGCAGAAACAATACATTAATTTCGTGTTGAGGCTGGGGGAATTACCTCTTTGGGTTTGTCATGTCAGCTTTGTTAATTACTCAAAGAGCTTTCTTGATAGTTATTATTACAGGCAAATTTTATCCTTTCAAGCACTGGAGACCAGAGCTCTGTAAACAAACAAAAAAAATTTATGGGTCTGTACTGCTCTCTGGTTTCTAACAATGTTTGTATGGGTCTGGGGAGCAAGTAGCCTTTATAGGGAGGAGGTAAGCTGAAGAACATTGCCAGCAGGTATCTGGAATAAATGCTTGATAAGAGATGTTGGCTGGAAGTTTAATCTGAGGTCTTCTGCTCCCTTTTCTACATGGTAAACTCCAATTCTGAAATAACTATGTCTAGGCCTTTGGGTAACTGCTCTGTGCTTAAGAATAAATGGCTGTTATAATCCTGTTTGCCTCATCCTTCTGAAAAATCATCATTGTTGCTGGCATCAGTAATCACAGGAGCTTGTCCTGTGTCTCTTGGAGCATCACACAGGAGTCACACACAAAGCTCACCTGTTGGTGCTGTGGATGAGCTTGCACTTCACTTTTGCTGCTGCAAGAAAATACTGGCTTAGTGTTTGCTGGAGAGAGGTGCTGTTCCCCAGGGAGCCTGATGCTGTGAAATATATCTGGCTCTTGGGCTCCCAGGGGTAAGCCCTGCAGAGCTGCACAGCATCCAGAAATATTAGGAGTAAATACAGTATGTTTGTACTTGCCCAAACTCTTCAGGCTCTACTGCTAGCTCTGTACAACCAGGAATGACAAACAGCACTGCTGTCCAGCTGTTGTGCTCTGTCAAACAGCTGGGAGGGAGAGGAGCCCAGAGACCCAGTGTTAGGCTGGAGATCCTCAGGAGGAGCTGTGTCTGGGAGCCACAATTCCATAGTCTGTGCTGTTATGGGGAACATACAAGTCAGTGAGACTGGGGAAGGGGTAGTTGTGCTGTGGGGGGCTGAGCTGGACTGGAGCTGTAGCTGAGACTCGTGGGGTGCTGTCTGGGGTTCATCCCTGTGTCAGACAGCTGGATGTTATGGATATACAGCCCAGCAGAATGTGTGGAAGATAACATGGGTAGTAACCAAGACTTGAGACTCTTTCCCAAAAGAGACAATTGTCCAAATACCAATTTGAACAACCCTGCAGCAGGATATTGTTCTGGAACATACCCTGATCCTCAGTAAAGCATTTAATACCCCCACCTTGACTTCTGTGCCTGGCTTTGGCCAACAGATTACATTGCTAACCTTAATTTCAGTGTGGTATTGTCTCTGGATTCAACTTGTCTTAATTAGGGTCTGGGGTGTTTTGCACACTGTTGGTTTTATGGATGTATTAAGCAATCACAAATGGAAAAGCCCTTTGAGCTTTTTGCTCCAATAAAGCCTCGTGTGCCTGTTATAAATTGTATAAAGCTTTTCTCAACGCTTTAGAAAGGCAGCAGCGGGGAAACAACTTGTTCATCTTCACAGAAGAAGTCAGAAGGATATAAAAGCAGAATCTGGGAGTTGTCTGATGTACATAGTGGCAGAAAGCTCTCTGGTGTCTGTGCTCTGCTGTTCCTCTGGCGTGTGTGACGCTGCCTTTCCGCCAGGAGCTGAGTGCGGGCGGAGGAACAGACACATGGGGAGCATCAATGGTTCCTTCTCCTCAGAACTTATGTGCAACACTGAAAAGCTTAAATGAACCAACAAACCTCATCCAAATGCTTTTACAAGAAGTGTTGGGGATGCCCATTTTCTCACAAATGACTTGCTGGATGTTTGAGCCACTGGGGCAGGAGCCATTTGCTACTATGGTAAAGCATTTGCAAGGGCAGCTGGACTGGCCTGAGAGCTGAGTGCTGGAAATAATGTCAAGGGTCTGGATTGTTCCCAACCCAGGCTGTTACAATCAATAACACAACAATGTGAGTATCTGTTACACGGTGTCTGACAGGGTACTTGTGCCAGTGTTGGACTGGAGAGTCTGGCAGCCATCAGTTTGGTTTTGTTTCCAGTGTGGCCCTGAACTTTTCAAGCTCTGCAAAGCCCAAATTGACTTCTAGATCCTGATTCTCACTTTGATTAGTTACACTCCACTACATTAGTCTGGGGGAAAAATTCAAAATGCTTTTAACTTCAGCTCTGGAATGAATTTCATAATGATAATTTCTTTTTAAAGAAATGCACTTCATGTGTTAGAGTAGAATAATAACAGTTAAAGTTCTGATTTTATTTTTTTTCTTTCCTCAAAACCTGTGTAAAATCACGTTGATGAACCTTTATGATAGAAGTAACCACTGGGAAAAAATAATCAGTGTTTTGAACAGAACACCCCATGTCTGTGTGGGAGTTCTGACATTCATTCAGCCCTTTGATGTGTCTAGGAACCAAGGAAGACTTTATTCTGCCTCTAAACAGCTCTTAAAAGACTGTCTTTTAGAATGCCACCAAATTATTTCCCTTCATTGTAGCTCTGATTTATTCCCAGCTTGTGATGGGATCCGAATGATGCAAAGGAAATCTCTCCTGAAGCTGTCCTGATGGGCCAGCCAGGCTCCTGTCCTTTTGCATGTCTAATTTGCAATTAAGCTGTTCTTGGAATCCAGTGAGTTCTTTCACTGCTGTTAGGGTTGTGGGTTCCTGTCCAGTCTCCTGTAATCTCTGGTATTACAGTATAAGCCTTGCAACCACAACTTTATTTTTCTTAAATTGCCAATTACCATGCCTCTTCTGGTTTGGTATTTCATAAGACCGGTGAAAAATCTCTTCAGCCACAGCGGACAAGCAGAGGAACAGGTTTTCATTTAGCACAAAAATGAGGATTTCACTAAGGTTTGGATTTCTACAGCTTTACATTCACACAGTGTCATACATCAATTTCTGCCTGCTGGACTATCTGGTAATTGTGAGTGACTTGCTCTAGGTTTTGGGGGGTCTGAGCATTACCTTTGTGCTGGGTGGTGGTCTGGGTGTGCTGCTGGGGAAAGGGAGGATATCTTCTTCTTCTTCAGATCTCTGATATGTCAGTAACTGCAGCCTGCCTTTATGTTAGAGCAGGCTGATATTTTGGATAGTCTAACCTCTTCTGGGCACTTCCAGTTAAGTACATATAAAGGAAGAAGATTGGCAGCCTTGGAGAGGGTCTGATTCTACTGCTGCTGGCATGAGTACAAGCATAGGTACTACCCTGGGCTGGTTCTGAATTTCTCTGGGGATACACATATATCTTCAAGGTCCTGTCCATCAGGTCTAAGTAGAACTGAATGACCCACATAGGCTTGGATCCAAAAGATCTGTCAGTCCCAGGGGACTCTGCAATGGGGGTTATAATGGAAGGATCTGGTTTTTGGCTGCACAAAGACAGGCCCTAGAGATTTTGAGGCTCACGTGCATACACCTTGGATGCTAAATCTCTATAGGCTCTAAGGAAATGCTTCATTGCTCTTCACTGCTGCCAGCTGATTGAAATGAGGAAGGACCTAGGCTGGTTTGATGTTTAGGGTCCCAGAAGGTGATCTGTCTTGATTAAAATAAGCTTATAGTTGTGACTATAGTTGTGTTTTGCTACGGGGAAATATTGTTAATTTATATAGCTAGAAGCTTAACTGATGTACTGACTCATGCTCTCTGGTCTTGAAAATGATTCTCTTGGAATCCAAGCATACTAATGATTGACACTAATTGTTTTCAGTCATGTAGTGAATTTTATGGATAATGCTTATGTGAATAGATGGTGGGTGCAGATATTAGGGTGTAATCACACAGCAGGCGTGTTGCGGTAGCAGTGGCTCTTTCAAAAAAGGTCAGAATAATTTGTGGTGACTCTTATTTTAAATGGTGTGTTTACCAGGGGTAAAACTGGCCCAAAAAGGATTTAATAAAGATGACTTAATCCTCTGGAGATTACTGAAGTGGAAGGATGCTTGTTTTTTGCATACTCTGCCAGACAGATTCCACCGGAGTGATCTGGATTGATTTCTCCATGTCTTTTGTTTTTAAAATATGCACTGTGTTCCTCAGCTGGCTTCTGCTTCCAACTTGGTAAGCTGCTTGGCCTTGCCAGCCATCAGGTTTGTTTCACTGAGAGTTTCCCCTGTTTGTGTGGAAGCATCTCATTGCACCACTGGAGATTAATTCTCTTCATTTCTTCTGCCATACAGTTCCTTTTCGCTGCCTTTTACAGGTAAAGCTTCATATGGGGGGGGTGGGGAGAGGAATTTCACTTGATCATATTTAGTCACAGGGTTTTTCATGTTTTCCTCTGTTCTGCAGACTGTTTTTCACCCTGATGTTAATACTCATCTCTGCCTGAAACAGGATTTCGATGGCTGATCAATAATTCTGGGGGCTGCGCTGCCCTCCTCTAGCAGCTCCGGGCACACAAGGGGATGGTGCATGTGCAAGAAAGGCTTGGTGCCTTGTGTCTGCAGTCTAATTAGTGATGTCAGTTAGGCTGCTGTGATTTACCCAACTTGAGAGTGCAGGCAGACAGATTTAGAGTCCTCTGAAGGGAAGAAGCAGCATGGTTTGAGCTCAGTGAGGCCAGGAATGCAGGTGAATTCAGTAGCAAGCTGACCAATGGCTTTATGCTGGTGTAGACTATAAAGAACAAAAACAGCAATGATGAAAGCAGCCATTATAAATCTGCTGCTTATTGCTTACAGCTTCAGGCTGACTTAAAATCAACTTTTATTAGCTCCATATTAGGGGATTGTTTCCTCTAGATTTGATTACTAGGATGGATATATTTGAAATCTGCATTTCCATATAGATAGAACTGCTCTCTCATAACCCTACTGCATTCCTGAGGAGGAGGAGGAGGAGTTCACTGGGGCTGATGGTTGTTAAAGGAGTAGCTGCAACACAGGCCAGGGAGAGTGTGGAGAGGAGGCACTCGGGTGGGTATAGTATCTGCAGTGACTTTACCTGGCAGTGGTCTGTAATTGCCCAGTGTTTTATTAGACTGACTGGAGAATTTGTCTGAACTAATACTAGGACCTACCTTTTGATGGATGGACCCAGGATGCTGCTATCCTACTTCAAAGGGAAGGAAACTGAGGCAGAGATGTAGCTTTTCTGCATTGGGAAGGGCTTAAGGATCCTTAATAAGCTTTGAGCAAGCCAGGAATATTTATCCTTGCATGAGACAAGCAGGTGCTGCTCAAAGAGGGATGGGTCTTCCCCATGAAGTCCTGTGGGAAAGATGCTGGCTTCCAAAACTGTTTAATACTTTATAGTTTGAAAAAAAGTAAGGGCAGTTATAACCTGAAACACAACTTCTGGGCTGGCTGTGTGGCACAGTAACCTACAGAACTGTAGGTTGAGAGCCAGTCCACCCTGGTCACCTTTTCTTACAGCACAGAGCAACTTGGTGGACTTTGTAGTGTTGAATTTATGGTTGGAATCGATGAGCTTAAGGGTCTCTTCAACCTAAGTGGTCTGTGAATCCTAGCAGCTTTGGGGACAGGAGGGCTTGCTGTCCCTTCCTCTGCTTACAGACATGAGGTTTCATTCACTCTCCCTTGGAGTGGCTCAGGCAGAAACCCATCAGGCTGCTGATTCCTTCTCCCTTTCTTCCCTGGGCTAGTCTTCTGACACTGGTGGTGTGATGTGACTTGCAGAGAGGCCACTTGAGTGTGGGGCTGGTGGGGGTAAGCAGCAGTAACAGAAGGGAGAGGAGCAGCTCTGCTTTCTGGTGGTGGAAGCTGTCAGCTTGGGGTGAGTAGCCCACCCTACTCAGTGAAGGTACTCCTCTACTCTCACTTGGAGTGGTAGCTTCCAGCTGGCATGGTAACTGGGATTGCCCAAGGTCTGTTTCCACCTCTACCATAGTGGGAGACCTGGAGGTGAATTGCTTTACCACAGGCTCTTCTGTCTGTGAATCAAGGGTGACAGCTCTTTTGTGAGATGTTGACATCTGTGATGAATACTGTGTCCTGCAGCCTGTGCCAGATTCCCTTTCTTCATGTGTAACCCTTGCTGCAAACACCTCCTACCTTGAGATCTTTAGTGACAGGTGGAAAATTGCTCTATTAGCAGAACAAGGAGAAGTTAATCCCTTCCAGCACGAGTTTCTTTATGGCTGTGGAAACTTTGAATTGAATATGCAATAACGGGTAGGGAAAAATTAAGTACAATCATGTAAAAGTAGAATTACTCCAAATTGATTTTCTCCCCTTCCTTCTTGTACTAATTTTGTACCTATTTGATGTTGCTGGAATGAGCTCACTTTGATGGAAGTGACTATTAGTGAGATACCCCGGGAGTCTCCGGGTGGAATTCAGCTGAGAGTTTTCCAGGGCACACATTGGTGAGTACTGATGCTCCCTTCTCTTATTTTGAGAAGTAAACCTTACCCTGCTGATACAGTGGGGTGGGAGGCTACCTTTGAAGTCTTACCTAGAGTTCCCTGAAGTAATTCTGAGGGTTTGTGTTTCATAGTCTTTTGTGTCGGGGTTAATAACGCAGTGAACCTGCTGTCATGATATTCCCTTTCAACCAGTGTGTATACTGAAATGTATAGAAAAGCAGAAGTTGCAGTCCCTGGGTTGCAGCAGTGGCAGAGAACAAGACCTCTGTGTGTCCAGGTGCTACAGGTTAGCTTGTCCCTTGCTGGCAGGTGACTGGGCAGAGCAGTTGTGACTTGAAGCTTTGTGTTTCAGGTGGGTCTCTGAACACGTCAGCTCCAGCAGCCGACTGTGAAAGGTTTGCTGAGGATTTATTTCTGTTTCTTGCTGGGATATGCCAGGGCCTCAGATTTCTTTGCAGTGTGGTGTTCTCCTGTGTTCAGTTCATTCCACTATGGCATTGGGCTTTCAAAGTTGTGCTGTAAAGCTGTACCAACAGAGCAGGGGGAGAGGAGCTGTAGCTGAAACATGCTTTGCACAAAGATGCTGCCTTTGAAATAGGGAGCTTTGTGTTGCTGGTCCTTTGCTGCCTCATAGCATCAAATATTCATTCCATGTCTGCATTTTGATTGTGATAGTGTGATACAAGAAGACATGATGTTGCTTCAAGCCAGCAAAACCACAGAGCTGTCAGAAAGGAGACCAGAGCTACACGGAGCTATTTCTTCACAAGAGGGAGTCGGCAGGCATGTCTGGGGTAAAGAGTGAAACTGTTTGGAAAAGCAGGGGATAGCCCAAGAGGAGCTGGAGTTCTTCTGAAAGAGGTGGTATTTGGATTGAAGATGTAAACCCCTAGTCCTTTTGCACATAGAAAGAAAAGGCAGTTTAATTCATAGTACAACAGGCTGCATAATAAACAGAGTGGTTGGTAACCTGTTCACCCTGAGCTGTTGGCTACTCCACAGACTGCATAGTAAAAGGTCCAAGCTTATTACCTTGGATTATTGCTGGTGTAACAGACTGCAGGTAATAAACAGGCACAGGTATATTACATTCCCCTCTTTCTAGAAAAGGCAGAAAATGTTATGTTTTCCCTCCTCCTATTCTTGGCTCGTGCTGGGATACTGCAAGACTGCCTCAGTGTAATGCTGTTGTCAGTGTAGCCCAGGTCAGCAAAGACTAAGTGTGGTTTCCATAGGACTATTGTGTGATCCATGTGAATAATTCTGGTAGTTACCACCATCTCCTCTGGCTTGAAGGGTGCCTTCATTCTGTTAAACAAGTGGTTTTAAATACTCTATTGGTCTACCAGTAAACCAGCTGCACTGTGTGTTTCCCTTCAGCTGCAGCTGGGACATACAGGCTGGGGCTTGGCTGGAGGTGTGTGTTCTGCAGAAGAAGTGGTGGAAGCAAAGGGATTGATTGCCAGGGCTTGTGCTGTTCCCAGACTAAGCCATGGCCATCACTCTCTGGGCTGTCAGTCTGGTGCTTCCTGAGAACCATGTTCACAAGCTCCCATGCTTGATTTTCCTAATGCTGCTGTTAGTGGAGCCTCAGCACATCACCTCCTCTCTGCAGCACAGTTTCTAGGGTTTACACTATGTTCACATCTGCTGGAGAAACCCTGAAAGGAGTTGTTAAGCAGTGCTGTGGATAGAGGAAGGTCTGTCCAGTGATCAGGGTCACTGTCAATAGTTATCCAAGCTAATTCCCCAGATAATTACTTGTTACTTCAACTTGAAGTATGAAAATGTAGAAAGGCATTTGCCCTGGCAGTTTTACAGGCCACATAAACTTGGAAGGACATCCTCATCAGAATCACATATTTGGCCTTTATCACAAATAATCACTCTGGACAACTGAGAAATATTTCTCACGGCACATTCAACTCCTGGCTTGGTCAGAAAACCTCTAACTCTCCCTGCCAGTGCCCTGCAAGAGAAGGGTTGTTGCTCCTGGCAGATGAAAGCCCAGATAGCAGCTCACACTGGTCCTGCCTGGGGAAGGAGAGATGGGGAAGCTGGTTTTTAACCAAAGCTGTTCATGTCCAGCCACTGTAACACTCTGCTTGGGCACAGAGACTGAGTGCTGTGTCTCTGTGGATGGAAAGCACTTTCTTACATTCAAGACTTTGGACTGGGCAATACCTTGGAGCTTGACATCTCCTTAGCAGTGCACAAAGGCTGAGAACCTTAACTTTTCCTTCCTGAAATCCTGCATGTTCCTAAATTTGGAGTTAATATTTACCTTGTTTGATCATGGCTTGCATTCAGAACTCCCTTGCTGCTGCTGTTTGTGTACAGCAGCATGGCAGGGCCCTTGGAAAGGGTTTGGACCAGTCTTGTGGAGTCAGTACAAGCTTTGCTGGGCAGCCCAAAGAAGTCACAAGAGAAGTAAAGATCTGTGTTCTCCTAAAGCATCCCAACAGAAGCATCAGGGCTGGTTTTTCTGGAGGAGCATTTGAATAACAGTGTCAGCTCGCTGATCACTGTGAAACCAACCCAGGGATGAGGATGAGCCAGTGGCACTCGGTAGCAGTGGCCATCACCCGTGCTGTGCTCATTCCTGAGTGATAAGAGGAAAAGTGAACAGACAACAGATCAAACTTGAGGAGTGGATGTCCCCTGCTGGAGATAGAGGTGTTGTCAGACTGACTGCTCAGTCCCAAAGGAACTTGAAGCTCAGCCTGGCTGGAAGGTGTAAGCATGCAGATCTAAATGAAACTCCTCTTGGTGCTGGGTGGGTTAATCTGCTCCTCTTTGGGCTTTGGTAGAGCTCATCTTGTATCTGCATTACTGTAAAACCTGTTGTCAGAGGATGCACTTGGAGCCTCGGCTGAGGGGCTGTCATTGACTGTGTGCCACTGGATTGGGAGTGTGGAAGCAGGTCAGTGTCAGTGGCTGGTGGCTATTTGGAGGAAGTTTAATGCTCTCTCTGTGCTTCACAGTTCCCTAGATCAAAACTCGCTGAAATACAGAAAAAAACCCCAACACCAAACTTGGTTTTGAAGAGCTCTTGGCCAGGCTTGAGTTTTCCCCCAGTCTGACTGTTGAAAACAGAGCTGAGTTAGTGCTGAGGCAACAGCAAGGAGCCCAAACAGTGTATGTATCACTGGCTGTATCTTGTGAGGGTCCCCCGTGGCCAGCAGTTAACAAAGCTGCTTTAAGCCCTCTGACAAACATTTAATTAAAGGCCAGAACGTGCTTTGCTGTCACTCAGGAGGCGTGTGGCTCCGTGGGCTGGGTGCCTGGAGCAGCGGCCAGAGGCCTGGGGCAGTGTGGGGTTGTTCCCTCCTGCAGCTCTGCCTGCTCGTGGGCACACAGGAGTCAGGTGCCCTCAGGAGTTTGTCCTCAGCAAACTGCTGCAGCAGAGGTGTCTCTTCTGGCTCTCCTGACACAAGTGTCCTTTCCTGGATCTCTTCTGCCACACCATCTGTTGTCACAAACTGTCTCCTCCTCGCTGTTACATGACCTTTCACTGGAGGGTGGCCTTGTGGCTGGCTCTGTAGTCTGCTATGGTGACAAAAGGCTACAGTGGGTTCTTGCCTCAGTATGGTACAAGGTCTGTGTGCTTAGGTGAGATTCTCATTTAACTATGGACTTACATGAAACTCCTGCAACTCCCATGCTGCTCCGTCATTTGGAGCCGGAACGTCGGGAGTGTAATTGGAATATTTCCTCTGGCTCCTGTGGGGCTCTGGCAGCCAAAGCTGACTGAGGGCTTATTTCTTTGTGCCTGGTAGAACAGCTTTAGCTCCACTGAGGGAGGGTTTCTTCTGGAAATTGGACAGGCATTTTAGAGAATGAAATAGATGTTGTTTATTTATTACAGCTACATCCCAAAGGCATTGGCTTAGAGGCAAGGCAGGCATCACAAATACAGTATATGGTGCTTGGCTGATGCCTCTGAGCACTTACTCCTCCTCCTTTACCCTTCTCAAACTGTTTGATCTTGATTATAAGTATTAAGCCCAGGAGACAAGTCCACTGTGCACTTCCATGAGTGCCCTTGTCCAGTAACTGGGGATGACATATAAATTCATCAACTTCCTTCAGCTCTGTTCTGAATTACAGAAAAGAGGATGTACCCTGTATTTTTAACAATGCACAGGCTGCATGTTGTTTGTTTTCTGAAAGCTGTATGTTTCCAGTCAAGTGGGTGTTGGTTATTTTGTGGCAGTAGATACGAGGTGCATGTTTAACCCTGAGGATGCAGCATAGCTTTGAAGCTAGGAACAAAAACCCCAAAGCAAATCTGGGCTGTGGAGGAAAAGGTGTGAAAATGAGGTAAGATGGACTGTTTTGTGCAAGCACACCCTGATTGCTGAGGAGGGTGAGATGGGAGAGGATTCTTGGAGAGAGCTTCATCAGTGGGAAGAAGGGGATTTTTGGACAGTTTGGACTTCTGGCTTCTCATAGCTGCAGGACTGATGCTCTTAAGAGCATCTTTTGGGCTGTAATGAGAAGGGGCTGTTTCTAAGGGCACCCTGAGGTAGTGTCACTGCAAGGGCTGAGCTTGGTTACTTTGGAACCAAGTAACCAGCTGCTGGGGCAGGGTCCTGCTTAGATGACCAGGAGTGTTTCCCTCAGGTGAGCACACAGTTGTGCTCCTGCCCTGGAATCAGTGGAGTGGAGGCTGCAGTTCTGACACACAACTGTCAACTCTGGCTCTTAGCAAAGCTGCTGGAGCAGTGGCAGGTTGGATGTGCTGAGCTGTGCTCTGGCACTGGGTTAGTTTCACATCCAGCTATTCCAGCTGGTCCCTTCGAGTTGCTGGTGATTTACACCAGGGTTGCTGAGGACGGGTGAGCTCACCCTGCCGACGTTGCCTAGGAATGTTTTCCTTATCCTATTTGCACTGTAAGAAACACTAATTGAAATTCATGCTCATATGTCTTATGAACTATGAGTCAGAGAAATAAAAGCACTTAATCACTTAATGAAATTACTGCCTCTCCAAGCATGAAAAAAAGGTGGTGGTGGGGGAAGCATGAAATGTTTTATGGCAGTCACTTTAAAAACAAGTCTCTTCCTACTTCTTTGTAGTGTGTGTGTAACTTGGTGCATTCACTTGGTACCAAGTGAGTAAGACAAACCTGGGGGATTTTAAACCACACAGTGGCACCTTCTGCAACTGTGCAGGTGACAAACCCATAGTTGCAGTCAAATTCCAGTTTGACCAGCAGCTTTCCGTGTCCCTGAAGCTTTTTTCTGTCCCTCTGCTGTGAAAGCCTTCACTTCAGTCCAGGCTTTTTCTGCTGTGCTTGGCATGTTCTGTAGAAGGGTCTGTGTTGTGTTTAGATGGATGTGTGTGAACACTGGGAGAATTGATTCCTGTCAATTATAGAGACTGGAAGGAGTCTGGAGACTCCTTGAAATGAAAAGCACTGGAAAAAAAGTGAAACATTAATTATTTATCTCCCGGTGTCATTATTGTATAGGGTTTAAATTACTACTTCAAAATCATTTCTCATTACACTGTACTGTCATCTCTGCAGATACAAAGAGCTTATACACAGCAGATACCAGAGCATGCAAAGCACTCTGGATTTATTAGGGAAGACTCTCCCCTCCCCTCCCTCCCGTTCCTCCCACTAGCCAACTGGATTAGTTTGGACTAAATTAAATAGGCTCAAAAAGCCAAAAGAAAGAGGCAAATCAATACAGAATAAGAAATTAAAAATCGCTTCATTGAGTTTATTTTAATCTGCAAAGTTGTAAAGTGCTTAAACTGCAGATCCCACACTCTGAAGGAGTCCGGGGGGATTCTCAATCTGGGTTTGGAGCGCAGCGCTCGGGGCTGTGGTTCTGGTGCCTCTGAAATTCGGTTTCTTTTGTTCCCAGTGGTCAACTAACTAGATTTGTACCTGGGGGTGGGAGTGAAGGGAGGGGGATGTACATCATGTATTTTTTGCACAGCACCAATGGTTTGGTGACAAGGAAGCCCTTTAGGATCTCTGAGTATTTCACCCTAGAAATAAACAACTTCCTCTTGCTGGGCCTGTTTGCCCCCCTCCCCTGCTTAGATGGTGCATTCTTTTTTCCTGAGTAATACATCATTGAAGCAACTCATTCTGGTGATGAATTACTTGTACATGTTATCAGATGGGCCTGTTCTGATACTCCTGCATCATCCAGAGTATTACACTAATATATCAACAGACTGAGCTGCTGCCCCGATTAGGCGCCTCGGTCTCATAGATCACGGTGTGATACACACCGTGTGTGCACATGCACCAGAGCCTGCTGGGAGGGTGTCCAGAGTGATGCCCCTCAGTGAGCCTCTCCTGCAGCTGGGCAGAGGGAGGTTCTGGCAGAATTTGGGGGCAGGCTTGCAAGTGAGCCCCCAGCCAGCACAGCATGTTAAGGTTATGGAGCACTTTGAGTTGTGGAACCGATGTCTTTGGATGTCTGAGGCTCTTGTGACAGTCTTCTGAAATGTGCCCACATACCCAGCAGCTGTCTGTGAGCTCCTGGAGGTGTAGTGTTCCCTCTTCTTTTGAAAGCATTGGAACAGTAACACTGCAGGGTCCCCAAGCGCTGAGGGGGGCAAGCGTAGTCGGAGGGGGCAGCTAGGCCTAAGAGCAGAGCATGGGGGGGTGTTTCTCAAACCCTGAACATCTGGGTGCAGTTTTGGGGGGGAAGGGTCACTTACTAGAACATGAGGTCTGTATTTGGTACCAGATCTTTCTGCAATTGTCTTTAGATAAAGGCTTCTGCCTCAGGCTAATCTATGTTTGGATGTCTTGAACTTGTCTTTAAACTGTTGCAATTCCCAAGGCCTGGGCATTGCTTCTGATCCTGCTTATTGCTTTAGTTACTCAGCTGAGGTGTTGTTCAGTTCTTCCACAGCCAGTCTGAAATAGCCACACCTCAGGAGCCTGCAAAATCAACCTTCACATGTGTGACAACACAGTCTGTTCTCTTTGGGTGCCTGGGACTGAAGCCAGAAGCTGCTGGAGTCAGGGAAGGTGGTTCAAGAGGACATTGGGTCGAGTGTCTGGTACAGCATGAAAAACGTGCAGTCTGCTTTGTGGGTGCTGCCCCATGGCTGGGTGCTGCCCCATGGCTGGGTGCTGCCCCATGCTGTCTTTCCTCTGCCCCCACACACAAATCCACACTTCTTGTTGGAGGAAGAATGGCTGTGACCTCAACCTGACATTTCTCTCCAAACAAGATGCAGCCAGGAAGCGCAAGTTATTTGCATCCCAGCTAAGATGTTTATGGATTTGTGGATAACTTTAGAGACAGTTACTTTATATTCAGGGCAATCTTTTGCAGCTGTTGAGAATGAATTGCAAAATTAAAAAAAGCAAGTAACTTGTAAGGGGAAAATAAGTCTGGGTTTGAGTAGGAAGCTAGGAAGTAAATAACAAGGATTATACCCCAGAACCTCAGGATAACAACCTAATGTAGTGCTGAACTGAGACACGAATTGGAGACATGAGTTGGATTAGAGCTTAGATTTGGCCACTCAGTGTTTATGCAAGAACATTCAGATCAAAGCAGAAAAGATGGGTTGTTTAGATGTTTCATCCTCTCGGTGTCTAGGAGGACTGATAATAGAAAACTATCTCTAGAGATGTCTGTCCTTATCAGATGACCTGAGCAGGAAAGGACTCAAAACTCTACAGACAAAGGAACCATTCTTGCAGGGCTGTAGGGCCTGTAGCTATGTGGTAATTCTGCAGAGACACCTTCCAGCATGCAGAGCTACCTGAATGGTGGAACCAAAGCCAATAACCTGGTGAAATGGAAGTTCAGATTTCAGGTGTCCTTGTGGTCCCCCGTGGTCTACCTGAGGCACAGCTTAAGGGAATGGTGCACGGTACATTTTTACATCGAGCTAAGTGCTGGGTTTAGTAAAACTCACCTGGAGGAGAGGAGGTGGCCTTTCCCTGTCAGGATTAGTTATGCCTGTGTGATTTGTCTCTCCTCTGCCAGGTTACATGAGCTCAACTGGCGTTAGCTAATAAGTTGGGTTGTCTGGCAGACATGGTACATGTCACACATGATTTCTTCATGATTTAAAAATAACATGCCTGCTCCAAGGTGTTAACCCGATGAACACGAGCATCTGACACACATACAAGTTATTTAAGTCCTCCTGCATCCAGTCTGGATTCAGCTGGTGTGACAATTTGCTTTGTGAATGCTCCTTCTCCTCCCACAGTTTCTGCTGTCTGAAAGAGGACCGACACGTATCAGTTACACTCATTAGCTTTGCAAAATGTGACTGTGATTCATAATCATCTGCTGCTTTGAGACAAACAAAACCCAAAACTGTGTTTCTTCGTCTCTGCTGGCAGTACTTGTCTGGGGACTCGGGCTGGAGCCTGGAAAACAAAAATCTTGTGGAGATTTTTTAAAACTGAAGAAAGAAATGAATTTTCTCCTAGCTTATATGGGCCCTGTTAAAGTATCAAACTATGCAAGAACCATGGTTATTTAACCTCACTAAAAATTTCCTGCATTTTAGATGATGTTTAGATATAGGTGTGGGTAAATTTGGACCTTGGAAAAGCATGCTTTTCCCTTGTACAGCGTTTGCACTGGTGTCATCTGCTCTTTTGTCCTTCATGAGGTTTCTTTTCCCACAATGGAGAGCAGTAGGTGAGGGAACATGTTCTTATTTCCTCACAGAGCTGGGGAACAAAAGTGTTGCAGTTGGCTGACAGCAATATATAACCAGAAGGTTGCTATAACCAGCTGACCCAAAGGCTGGGAACAGGCTGGCCTGTCCTCTCTGGAGACCCTTGTGCTTACAGCAGGGTTCAGTGCTCTCCACCTGTCCTGCTGGTGCGGAGCCGCGCAGGGGAATGCGGTGGAAGCACTTGCTGTCTCTTCTGGTCACCTGAGGTGACCCTCAGGGAGGGTTTGAGAACTAAATTAGCTTCGTTTTCCCTGAAAAACCCCGGTGAAGAGAGGAACAGAAGCTGAGACTTTAGTCATCAAGCCCAGTCTGTACTTGCTGAGCCTTGGACACAAAGGCTCCAAACTGCAGAAACAAATGTCCATGCTAAGGTTTGCCCTGCAGCCTCCTGTTCCACTTGGCACTAAACATGCAGGTTTCTTTTCTAGGCACTCCATGGAAACTTCAGCTGAATGGACCAACAAACAAAGCCCAAAAACAAACAACCAAACTTGAAAGAGTAAATCAGTCTCATAGACCCAACCTCTGCTGGTTCCCTTTACCTGTTCTGGCAGGGGGATGGACTCTGTCTCTGGAGGTCCCTTCCAACCCTGATGGTTCTGTGACTGCTTTAGCTTTGCTCCCAGCTGTGTAACTGAGGACCTTGGGGCTTGTCCTTGATTTCACATGCCCTTTGCTGATCTGAGCTGTCAGCAGTTTGGGGAGGGGTCAGTACTCTACATGCTGGTCCATGTGCTGTGGACAGATATTATCACCCTCTGGGAATAAGGGGGGTGTTCCCAAGAAGGTGATTTCCATAGGGAATCGCCAGATGAGCCGTGCTGACTTCATTCAGTCCCCCTGACAAGTTTAGCAGTCAGGTAAGGAGTAGACCTGATGTCAGCTGGTTACTACTTGGTGCAAGGCAGCCAGCTGGGGGAGCGCAGAGCTGCTTCTGCAGGATTTTCTGACTACCTCGAGGTTATCCTTTAATCTTCTCCAGTAGGATATTCATATGCTGTTTTTCAAAAGCTGGAAGAATTTTTTTTCCTTGACTATTTTAAAAGCAGTAAATCAGGGCATGCTTTGCGGGCCTCAAAGCCTTGGTGGTGCTTTTTCCAATAACACAGAGTTTGCCTCATACAGCAAATAGCTGCTCAAAGACTCTTTTTCTTGCTAGCTACAGCACCTGAAAGCTAAACTTCCTTCATTAACAATTAATGACACTTAGGCTTCATGCTCCTAATAATGTCATCACTGATTACACGTTTAAATGGCAAGACCCGGTTGTCAGGGAGAGCATCCGGAGCCTACTCCAAGCAAATAGGTCAGCGCTGGGGGGGGGCTGTTGCATGAGATGTTAGTTAAGCAGTATTTGGACAGAGGGTCTTCATGATCTTTTATTGGGAGGTACATGATCTGTTAGTGAGCTGTGAGGAATTGCAAATGGCATTTTCAGATCAGAAAGACCAGGGGGCTGCAGAAGGCGTGCTGCTGCTGGTACTATCCCATGCAGAACGGCCTCCTGAGAGAGCTGGGAAAACTACAACCAGTTTCTCAGCCTGTAATTCGTGGATTATCTCAGTCTCTGTGGAAAGGTCACTGGTGCATGGAGGTGCAGATGAGCTCTCCATAGGGCAGGGGAATGGAGGCAGCATGTCAGAGGGGAAATGCTGCAGGAGATCAAGCTCTCCTTCACTGACAGCATCACTTGAACAAACCCCCTGGCCTACCACCATAGCTAGTCAGTCCTGCAGCTGCAAGGCTGTGGGTGGACACTAATGCCTGTGGAGTGGCTAAAATCAAATAAGGAAGGAAAACATCTGACAAGTAACTTGTCTCATCAGGAACAAAATTTTCAGCTGATTTTGCGAGCTCGGGGTGAAGGTGATGTTCAAACCCCAATTTACACTTAGGTTTAAATACAACAGTGTTTTTTCATATTGCTTGAAATCTTGGGACCAGTAGAGCAGTACCTTTGGATGTGATATCTCTGCATGTCTGCCTTAATCTGTTCTTTCTGAAATGCTCTGGGGAGCAAATGGGGTAGGTGTGTATCTCCTGCATTCCCAAACACTCCTGTTTCTGTCTGGAACCCCAGTGTTTTTCCAGGCTCCTGCCTTGGAAGCTGCAGTGGTTGTTATAATAGAAGCAGCCTTAGGCCAGCACCTCACCTTCTGGGAAACTGCATTGCTCAGATCTCATCCTTTTTATGCTTTGAGAGTGTCAGCTAAGAAAAGGAGGGTGAGACTTGGGATAGAAAACAAGAAGATCTTGTTAGGCTCATTGTGCAAGAGCCCCTGAGCCCTGTTAGGATACACTAGTGTGCTCACACTCACTCATTGCCTTCCTGTTGTGTGCAGGCTGACTTGTTTGGAGCTGTGGCCATTCCTCTTTGTTTTCAAATGAAGTGCTGTCAGCGCCATCTGAAATGTGACAAACTGTAAGAGTGGTAATTAGCCCTGTCACAGGTATCAAAGCTGGGAGAACTCCCCTGAAAGCCCGGGTAGTGGCTGAAGATGTTAAGTGAGGCAGGTTTCAAGCTAACAGATGTGGTGCAGCTAATGAGAGAGCTGAAAGCTGCCTTCTCCTGAAAGCAGAGCACTTGGGACAGTTATAGGGCACAAAACCTGTGAAGGAGTTGGGAGGTGTCGTGCCAATGGACTGCACTTACTGAGCATTCAGCATCCAAATCCCAGTGAAACATCCTGGCAGTTCTTACCTTGAAGAATTCAGGATTCTTTTAATTCAGTGCTGAATTAAAAGAATCCTGTCTGCTCTGGAGCTTGCTTAGATGTGTGCTGATGTGCTGTACCCCATGGTCCTTTGAGGACTGCATCCTGGACCTCTCCCTGTTCTTCTCTACTGTCACTGTTCCAGTAGCATGTTGTCCTTTGACCACTCTATCTTCTGGAAAGCCTGGTCTCCATAGTACTGTTTTCTTTTAGGACAATGAATGCCATAAGCTGGGTAACACGAGGGGTTTGGCTTCAAATTACAAGATTTTCAGGCAAAAAGTGCAAACAGTTCAATTCCTAGCCTAGTTATCTTCCTGGAGGAACTTGATGTGTGTTCCTTAAAAACAGGCTTTGAGCTGTAAGTAGAATAAATGTTAGGCTAATCCCAATTACTGTGTGCAAACACAGGTCTTGAAATGCTGTGTCTCTACTTAATGTGCTCCTCTCCTTCCCTCCCTCTCTGCCCTAGTGAAACACTAACAGCTTGCTGATGTGAGTATCTTGGAGTTAAACTAAAAGCAGCAACAGCAAGAGTGGTCAGGCCCTTTTTTTTTTTTTTTTTTCAGAAGGGGAGAGCCAGCCACTCAAACTAACACTGGTGGTACTGAAAATGTCTTGCCTGGCCAGAAATTTTAAAATCAGTCATCCTGGAACAGCCATGGTATTGCTGGAAGAAATAGGGATTTTTGTAGATGCACTTTCAGGGGGTGGGAGATCTGTTGTTTCTTCCATGTGGTTGTACCAGTTTCAAGCTGTTCTCTACTATTGGGAAACCTTGATTTTTGTTTCAGCTTTAACTGAAAGACCCAGCTTTCATGAACTTGGCCTGGAATGAAATTTCCTGCCACAAGCTGTGAGTTTGGACTATAAGTAGAACTTTAATTATCATAGATCCCACGTAGTAGATTTGACAGTACTATATTGGGAACAGTTTTCCAGGGCAGTGCTTGGCTGTTGCTGGTGATTCCATAAGTTCTCAGTCTCCCCAGCCTAGAATGTCACTTTTGTTCAAAACACTCTGTTCAGTTATCAAAGCTACTTCCCCAAAATAGTATTGATTTTTTTTTTGTAAACTCTGTATCAGTTATGGAGCTGGAGCCTGTGTGGTTGATAATGGGAATCCTTGAACTCGAGTTCAGAAAATGCCAAGATGTGGATCCCTGAATGTGTCATCTGGTAGATTAACACATGGTGGAAAGAGCTTGTAAAGAGCTTTCTGTGGTAGAGGCAAGTGAATACAGGTCCAGAAATGGGTCATTATGAGCTTGAGAGGACAAAGTCAGGCTGAGAGGCTGCCAGGGAGGTGCATTCTTATGGAACTTGAAGATTGGAACAGCTGGGTGACAAAAGTGCCTGGGGACTATTTTCCACAGTCTCACTGCATAGTCTGCTAAACGTCAGCTACCTAAATATCACTAGTTATTTTACTGAATTTATCCCTAGAGGGGCTATAATGAGAGAGAATGGGGAGTATATTTTGGAAGCAATTAGCCTTAAAAGTCTCTACTTTCTTTTTTTGAGCAGAGTCTTCGGGGAGCGAAGTACAATGTTGTCTAATGGGCTGGGTGTCTTCTATTGCCTGTACTCTATCTTGAGGCATGGCAGCTAAACATGAATCCCTGGCATCCCAAATTAGATTTTAAAAGCCTGAGATTCAAGGACTGAGAAAGGGGAGAGAGAGGAGAGGGTTTTCTCAGCTTGTGGTTAAATGCACTGCACTGCTGCACAATGAGAGTAAGAATAAGAAAGTTTTAAGGGAAAAGAGCCCCTCCTGTAACATAAGGAGCAATACAGATACTGTTTTAAAAAATAACCATGCTACAGCCTGGTCCTTTGTGCCTTTCCTCTCTCATGCTTTTGCTGTCCTCTGGTCAGCACAGCAAGTATGTATTTAACTTCAATGTCTGGCTCTTGTGAAGAGGGATTTAGGCACTTCCTTAAATGCTTTTCTGACCTGGGATCCAGTATGACTGCTGGAACACTTCCAGTTTGATCATCACATCTGTAGCTGTGTGAGGAGTGCAAGGGCTTCCTCATGGTACCCTTGGAAAGCAGTTACCGAGCTTCACCCTCGTGTCAGCTCTGAGGAGCAGCCAGCCTTAAGGGTTGCCACCAGAGAGACTGGCAGGGCTGAGAAGGTAAGAGGAGACCTTGTGTTGACTTAGGTGGACACCTTGGTGTCTCTGTCTTCATGTCTTCAGTGTTAAAACAACTTGAATCGTGACTTAGACTGTGCTGCTGAGGCTTTCGTCTGTCTCCTGCTGGAGAGCATACCTGAGTTTGGAACATCTCAGAACATATGTATGTTTATGTATACTGTGCTTAATATAATATTGTAATTAGTGGAATGAAAACAAGGTATTTAATATGTCTCTTCACACTTTTCATAGACAGTTTTTCACTATGAAAAACCCAAATGTAAATCTGCATTTTTAATGGAAAAAGTTAAAAATTCTCACCCATATCTGCCCTCAAGTGGAACATACCATGAGGTTATCAAGGTCTTTCTCAAGTTAGTCTGGTACATGCTTGTAGCTCCTTAGAAATCCCCCAAGTCTGATGCAAGGTGAAAATATTCCCGTTGTACCACCAGAGGTGCAGAGGGGAAGTGGGCTGAACTTGGGGCTACAAGTGGGTGAAAACGATGCCCCATCCCATCAGCAGCTGCAGAGCTCAGGAGGAGGAAAGCAGATTGATTCCTCTTGCATTCCTCACCCTTCTGTCACTGGGAACCCTGCCTGTCTCTGCCACCTCTTGTGTCAGCTCAGAGAGCTTACAGAGCAGATACCTGCCTGGGTCTGTGGCCATGGATATGTGCAGCATGTCCTACCTACGGGACCGACTCGGTGCCGCTCCTGTTTCACTCCAGGCCCACGCTCTGCCTCTGGCTTTCCCTGGCCTCGGCTGGGGTCTTCAGCTGTTCTCATAACACAGCTGTACAGCAGCTGGAACTGCTTCTGGGCATCCCTTCAGTGTGCCTGCAAGAGGAGGGAGATGCTATGCTTGCACTAACAACTGGGGCACAATAAGGTTTCATCATCAAAATGTCAACCACAGGAGTAGGATACTCCCGCTCTTGAGATGCATCGTGGCTCGATGCTGGCAGCAGCGGGATTGAGCTGGGTTCCAGTTTGCTTTTAAGGGCACATTTTATACCATTCTGATAGCACAAAGTGGCTTTATGAGGCTTTTTGCTCTGTACCTCTCATCAGTAGAGCTGTGCTTAAAAGCACGGTGGGGAGCAGCAGCAGAGTCTCCTGCTAGCTGGTGGGTCTGCAGCGTGATTTGCTGCTGCAAATCCCCATCCCACTGCTGGGGATCCTGTGGTGGATCCTGTTGCTCTGCACACACCATGACACTGCAGACTTGTCCCTTTGCTGCATCTTAACAGCACCTGGAAGATCCAGACCCCGCTGCTGCCCTGGTGTCTCTCCACCTCCTGCATGCACCTACCCGCTCGCTTCGCTGCTCCCCGTGCTGGGTGTATATCCCTGAGGCTCTTGCCCTCTGGGATATACAGGGATATACACCCATATCCATATGTCTCATATCCCTGAGGCTCTTGCCTCTTGCCTCAGGGATATGGGGAGCTGCAGGAGCCAGGGATGGAGAAATCTTGCCAAGGAGTGTCCTGAGATCCAGATGATGTGTAGATGACATGAGTGTTGTGTCAGAGGCTGAGGCTTGGAGACCAAACCAAATGAATCCTCTTCTGTCTCCGCAGCTTACCACGTCCTACCACTGGATCTGCTCTGGCAGCTTGGCAGCACAGGGTGTATTTTTCAGCATTTTAAAAGCAGGAGGAGAAGCTGCTCTTACTTAAAGCCAAGCCTGGGTTTTTCTAACAGTTAAGTTACTAATGAGGGGAATGTATTTGCTGCAGCTTTGCAGGGTGCTCTGCCATTCTGGAAGCTAAGTAGGGAAGCAAATGCATTAGGTGACCTAGGGAAAGGAGAATACCTCAGCTCTTCTCACCTGAGTGCTGACTCAGTATTCTCATGCTGCAGCAGTGAGAGACCCCAGGGTTATCATGGGCAGGTAAAGCCCAGGGAGGTAAACTGAAGTGAACACCAGTCTGACTCCTTTGTGAAGCCAGCTCCTGTACCAGCTGCAGTGGTTTGTTACTGGTGGACCCTGTGGGCCCAAGCATAGCAGGGGTAGCATGTTCCTTGGAGGCACATGTGGGCTGCAGCACCTTTGCAGATGCCTCTGAGGTGTCTCTGCAGTGTGGGTCTGGTTCTCCACGAAGGGAGGGTTGCCCTGCGTGTGGGCAATCTGCCTCCCTCTATTTCTTCTGTGTCTGCCTTGCTTCCTGAAATCAGGAGGTGTCTTCCTCTGCTCCTACACTTTCCCCTTCTCTTCGTGCTGAGAATTAGGTACTTGGGAGAATTAACTAATGTTTTTAGCCTAAAAATAATGAAAATGCTTTTTGGTGACAACCAAGGCAAAACAAGCCCATCTGTTCCTGAAACACGTGTGGGTTTGTCTTCACATACTCATTAATCATGAAGGCCGAGCATTTGGGAGAATTTTCCCATCTTTCCCCTTAAAGTGACCTCCCAAATAACTCCAAAATATTGGTTTTGACCCTTCCCATTAAGTGACATCGACAATCTGAGGAGCTGATGGTTTCTTGCCTGTTTGTTGCCTGGTTATTTGCTGCTATAAAACAGCAACAGAACTAGTAGAAATGGGCTGTTCTGTTTGTGCTTGTGCAGATTCCTGATCCAAACAATTTTTGGAGTCTGCCCCTTCCCTGCTGGGAAGTAGTTTGGCTCTTGACATCAGTAGCACTACAGAACTGGAGTCACTGGGGGGCTGGACCCCTCACACCTCATGAACTGGATCCCTGAACTGGCAGAGTGGGAGGTGGGCTGACTCTGCACACGTTCTGCACAAACACACAGAGTGAGGCCTCTGAGGGCTTCATCCCCAGCAATTTCAGAGTAGAAGAAGGCTTAAGGCCTGTTCCCACAGACAAGATTGAAACCCAGGTGCTGGAGACTTGTCTTTTGAGGCCAGTCCTTCCAAATTTAAAAGCAGAGCAGTTTTGGAATTTTAGAGCAACTTTTCAAATTCATATTAAGATTTTTGTAGAGAAACCCTTTTGGGAAACAACCAATGTCACTAATGGTCCAGTATTTCATTGTTAATGCTTTGTGGGGTAATTTTTGGGGCCTGAAAACAGGCTGGGCTCTAAACTTTCTGGAACAATACACCACGTCTGAGGGATTTGCTGAGGCAGCTGGATTTCTCAGTCTGGACAGGAGATAATTTAGACTTCTATTAGTTATTATCTTTCTGTTATTTTTAGCAGGCTAAATTGCTTTTACTTGTAAGGAAAAATTTGAAAATGTGAATCAGTTGTGCTTTAAACGAGAAGGAAGAATGACAGGTTGTAGTGATACAACTTTTCCCTGGTCTTTATAGAGCCCCATTTTCTCCTTGCTGGCCTGTCACGGTCTCAGTGTTTCCATCTGTTAAACAGTGTCTATAATTAGCCTGTCTTTCACAACTTCTCACATTTTGGCACTCCTGATACTTAGCTTACTGTATTTTGATTCCTTGGGAATAAATGTGAGAACAAAACATATTATAAGCCTTTATATTTTCTGTACCAGCCTTCCTTTTGATTCCTTGCTTTTCATCCTGCTCTCCTGCATTTGAGTTGCACCTCAGAGGGCTTTTAGCTGCTGTTTGCTGTGGTTACCTTGTGATCGTTTGCATATGCAAATGGTCTCTTGGAAGTACCATTAGAGTATGTGTCACCTCCACTGTAAGGTCTGTGTAGTAAGTTGCCAGTGTGGTATGATGAGCAAGTGGAGCCTGGCACCCTGGTTAAGGGATAAGCAGGCTCTCAGTGGGACTTCAGAGTGCCACCATGGATGGGGACCACCAGCAGAAATGTACCCTACAAAAGAAAAAGTAAAAGTAGTTCCTCTTGTGCTAGCAGCCAGAAACAAGGGGCCAAGTGGAGAAGGTATAAACCAGCTCCTACAGGATCTGCATGGGGTGCTCAGCAGCAGGATGGATGCAATGAACTCTTGCTGGAGGGGTGACTTGATTCTGAGGGGCATAACAGCAACAGAAATTAGCACTAAGAGAATCTCTTCCCCCTACAGGCTGTGACAATTGTGTTTATTAAGTTCAATTTTTTTTTTTTGCATGGAAAGAAACATAATAATTTACTGTCTCTTGCTCACTGGTTCCTGAGGGGGCTTTGGCTGGGTAATTGGTGATGTAATACTGACAGGTCCTAGTCCTTGCTCCTCAGTCTGCCTCCCTGTGATGTGTTTTAAACCATGGAAGGAGCTGAGTTGGTGATCCTTGTCAGTCCCTTCCAACCCAGAATGTTCTATGGAAGACCATGTTTTGAGAATGCAGGAGTGCAGGTGAGGTAGGTACAGGTCCAGGCAGTACAAGTTCTTTTTATCTTTAGTTCCCACCTCACCTGTGGGAGGGCATTAGAGCCAAGGCAATGGGAAAAGCTGTCAGCTGAAGAACTAGGAGAGAAGCTGAGCTGTGAGGGGATAAATGTTCATCTTGGGAGGGCAGAGTTGATTTCATGTCATAGTTTGACAGATGATGGGTTTTGTCCCTAACTTTGGAAATCAGTTGCTGTGATTTTGCAGCTCCTTGTTATGCAAAGGTTAATGGTGATCCCTGGATTGGAGCTTATCTCCAGCACTGGCCTGCAGCCACCTGGCAATGCCTCCTGGGGAGGGCAATGGTAAGACATGGCTCTACCTGCTAATCTGCTTGTTTCTGTAGAGCCTGTGCGAGGAACTAATTATTCTAATTACACATTTGTGATTTTGCTGGGGGAAATACCATTTGAAAGAATTACGCTATACTGAAACTTGTAAATGACAAGAAGCTGTGGACAAGAGATGGCACAGTCCTCTTCCAGAATGAGAGCAGGACTGCTGCCCTGCTGCTGTAGAGCTCTGGGTGCTGGGGGGGCAGCAGGCCAACAGCAAGTCCTGGGCATTCCACTGGCCTGAGTGGTCTCATCCCTGCCTGCACAGGGTTGGTAGAAATAGATGGAAATGTCTCAACCCTGCTGGTCTTGAGGCACTTCAGGCAGTGTAGAGCTGAGGCATAAACATTCTAACTTGGCTCCCTGTACAATAGGACCAGACACAGATATATTTATTTATTTATTTCTATTTCTTTGTTTGGGGAGGAATCAGTGGAGAAATAGAATTAATTCACCATGTACCGACTAGTGTAAGTGCTGTGTTGTGTTAGAAACATCCATTTAATTATGGAGCTGGATGGAAAGAGGAATGTCTGGTTTTGATTGCTGGGACTGCTTGGAATTAATAGGAAATTGTGAAGCAAAAACCAAGTGTGTCAGGATTTACCTTTGTGGCAGAACAAATGCATTGGTAGAGGAGCTCTGGCAAATGCTGTGTGAGTTTCAGAAGTCACTGGCCCCCATCCATTGAGCTTGCAGCGAGGACCCTGTGCTCCTGTCTCTGCTCTTGGGGTGCTGCTGCACAGAGCACTGGTGAGGGACATGCTAAGCTCTACCTTTGGCTTTACATTGCACAGCTCTGTACCTCCTGAGATACCCAGCCAAAAAAGAAGGAGATAAGGGCCCCCACCACAGAGAATTGTCAGTTGATGACCTAAGGATCCATGGTGGCTCCATGCCCAAAGCCACAAACCCAGCAGCCACCGATCTCCGAACAGGAGGAGGATTTCAGTGTCTTGGAAGCCTGGGGCAGATCACAGAAGCATCTCTTCCTGTTGCACCCATGCCCTCTAGACCTCATTTTTCAGCTGCCCAGGGGTTTTGAATGGTAAATCAGTGCCACAGACACCGTGCAGAGGCTCCTTTCTACCAACTGCTGCAAACGAGCCCCAGTGATTCATCCCCTCGGCGCTTTTCTTTGCAGACCTTTACACAACCGTACTCCAGTGACGTGTCAGGCTGGCTGGAGCCAGAGTCCTGTGAGAGAGCTGACCCTGTCGTCTGCACTGCAGATATATGAGTGATGACAGAGGTATGGCTGCCTTGGAGGGCTGGAGCTGTGAAATACTGCCTGGGGGCTGGAGCCGGAGCAGCGATGATGAACGTGTAATTACAGAACCGAGATGCTTTCCAGTCCCAAAGTGGCATTTCACAGCTATTACTGCAAATGAGAGAGAGCATTTACTTTTACTATTCATGTTTCTAGCCTTTAGAATGCTTTTTATTTATTTTTATTTTGAAATGAGATGGAGTTCTTAGATCTGAAAAGGAAGCAGTGTGGTTTCAGGGGGAATTGCGAGTAGGCTCCTATTCTTGCTTCGGTGGGGATGAAAGGGGCCTTTCATCTCGAAAGAAAGGCCTAGCAAGAATTAGTGGGATAAGCTAGAGCAAGACAGATGCAAATTGAATGTAACAGTGTAGTTGGTTGCCAGTGGAGCAACCTACCAGGGGAAGTGATGTCTTCAGACTGAGACAGGACTCCTTCTGGAAGCGTATTTCAGTCAAAATTGGGTTTGTTCCAGAAGTAAATGAATAGAATGTAATGGTCTGTGCTAAATATACAAGATCAACCTAAACTGTTTGTTCCTCCCTGGTATTGCATCCTCTGAGGGTGTCTGTCTTGTTTTTCTGGTTACAAGTTGTCAGTCCTCAGCTGGATAAGCTGGTGTACGAGCTCTGACATGTTCTTAGCTGAAGAGCTCCTCGTAGGAAGCGTTTTTTCTAAACTGTTTTGCATATTATTGATATTCATTTAAAAGAAATGCCCCAGTGGCTTTTTACATAAACAGATTTTGAAGAAAACATTAAAAGGGTCTACACTACAAGTTGGCCTTTTTAATGACCAGGAGAAATGCTGATTACACACACTGCTTATTTTTTTACTTTCATTGGAATGAGCTTTTTATAGACCCAGGAAGAAATGAAAGAGGTGTTGGGACTCATCATCACTCTTAGTGGGGACCAAGGGTTGCTGGACTTGGTTTGCTCATGCAGAACAGGAATTATCCTGCACAAGTGTGGCTGCAGCATCCCTGGTGCAGCCCCTCTCCCTTCCCAGGAGGAAGTGTTTCTCCAGTCCTGTTTCCAATGAAGCCAAGTGCTTCACTGGCCCTGCTTGTGCCAGGGGACTCGGACAAGGTGACCTCCAGGGGTTCCTTCCAGCCTCAGCCATGCTGAGCAAGCAGAGCTGACTGTCCAGTGCCCCATACAGCACAGAGCTGGGTCCCTGGCTGGGAACACAACTGCCACAGATCACCAGCACTCTCCCCCATCAGACACAACCACCTTCGTGCAGGCAGGACAAATTATGTCACCTCTGCGTGACACTGAAAACAGGCAGCAAGGAGATAGATGGCTGCAGTTGTGAAGCATGTGAAATGTCAGTCAGTTAGTTTAAAAAGAGTAAAAGAGTCCTTAGAGAGACTCTTTTTATAACGAACTTATATGATCTGACAGTCACACACTCCAAAATTGAATTAATAAATCATTCACAGCTCTGGTTGGAATAGTTAATACATGTTTTGTGCCCCAGCAGAGAGGAAAATGGCCTGCTTTCCTTGCTTTATGACATATTAGGCCTAAATAGAATTAATGATAAAGCTTTCCAACTTTATTTACTGTGGAGAGGAGCTGTTTCTTAGGGAATGGTAAGGGAGGAAAGAGCTATGAATAGATTATTCCCCCAATACTGTATTTTAATAGCAGGCAGCTGTTCTGCTTACTGCCCTGTATGCTGTGGCAGTGGGGTGCATGGGAGAGGCCGATGGCTTTGCATGTGGTGAGCAGGTCAGGAAACTCAGTTTCTGCAAAGAAGTTGTCACAAGTGTAACCCTGTGTGTGTTCTTGGTGGGTGACCACCCAGGCCACCCGTGTCCTTTATAAAGCCTCAGTGACTAAAACCCTTCAGCTTGTTCCCACAGCCAAAGTCTGTGTTTTGGGTGAAGTGCTGGGCATTAGCTCTGAGCCTGAAAATCTGCAAAGTGACATCTCTAGAGAAATCAGAGATTGGATTTGGGTGGTAGGAAGAGCTCTGCAGCAGAGGTAGGTTGTGTGTTGGTAGTCAACAAGCTGAGGTTTTTGTCAGAGGAGCAGCTCAGATCTCTAGAGCTGTTCAGATCTCTCCTTGGGCATTCACAGGAGATCATTCTGTCCCAGCAATCCACTCTTCTCCGGAGAACAGGTACAGCCCTCGTGAGGAGCACTGCCATCCCTCTCCTCAGCAGCAAGCTTTGTGTCCCAGGCCTGTGCACTCTTCAGAGAAAAGCATTTGCTCCTGTGGTTGTCTCAGCATTTTTGTCTCTGCAAAGAGATTCTAGAGCAGAGGACAGGATGGCTAATTAAACACCTAAAGTAGTAGTAAACAGATAAATCAAATTTCCCCCCATTGCTGTAGAAGTTAATTATTGAAATGTTAAGTGTATTAGATACAATGAATAATTAAACCAGATCATAAATCAAATGTCTGTTTGACATAAAGCGTTGGGAAAGTTAGATCCCTCAGTTCTGTTCCTCTGACATCAGGATATGTCCCAGCCTTCCCCACCTGAGGCTTCCAAAGAGTTTCCTTGGCTGGGGTACAGTTCTAGTTGCAGCTTCCTCTTCGCTCGATGGCTTCGTTACTGCTGAGCTTGATAAACTTTCAGAACAGGATCAGAAGTCATTTAGTAGGTGTTCAGCAGAGTCAGTGTCGAGCTCCTCTCTGCCAGGAGCAGTGAGGTGCATGAGGAGGTGCTGTGTGCTCCTCTGGTCCTGTTTCTCACACCCTCCTAAGCACCTGTCAGTGGCTGCTGGCAGGGAACACAGAGCTGGGCTGACTTCATACACCAGGACTTTGTTCTGAGTACATCATCAAGGAAACCCTGTTCCCTGTTCCAGGCAGGACTTGTCCCTGCCTGGAGGGGTTCATTATGCTTTCAGGATATGCACTGGTCAATAGTATTGATGTTAAAACCAAAGCACTTTTTATCATGGTGCTGCCTTGTGCCTCCCTCGCTCTCTTCTATCGCTGTGTGTGTTTGTGTCGTTGTGGCTCAGTTATTTCCTATTCAGTGTGTGTGGACAGTGTGTCCACTCCCTCAGCCACGTGGGGAGTGCCAGGGGTAACTTCAAGCAGGTGCATGATCTGTTCAACCTCACAACATATTTGAGCTGAACCTCATGAGGTTCAACCAGGCCAAGTGCAAGGTCCTGCATCTGGGTCGGGGCAATCCCAGATTGGACTAGATGACCTCTGGGAGTCCCTTCCAGCTCTAATCATTCTATGATTCTATATTTCTAAGTGCTTTCCTTAAGAACAGCTCAAAAGCTCACAGTCTTGTAGAACTTAATGTACTTTGTGGACTGAACTGGTGGTGTAGACATGGTAGGCTGGTTCATTGTGAATTCAGTCTCTAAATGTGTTCTTTTTCCAGCATGTACTTCATGGAATGGTGTGGTTAAAACATTGCTGTAATATGTTAAGTGAAGAGGTGATGTGTGATTTATACAAGATGAGGACTTGGATGGCTTCCTGAGGTACCTTCTCATCTACTTGAAATATTTAATTGCAGCATGGTTCTCCTACAGGTCCCAGCCCAGCATATTGGTGTAACCCCAGGCAGAGGTGTTCTCCATTACTGCTCCAGGCTCTAAGCTGTGGTGGCAAAGGGAGATGTCTGCTCCTTGCAGCCATTCCTGTTACATCCTCGGTAACCTGAAGCAGAGAGCACAGAGCTGGAGTTGAGATGGTGAGTTGGAGTCTGTCAACTCCACCCTGCTCTGTCTCAAGCTGGAAAAGCAGGGTGACAGAGAGGGAAGGTGCTGTCAGATGCTGGTCATTGCTTTTATAAACTTGGTGCAGAAAACTCCTAATTTTCTCCTAATTCTGCACTGGTGTCTTTGAGAACAGAGTGTGCGATTACAAATTGGGAGCAGACAGACTGATAGAGTTGGACCTTTTGTAGTGTTTGGATTCATTAGTGTCACTAATTACTGGAAACAGAGCAGTTTCATATATTCAGGATGCTGCTCTGTTCAAACTGCTGTGAGGAAGGCCAGAGCAGTAAAAGATAAGTCAGTGTATAGAGACTTGTGATTTCTTGTTAACCTTTCTGCTTTGTTTCCACCTAAATAAGAGTAATTTATGCAGAGACGTTATTGACAAGGCTGGACTACACCTAGGAGTTAAACCTGCCTTCCAAATGCTTGTTAATTTTCACAACACTTCTGCAGTGCATGAAATCCCATCTTCAGGTAGCCTAGCTCAGCCTGGGCACGCTGAGTCAGGCGGCCCCGGGATCGGGCCCCTTCCACTCGCAGCGCCGTGTGTGAAGTGGTCGGGCAGCACAGTGGGATTGATGGACCCTGGGGTGCCAGCCAGCTGAAATGGCCTCAAAATGGTCACAGCAATTCTCTCTGCAGTTTGATTCTTAACATGTTAAAGCCACAAAAGGGAAGAAAGGGCGGAAAGTTATTTTATGTAGATAAAAATATTGATTTTATTTTTTTTAAAGTAAGCTGTCTGTCTTGTTATTGCCCACACTTATTGTAGGTAAGATTAATGAAACATTCAACCAGTGCCACCCTGCATGTGAACTCATCCTTCAGTAATTCATCCACCCTTTAATTAGACTTATAAGAAAGTCATTGTCAAATTAATTCATCCCTTATGTTATTTTGGATCAATTTATGTTTCCAAGATGTCAAACCACAGAGAAACTGCAGAGTTCCTTGGGATTCATATCTTAATAGAGAGCAGTAGTGAAAGGGTAAAGTTTGTTTATTTCAGGCCAAAATATTTTCTTTAAAGAGGAAAGTCCTCATGTACACATTCGAAGTGAAACTGATTTGATTTGTGACTGTGTGAATGGTGTGACTGAGGTCTCTCCCACCCCACAGACACAGCAGCACGTACTCGGTCAGGTTACTCCTGTCACAGCTCGCAGTCACAGCCGGTTGAATTTGGAGGGAGCTCTAGGAACAATCTCTTCTATCCCCTGGACCAGCTAGAGCAGCTTGTGGTGGGCTGTGTCCAACCAAGCTGGAGTATCTCCTGCAATGAGGACTCTAAAGCCTGTCTGGTGCCCTCATGGTAAAAAAAAGAAAAAAAATAGAAAACTTTGTCTTAAGTTTGAGTGGAATTCCTTGTAGTTGTGCCAGTTGCCTCTTGTACTGTCACTGGCCACTGCTGAGAACTCTGGCTCAGTCGTTCTGTCATCTTTATCCTGTTGGGAAGTTGTGCAGTGAGATGAGAGAGCTGAACCTGGGGCTGGGGAGGCAGAGACTAGGAAATGAGGCTTTTAAGGAGCCTGGCAGGCTGACCAGGGGGTTAGAAGTTTCACTGGGAGGTTTCGCTGCATAAACTGCTGTTTGAACCAGTGAGGCTGCAGAAAGTCCCCATCATGGACATGTAGGCAATAAGGAGCTCACCCAGAGTCCTTGGAGAACAGAATCCCATTCCTCTTGGAGAATGAGGAGTCTTACTCCTAATCCCACCTCCTGCCTCACTTGGAGATGCAGCATGTCAGCTCATTTCCTCCAAAGAAACATGAGCAGGGTGGCTTTTAAAGCAGAAATTTAAGGAGTTTTTTTTTTTCCAAGTGTCTTGCCAACTAATCAAAGCTGTTGTCTTGAAGCCACTCTATAAATAAACTTTGAATAACATATGACTTCTGATGCTAAATATGTTTAAAATGAGTTTGTAGCAGAGCTGTGAAGGGTTTTTTCCCCACAACTGCAGAAGGAGCCGTTTTCAGCAGGGTTGTAGTGTCTTTGGAGTTTGTGTTGGGAGTATTGTCACTGCAAGAAGTGTGTGTGGTTTTTCCAAGGGGTAGTATATCCAGAGGTTATTGGTGGCAGGAGATCTGGGCTCCCCCCTTGCCATAGGGCATGATCTGTAAATGCATGGAGAAGTAGCAATGCATCTGCCCTCCCAGAATTATACTGCAAGGAGTGAGGGGGTCTAGTTCTGGGTGTGAAATGGGTGTTTCAGCACTGTGGTTGAGCTGTTGGTAACAGCTATAGCCAGAGTGAAGGTCAGCAGGGAGCACACTCTGATCCAGACAGTAAGGATGGATCACATCACTTCTGCACACTGTGTATCCTGATCACCCTGCTGCTCCCCAGCTCCCCCTTGCCCCTTGAAGGGGTGCCCTGAACAAACCTTGGAGCATTTTCCTGATAGCTTTTCTCTTTACCCTTCCCTTCTAATGGCACAGTGGCTTATTAAAGCTGTCTCAGTACAGAGCTCTGTGAGCTGAATGTGCTGTTAGTTCTGCTGGGAGCCTTTAAAACATTAATTTTCCCCAATTCCTGTGTTTAACCTCACGTTTCTCGTTCTCCCCCCGGATGAGGTTAACGGTTACGGCTCTAGAGCAGAAGCGCTGCCCGCTGGAGTTCCTCAGGGCCTGCTGCTGTGGGAGCTGGGGGATTGCTTGCACCAGCTTCTCAGGCTCCAGGTCTGAGCCCTGCCAGGCTGGGCTCTTCTTCCAGGGAGCTGAGCATCTGCCCTGGCCTTGCAGGGGCTCTTCCTTGGGAGTGCTGTCTGCAGGTATGTGGTACTTCTAGTCCTCCTGGGGTCAGCAAACCCAAGAATTAATTCAAAAAATGCCTCATTTCTGTGCATTAGAGGCTGCTCTGGGATTGACAGAGGTAAACACCCAGGAATATTTCCAAGCATAAGTTGTTTTTGCTTGTTGATAAAGAGTAACTGTTTTGTAATCCGTGCAGAGCTCTAGTTTTCACCTCTTAGTGTCTCCCAGTGACAGCTTCCCAATGCTGTCTGGAGACAATATGTACAAGGTGATAAATCTTAATGATATCTTCAGTCTGGATTATTAATCGCTTTTCTTTGATGTTACATAATTGGTAATGATCATATTGATGTTCCTGAGGGGCTTGAGAGGCGAGGGATTTGGCAGAGGAAGGATTGCCACGCACTGAGCCACACCGAGCTGGCACGTGGCAGTCTAGTGGCCAGTGACCTTTCTAAGGGCTGTGGTGACACCCTGTGTCCTTATGGCAGGGAAGGCTTTGGTTCAGAGGCAGCTGTGGTCATGGAAAGTGAACAAAAATCCTCTTTCAGATGAGCTGTGTTCCTGCCAGACTGGCAGCACATCATCCTCGGGTACAAACCACGTGTTGTGCCTCGGTGCGTTGCAGGAGTTGCAGCTAAGGCACAGCCCTTTCCCAAACACTTAGAGGAGCTGAGTGTGGGCTTCCAGCTGCTCCAGAGATCTGTGTGCTGAAGCTCTTAATCTGACAGGTAGCCAAAGCTAAGAAGAGATTCCTTGTTATACTTGGTTGTCTTTGCTCTTCGATAATCTTTGCCTGACATTTTGTCGTAAATCTTGGGTCAAATGTATTTTTTTTCCTCTTCTTTCTCTAAAAATCCTTTTCCAAAAAAGCCCATCTGTCTCTGTCATGCTAGAAAAGAAGTGCTGATGAAATGTCATTGAGCCAGATCTTGGTTTTGCTTACATTGGGGTGAATCCATTAATTCATTCTTGGTTTTTTTTTTCTTTCCCTTTCTGTAAAGGTAATAGAATCCTGTAGCAATCTCTCGCTGGTATCTACAGCAATCACACGAGTTTGTTTGTACAAGATGGGGTCCTGTTTCAGGTAGGGGGAGCAGAGGGGGTTTGAAGTTCTTTGGGCATAAGAAAATTGATGCCTGCAGTTGTATTAAGTCATCAGTTCCCCAGTGATTGTGCACAGCTCCACTGTAAATCTTCTCAGACTGCAATGAGGTCACTCCGAAATCAACTTCAGTTGAATAATCAACTTTGAAAATAAAACTGCTTCAAACTGGTGGCTGTTTAAAAATAGAGACTGGTTTGTTCATGAACTATAAGTCTCGAGTTTCTAATGAAAACAAGACTTTTACCTTTCTGTTAACTTACTTCTGTTAACTGGTTGGTGTGTGCAATGATACCCTTTGATAACAGCAGAAAGCTGTCTCTTTCCTGACACAGTATTTTCCTTGCACACATCATTGTTACTATTTGCTGATAACAGGGCCTGCATTCTTGATGGACAAATGTTGTCTGTGTCCTTTAAAGTCTGAGCAATTTTGCTTTTGGAATGATTTCAGTCACTATTTAAACTTGAGCTGATGTTGTCACGATGCCAGCTCCTTTCAGCAGTTATTTCTGTTAGCAAAAGCACCACCTATTTGTTATGCCCATGGGGAAAAAGAGCCCCGTGAAGGGAAAGGTTTTACATGAATTTGATTTCCAAAATCTGATGGTTCTGGCTTTGGTAGGAAGGTGGTTTAGTTGTAGGTTTGTAATTCATACAGATGGCATGCATACATGTTGGGTTGAAAGCTTCTTCCTTGATTAACTGGGCACACCTTAAGTTGTAATGGTTGGGTTTCATCAACAGTGCTTTGCATTTCCAGCTCTGTTGCCCTGAGCAAGTAGTAAACCCCTGAGGAGGAGTGTGGCTGCAAAGAGAACTTTGTAATGCTGTTGATGCCTTCACTAATGCAAGGGTCCTTTGCCAGGTTCTGTGACCCTGGGATGTGGTAATATCAAAATAATGGTGCCATAAAGAGCAAAGCTTAGCCCCACCTTCAGAGCACTTGGGCTTTTCTGTAAACGTGCTTGGATTCATCACTACACACCCTAGAAGTGACTTGCAGTGATGTATCTGGTTTTGAGAAGAAGCCAAGGCCGTGTCAGTTGATGGAAATAAGTGAGGCTCCACGGGTTTAGTGAAAGCCTGCAGATATGTAGCACCTGAGAGTCTAGCCCTGTGGTCTGACTTTACTCAGCTACAAGGGAGTTGCTGAGTATTTTCATTCCAGTGTTAGCAGAAAGTGTAAACATACAAAACCAGGGATCCATGTGGCTCTTATCTTCTCGATATAACATTTCCAACAAACATGGATGTACATCCACTGCACTTCCCAAACAGCCTTTAGTTATCAGTGTTATTTCACAGACCACTCAAAAGTGTTCAACATAACATCAACATGAATATCCTCATGTGATTCTGGGAATTCAGAGCATCTCACTTTGTTCATTGCAGATCTCCATCAGCACAGGACTGGTGTCAGAGAACTACGGGGAGGAAAGTAAACGACTCGTGCTAAATAAGCCTTCAGGTGAAAAGAAACTCCTGTTCATGGAAAGGACATGAGACAGCAGAAGACAACTAGGAAAGTAAGTCCACAAGTTCCTGGGTACTGCTTTTAGCACATTGAGAAGGAAGTTGCTTAATCCTTGAAGTTTTCAGTGTATGTTGAAGTTGCTCTGCTTCACACAAGCTGTGTGTAGGTGTCATGCTGCACGTGTACTCAAACCACCTGTTTTGTGTCATGGTGCCAGACCTCTGTTAGAGTGTATGTAGGGTTACCCTGAGAAATCATTGAGGCATCTAGATACTTCAACCTGAAATACTTAATGTGGAGGAGGAAGTAAGTTTATTAGTACATTGATGTTTCCCTATAGCTTATTTCCTTTAATACACTGATTAGTGAAGACAATAGGCTCTGAATTAATGTTTCTACCAATAGTTATTTTTAAGCATTTTATTTGAGGAAAAATAGTTGGCTTGTTTGTCTGTCTGATGGAGTAATGAAAATAATAATCCTTTTGGACATTACTGCCCCGGGACCGGAATGCAGAACTGCTTTATGACACGCAGAAGAAATATTCTCAATTGATTTATCCCAGTCATGTCACATTTCTGCCTAGGAAGGTGTTACATCTGCTTAGAATTAAATCAATAACTCAAGTTAAACAAACTTTGGGCTACAAATAAATTAAGCACCTATAAAAAGAGGCTCTTGGTCTTGAAGCAATGAAGTAATAATGCTTGTCCATGTGTTTTGAATTCTGATTGGTTCATCAGGAGCTTTAGTGATGCTAATAGAAATGCAAACACTGACATACTGTACCTGTTTTCAAAAGCAAACAGTATTTTTTCCAGTCTGTCACAATCATGTGTCTTTTAAAGTGCAAGAGTCAAATTTCTGTAGACTTACAAGGATGCTAGGTAGTGATATGCCATTGATCTCCTAATCCATGCTTGTAACACGGCTTTCAAAAGACACTTGGGCATCCTTTATAGTGGCTGCAATGAGACAGGTTTCTAGTCAGCACTGATGTTCTGACCCCCTGGAAAGGTTGAAACCAGAGCTGAGCACATGAGGCATGTGGGTGTTTTTGAGAATCCTTCTGACACGCTCTGGGTTTACCTGGTGTATTGCAGTTACTGCAGCGAGTTTTCACTGGCTGAATGAACACCCTCACCTTTACTGGGTGTCTGTTTGTTAATGTGCTCTAACAATGGTTTCACACACTAATTGTGTTTCTTAATTTGCTTCTTAACATCCTCTGGCTCTGTGTTTTGCAGAAAGGTGCCCAGAAGTGTACTATCTGTTTTTAATGCTACTCACTAGTGCGTATGTGTTTTATATGCTTGTTGTTCATCTATTTAAAACAAACAGCCCCAGTGTGCTTGATCTTTCCAATACAAGCAGCTGTGGGTGAGTAACTCCACAGTCTTCTAATATCCTTGCAGCCAGGTGAATGCTATTATCTTTGTCAATTTGGCTGCATAATTAATAACCTTGTAGAGCAAGTGCAGTGTTCAGCAGTGGAAGCATCAGTATGATTTTAATACAAACGGCTCTGCTAGTCTGCAGCCAGTGTGCTTAATGGGCTCAAACAAAATAATAACAAATGACTCTTGCTTTGTGGGGGCCAAAATGTCACTACCATCCTGAGATAGTGATGCTTGACCTACTTACATCTTTATCTGCGATGTGCCATGTCCATGTCTCTTCCTGTACCACTTCATTTGTAGCCCTGCTTGCTCCATCAAGCCTCTAACATACGCTGCAGTCACTGGCTGTCAGAAGCATTCACCCTTCCCTCCATCACTGCTCAGGAAGCCCATATCAATAAGATATTGTTGTTACACAGCTGTCATTTCTGCCCTCCAACAAATCTTGTCGCTGCAGAGTGTCTGGAGGTTGCAGATGCCTAATAATGTTCCTCCCTGCTCTGTCAATTGATTTCAAGGCTGCATACCCTTGTCACACTGAATGTGCAGCACAGGGAGCAGGGAGCCTGTCTGTGAAACGGTCTGGTAGAGATCCTGGCACTGCCACATCGCACCCATTCCCAAACCAGATGTCCCTCTTCTTCCCCACTCATCTGTCCAGGGTTCATTTCTTACAGCTCTGCTCCTAGGCAGGCTGAAAGGCAGCTGAAGTCACCCGTTTAAGTCACCCAGCTTCACATCAGCTTTACCCTTTGGAGGGTCAAGCTGATGTGAAGCTGTTCCTGCCAAGCACCCTCCATGCAAAGGACTCTGTACAGGGTGAGACTTCTGCTGTAGACCTATGCATCAGGTTCAGCAGTCATTCACCCTCACCAAAGCCAAGTTAATAGCCAAAAAGAGCTGTAGATAGTGACATGAAGTATCTCCAAGTGGGGTGAGACCTTGAATTGTCTGAATCTCCCTCAAGGGTGGTGTGTGTGGATGTGGTTATTAGGTGCTGTTGGAAGGTTCTGGTGTGCTTATATTATCCCAGTGGTGTTTCACCTTTACATGGAAAATTGTCTTCCATGAAATGTCCTTCCTTGAGAAGGAAAAGTCCATCCTGCCTGGCTCTAATAAAATTCTCCTTCCAAATGTCAAATTTGCGTGGAACCTGGGGAATAAAACCATGTGTTTTGCTGTAGGAGCCTCTTTGCTTGTTCTGGAGTTAAAAGTCCTTATTTCTCTGCCCATGTCAGTGGCCTGGTGGGAATTTCAAAGGAACATCTGCTCACCCCTGAAGAGCTACGTTAGTTCTTAGGCTGCATTTGTGCAGCAACTTGTTGTCAGAGCCCAGCTAAGAAGTACCCAAACAACTACTGAATTGCTTACAGAGTGAAATCACACAGCAGCACATGCTGGATAGACCTCAGATACCTGAAAAAGGTAACCTGTCAGTCTTGTCAGCAAGATCTTTGAGGCTGCATTCTCTCTGGTAGTTGGCTCTAAGTGTATTTTCAGAAAAAGTGGATAGCACAGAATATCTGCTCGACTCAGAACATCAGAAATGGTAAAATCAAGAGATCTGATTACCTGGCTGTGTTACACTGTACTGGGGAGCACATGATGACAAAATCAAAATTGCTGCTTTTTGTCTGTATCTAACCCTTTACTGGGGTTGTCTAGAAGTTGAGGTGCAGCCTCTGAGGCTTAAATGAGATTGCATTTCTACTGTCATGTACTGGCTGGTAAGCTCCTCTGGTTTTGAGTAATAAAGGCATGCTGCAGGAGGCACAGAAGCTATAGGAGAATACTAGTACTGGATTCTTGTGCAGCAGTTTAGAGAAGGCTTTGTTGTCTACAGGACTGATTAATTTGAGTCCAATCCAGCACCCAGGGCTTCAGTCAGCTTGGTGCATATGTGTGTATATAGGTATTATACCCTGATACTCTCTTTGATAGATTCCATTTGGGGTTATTAATGTTGTCTTCCCTCACAGGCTCTTCTGAACTTGTCCAATATGTTCTATCACAAGGTGTATTAATCTAGAGTATGGAAATGAGGGGAAGAGCTGATAAATCAAGATATGATAAGTGTAAAATAATGGCAGTATTACTCAGACCACGAGATGTTTAATTAAAAAGACAAAAGAGGAAGAAAAAGGGAGGAAAATCTCTTTATTTGGTGGTTAATTACATGTGGTGTCTCACTGAAGGTGATACAGCATTACTCTGGGAAAGTGCCAGTGTCATCACTTCTCACCACACACTCACCTACCTCTTTACTCCGTGGTTTTGTCTCTGTGCTGTCAAAGTAGCAATAGTTGAGCACTGAAGTGAATGTCTGAAGCTTTTGGGAGCTATTTTCTGTTCTATATTTGACCTGTTATTGTACCTCCTGTTTGCCATGTGGCTGAAAAATATATTTCTTATGTTTGTATATGAATATACTCATTGTTTTATTCCTACTCCTAGTGCAAGTATACGTTCCTGAACTGAGCAGACAAACAAGGACAGAAGCATTGAGCTTCAGGATTTGTGAGCTCTCTGTAGTCATGAGTGATTTGATGGAAACTGAGGCCAAGTATTTTTGCAAATCTGAGACAGGACTATTAGGACTTCTCTGTGAGACAAGGATATAAAAAGGTTTGAGATCTTGATTAAAAAGTGTTGAAGATAAAGCATCTATATTTCCCAGACTTAAGGGAAACTTTGGGCAATCCAACATGATTCCAAATTAAATATTTCATTTGTGTCCTAATGACATGAATATTCCAGTGACAATTTCAAGGTACTGGGTGACTCATTTGAGAGAATTTTCATTCATCATATTGACAGTGATGTTAATCAGATTGACTATCCTTAACAAAAAGCCCTGCTTCATTTGAACTATATTGCTTTTCTGCCTGAGGGGAACATTTATGCAATTAACAAAACCAGATCGAATGCTAATAAAGAAAACAAATGAAGATTTATGCATAATGTACAAAAGGACTGCAATCATTTAATTAATGTATATAGGAGTTTCTTTGGGAGGAGAGTATTACTGCTAATAAATGAGAAGACCTTTGTATTCAAACAGCAGCCAAGGAAGAGGATGGTTTCCTACACAACTTGAAGTTGGGGCTGCCCAAGCCACCACCACCAGTGAGACTGGTGCACCCTTGACACCCCCGCTCAGTGAGTGTACTCCTTGGGGAACAGGGCTGGTACCAGGACCTTCTGTGGGGACAGATGTCCAAGTGGTTCAGTTCAGTGGGGAGCTGTGGGTGGTTTGGGTGTAATCATGCTTTTGTCACAGTCTTCTGAGGAGGAGTGGTAGGGCAAGGAGCGTGTTTGGGAGCCTGACAGCCTTGAGTGTGATCATTTATGTGTTCCATGTGGACTTAGCTGAAGACTTGGAGACTGTGGAGCTTCCTGAGGCACCTGGTGTTGCCTGCTCCTGGACACAGTGAGGAGTCCATCTCAGGTTTGGCCAGTGTCTGTCTGATAGGAGCGGCCCTGCTTCAGGGGGAGATGGAGCCAGAAACACATAAGCCTCTGTCAAGTCAGACACAGGTGTAAATGCACAGGGAAACTCTGAAATCTTGTGTAGCAGGGAAATGGAAAAATGGAGAAAACAGAACTGGGTGCCTCTGGCTTCTCAAATGCACCAGTTTTGTTTCACCTCTGCTTTTCTGTGAGGAGAGAGGAAATGTTACTTTTAGATTTCCCACCTTTATTTTAAGGATTATACTCAGCATTCTGGGAATTCCCCCTTTGTAATATTCATTTTTAATACTCATTGTGGTGGGGATGTTCCAGGTTGAAAGTCTGTTAAGACAAAGCAATGCTGATATAGACCTAAACTGTTGTGCAGCAGACAGGGCTTGAAGCTTGTTCCTGCCAGGAAAGACTTACTGGTGTTAGGACCACTTGATCTCTTGAGGTCCCCTCCAGCCCCCACAATTCTGGGATCCTGTGACCGCTTAGTCTGCTCTAGAGAACAGATTGGGTTTTGTAGATGGCCTCATTAAAATTTTCATCAGGATTTTTTTTAACTAAGCACAGCAAACTGGTGTGCTACCTCAGTGCAAGATGGTGACAGATGAGTATTAGCTGGCAGAGCAAGGAGAGTTTATTCTAACATGCTCCAGATGTATAATTTAGTTGAGATGTCAGTCTTTAAATACCTTGTAGAATGGAAATGAATAGTCTAATAACAACAGTAGTAAATCTAAGAAATATAAAATCTGTCTTACTGGGCTTTTATAATTAGTCTGGGACTCTGTGGCTAGTAATAGGCGTAGCAGGTCAGATTCATCCCCGGCCTAAGCACAAGCAACTCTGCTCAAGTCAATAATTAAGTTTTCACTTAAACCATTATTGAATTTGGCCTGGAATCTGAGAAGGGAAGAGAATGATGCAGAGAGGATGGATTTGGTCATAGCAGTGACTGATGGGGAAGATGGCTGGCAAGCTGGGAAGCTGTAATGAGTTCAGCTGATAGGGCCTGGTGCAAAGGCAGCGAGATCAATAGGAATGGAATGGCTTTGGGTCGGGGGCTCTGTCCTCACGCTTGGCCTTGCTCACGGGTTTTGTCCCTGATGTCAGATTTAAGGAGCATGCAAGTGTTGTGTGGGACTGGCTGTGTGTGCAGAGGCTTACAGATGTGAACAGTCATGAGCTTTTCAGGGCAGCTGAGCCCGTGGTGCTGGTCAGGGTTAGAGAAAGCACCCTGAGCCGGGTGCGCACTGGAACTGTGTGGAGGAGGGTGATGTTCTCAGATGCCTACAGTGGAGGCATTTCTGGAAGCTAAAATCTGACCCTGCTTTTACAAACATTATGTGCCTTCAGCTTTTAGAGAAATCACTCCCCAGTGGGATGTTCCCAGTTGTGTGAGGCTGGTCTGAGACAACTTTCAGGTACCATTTGCCCCCTTACCAGCTTTGGTCAGCCTTGGCCTTTGTCTTCCTTGCAGTTCACTACCACAGGATAGACAGAGTAAAAGGCAGGGGCTGACACTGTTCAGGATGTATCTCTCTGTGGAGATGAAGATGCACAAGAACCAGTTGGTAGAAACCTTTTGAGAAGTGACATTTCAGAAAGCCTTGAGTTAGATGACTGACACTTGTTTTCGTGCACTAGTGCTGAACCAAGTGAAATTGGTCTCCCTGCTTCCTTCCCCATAGAGCATCATTATGAAGTCAGGCATTTCTCTAAATGATTTGTCTCACTGATGGGCTTTGACATCCCAATTTCCAACTTTCCAGAGCCCCTGCATGCCCAGGGTTACTGTGGCTTTCAGATTCCTGAAAATTCATGTCAGTGAGTTCAATATCTTTTCAACTCCTCAGAATGTCAGAGTGAATTCTCTTCCAGTCTGTCAATATTCTTCTTGTTGGGCATTGCAGAGACCACCTCTGGGTGGCTGGAAAGAATTTTTTTCCTGTGGCATGTTTTCTCTTCAGCCTTTTGTTGAACAGTTGATGGTAAAAAGCAGTAGAAGAATCTGAATCACTGTCTTCTAGGAACAGAGTCTATTGGCAGTTTATTGGCCTATAGCTATGATGTGACTGTAGGAATCTGGCTCAAGATTTCTGTTTGATCCATGCCAGTTGGACCGAGGTTTCTCAAAGCATCACTTCATGCCATTTTTAAGGTGAAGTGTAAAAAAAACCCCAAAAACTAACAACAAACCAACCTCCCAAACCCCCAGCTAACACCCAGTGGTAACTCTCTCCCCACCTTGAGAGGTTTTGTTCCTTGTGTTGTGAAGTGTTACATTTTCAGAGCCTCATCTTCCTGTGCTTCTGGTGTTCCCCAGTCCCTGATGGAAGCCACACATACTCTTACCATTCCATGTTTCCTCAGATTGACTGATTTAACCCAGCCTTGGCTGAGTTGAGAGCAAGGAGGGTGCTGTTTGTGGAGTGGGGAGGAACTGTAAAGCTGTGTCTTGCACACTGGACCCATAGTGATAGCAAATAATCTGTCTATTTATCAAAATACAGATATATGAAAAATTGGAAGGAGGTTCTGCAACCTTTAAATCCTTTCATATCCCTTTATGTTCCTGCTGTTAAGCTTTTGCTATGTTAATGTCATCCTGGGTTGGTAATATTTACAGCACCTAAATCAATGTTGAGGACATACAGAATATTGAAGGATCAACTCTACTTATTTCAAATGCACTTTAATATTTTGACTGCCTGACCAGAGTTCGGGGAAATAACTGTGGTAGAATGATAATGAGAAGTTTAACAGTTTTATGATGGTTGGAGTGGACTTTATGGAAGTTGATAAATTTCATCTTGTAGGTTTCAATTTCTCATTCCCTACAGAGAGATGGGGAGAATACATTGATACTGCATTTCAAATTGGCTAGATCAGAAGGAACAGCAGCTAAAATCCATTACAACCCAATTACATCCATCAGCTGAAGCTGTGTGCATTCATTCGTGAACATCAGCATTTAATCCATAAAGAGGAACTAATGAGAAATTTGAAAATGGAATCCATGCATCAGTAACTTTGGAGAGATTTTGCTGGGATTAATGAACTGCCAGAACATTGTCAACACACTGAAAACCTATTCTCTCTAGGTTTGTTTACTGGCCAAAGAAAGATTTTATTTTTTCCCCATTCTCCCTATTCTTCAGCATGTTTTGTCTTAACAGGTTGTTGCTTTTTTCTCCTTACATTCTTGGTTCAGGAGGTGACATTTTATTCACTTGAAGGAATCAAACACTTGTTTCATTTTCTTCTTTGTCTTAGGGGCATCTGGCTGGATGTTTGGCCAGCTTCTAGAGTCAGATCCTCTGCAGATGAACATCCACAGTGTCTGTACATCTCTGCAGAAATCTCTTGTACAGAGCTCCAAAAGACAAGGGCATGTGGGCCAGACCATGTTCAGTAGTGTAGAGAGAAAGTCAATATGCCAGCAATTACTTTTTAAACAGTACTACACTATAGAAAACTTGGTGAAAAATTGCAAGTGTTCATTGTAAGTTCACCTTTAATTTCCTCTGTGAGATGCAGTGTTGGCTAATGGCTTTTCTGGAGCAACCAGTGGGTATTTGTCCAAAGCCTGTGGTTTAGAGCAGGCCCACAGGACAGCTGATGTCTCTGATGGGAGGTCAGATGTGTGTCCCATTGCAGGGTTCTGCCTAGGCAACCTTATATAGACAGGGCAGTCAAGCCCCATTCATTGAGATCATATGTTAAATGGCAGCGAGTGCAGAGGACTCTTCTGGATGCTCCAGGGTGTAATACTGAGATATACTCGTCTATCATTTAATGACCAGAACCTCTAATTATATTTGGGCTGTAGTTGAAGTGCATATTAATTTCTACACAGTTTTTACCTGGAGGTGCCTTCAGAACGTGTAGGTATTTCAGGACCAATTCTTGAAAGCTTTGCTGAGGGTTTTTTTCACACTTAGACGCTCCCTATCTGCTAAAAAATAAATCTCCTTTATGTTCTGAGCCTTAGTCTCCCTTGTACCCAAGTGGTCTGGTAAGGTTTGATGGCTTAATATTTATTTCTTATTTATTTTGATAGATCTCTGTCATACTCACCAGCTGGATAAAGTTACTATGCTTAACAGCAATATAGCAATATTTCCTCCCAGGAATCATTCCTTTCTGCATTTAAGCAGCAGAGCTGATCTCCAAGTAGACATATCTGACAGGTAGCTCCACTGAGAGCCCCCTTCCAATTGCACTCCTGATGCAGATCTGACAGGTTCAGGAGGAGGAGAAGGATGATGGGGAGTGGGCAGGAGAATGGAAAACAGGAGAGGGAAACAGTGAAAGAAAGACCATGTGCATTCTGTGTCAGCATAAAGGATGGAGAGACAAAGGAAATGGAGGAGAGCTGAGAGCCTGAGCGAGGCATCTGGCTGGAAGCTGGCAAATAGAACACAGCAGAAATGAGGAGGAGAGTGGCATGAGGAACCCTGAGTGGCTCCCTGAGTGAACTGGGGGAGACCACTGAGACATGATGTGCTCCTGGGCTCTGCCAAACTGAACACCTTGCAGGTGAGGCCAGAGCAGCATCTCTGTGGATGATCCAACCGTGCCCTAATCTCAGCGAGGGTGTTGAGCAGACACCCTGTGGGGTGCTGTGAGTGGGAGCAGACACCCTGTGGGGTGCTGTGAGTGGGAACAGCTGTGTCAGGCACAGTGCTGTGCTGGTGTAAGTGGTGCTGCCTGTTGAAATGCTCTCTGAAGTGCCCCAGCCCTGCTCTACCACTGGAGGTGTCCCAAGGGCTTGGGCTGTTTTACACGCTGATGCTGAGGCAACACACGTGGCAGTTGCTGTTTGCCCCTCATCCTCTTTGACTCCCATCTATAGTCACTTGCCATCTGTTGGTCTGCAGTGACAACATTTGCTTGTCAAATGTAACCAACTTCCTTTTTAGAATGAACAGGTACTTGAATTGTTTACAACCCTACTCTAAATGTTGCTTTTAAGAGCAGTCAGTTTGTCTGGCTTCCTGGGCCACAGAGCTCTGCAGCCTAATGCTTTGGGACAACAGCTACAGAGAACAAGGCAGCCTAAATGTGGGTAAGGTAAACGCTTTCACAACTGTTCTAGGCAATTGCCTTCAATCCCCTGGGGTTTTAGGGACAGAGGTTCCTTCCTTTCATTCATACTGTTAATGCTTAATAAAATAGAAACTAGGAAAATTGCCCAAACAACTGTTGTCTTGTTCTGTTCAACATATGTGGCCCTGTGACTGCCACAGAGCAGTTATGTGCCAGGTGGGGTAGAGCATTTGCAAGCAACACAATCCTCTTTATGCCATTGCTTTCTTCCTTGCACTTTGCATTAGGGTGTAAATGACACACCAGCTACCCCAGTGCTTTTGGCACACAGAACTGGAGGCAGAAGTGTGTGATAAAGGAGATAATGGTTAAGAATTAGAGCCCAATCCAGAAACATCTCTCGGTGTTTTCTTGTTCAGCAGGATGTCTTTAGCCATTTTTGACAAGTTACAGCCTAGAAAGGGCTGAGGCAGGTTCCTGCTCTGCTGGAGTCTCTGGGTGTTGCATGAAGGTCACAGAGTCACCATGAATCTATTCCTGTGCAACGATGCCCCTTCAGGTAAAGGGTTAATACCGGGAAGGCTGTACTGGGGCATGTAGCAGTCTGTGTGATATGAACATTAAGCCTTAACAGTGGAGCCAGGACCAGCACTTCTGCATCTCCCTGCTACCAAACCCACCCCTTTGGATTCAGAGATGACCTGAAGGGATGCAGAAGCAGCAGAACCCTTTGCTGGCTGTGACCTGAGGTGGTGTTTGTAAAAAGGACAAATGTGGTTGTGCTGGTGCAGGGAAGAAAGTGGTGTCTGTGTTAGTTCAATGGAACAGATGTTATGAGCTGATTCTGATCTCACTAATTTCACTTTTACACCTAAATAGCTATATTGATTTTTATTTTTTTTTCTTGAAAAAAAAATCAACTTGTTTGCAGCTGGGTAATTGAGATGGAAATTATTTCCATAGGTATAAGTCTTACCTGGGCTACAGATTTGTTGCAGAAGCCAGGTAAAGAATTGATTTTATGATTTCTTGGCTATTCTTTGTGTCCACTTAAAAACTCTGTGCCTATATTATCATCTACTACTGTTCTCTAGCAGTTTGAAAAATAATGGATAGCAGGGAAGTTCTAAAAGCAATGCCCAGAGTCAGATACCTTCATTCCCTTTTGGATGTACAGCCTTCCCCTCGGTCTGGCAGCTGCACCCTGGTCAGTAATAGCCAGAGCAGGGCAGGACTGGTCCCAACTCCCTTGTTTGATCCCTGGTACCTGTGTCTGTGCATCTCACAGCACACTGGTGTAACACAGGCATTGCCAGGGTCTTGTGGGGCATGAAACTCCCGTGAATCCTAAGAAAGTCACGGTAATGTCAACAGTCTGTAGGGATGTCTCGTGAAGACACCTCCACATCTGTTTTTTGCTTGTTCTGCTCTAGAGTGACTGGTGTAATCTGCCTGCTGCTTCTGTGACAGAAGGTGGAGGGGAATTGTTGGAATGTAATCTTCCCAATCAAATTATTGTAACAATTATTTGATTTGGTACCTGTAGCTACAGTTAGGCTGAGAGTTGGTGGCCAGAAGGGAATAAACCAAGAGATTCTCTGTCAGGGCCCCTGATATCTGCTGAACTCCAGCAGAGCAAAGAGGCAGGCTGTTAATGTGAGCTACTCCTGTGAGTAACAACCAAAGGAAAACCTCACACAACCCATGTTAAAGGCATGTCCACCTCTGCCTTTCAGGCTTCTCTTAAGTTAGAAGCTGTATAGGGACGTGTTTACGCTGCGTTCTGACGCCTCGCTGCGAGCTGCATTCCTCTGTTCTGGAAAGCAGGCAGCTCTTCTGACGAATACACCGACCTTGTCTTGCCTGGGTTCCCTCACTATAAGCATACCAAAGGTGGTCTAAGTGGTTTAGACCTGGATGCCACTTGTACACGAAGTTACAGGAGATGTGGAATCTGGAGGACTCCAGGCTTGGAGGTGTCTGATGTCTTGCATGACTTGTGGCAGCTCAGAATGGGATAAGGGAAGAGATTTGAGTGTCCTATCCAGAATAGATTCCTTAATTCCTTTTCAGCATAAACATCCTGATATGCTTGAATATAGGTTATCACTTACTAGTATAAATCATTTATTGTGCTTCAATAGAGATAGGCTTGGGGATGTGTGTGTGTGCATTTAGGGGACAGTATTCTTTATTGTTCCTTACTGACTCGAACCACCTTTGCAAAGTAAAAGGGCAGAATCTTGTAGTAAACCCCAATCTGCTTGGCCAGATGCCCACTTGTTCAGATTTCTGAGTGTGTGCTGCTTTTGTCTCAAAGTCATGGTTCCATCATAAAGATCTACCATAAATCATATTCCAAGAGCAGGTCTTAACTACCTGCTGTTTTCTTTTCAAATACCTGTTGTTAATCACCCTGACAGTTCTGACACTCATGATATTGCTGAAGTTTTGAATGCCATGTGTTGCACTGTTAAATATATATATATATATA
>VXBZ01009316.1:495631-511979 GCA_013399135.1 Heliornis fulica | reverse complement strand
TATATATATATAATAAAAAGCATATACCAAATGCTTTGCACGAATACCCACACTTACAAGGCCTAAAGAACTGTAAAGGTTAAAGGAAGCAGTGCTGTCCTTAAGTGAGTGTGATAATGTGACAAGCTGTGTCTGTCCCACTCCGGGGTGATTTGTGGCTGTGTGTGTGGCATCACTGCAACAGTCACAAGATCATGCAGTAAATCTGTTCTGACACCTCTTGAGCTGTACACTGAAAGGGTGATGGGAAGTTGGTTTTAGACCCAGAGCTAAGCTCAGATGCCACCATCTGTGATTTGCCTTCAGAAACCTGAAGTGGTGGAGGTACAGCCCAGCTGGGACCCTTCCCCCTGTGCAGGACTTAGCTCGGCCCTTGCTCAGCTTCCAGAGGTGGAGATGCAGATGCTTTGGGCTTGCTGTGGAGAGTGAGCCCCTGGAAGATGTCTCATGCTGACTGATGTCAGGATGAAGTTTTAGTTGGACAGTTGGCTTCTGATCCCTGCTGGGGTCTGCAGTCCCTCTCACAGCGACCCCCATCCCACTGCTTTCTTAGCTGGCTGTGGGTAGACACTTGTCCCCTTCCTTCTCCCTCAGAGTTTGGTGGCAGAGAGCAGGTCCCCCTCTCCTGAGGCCGAGCGCTTCCAGGTAAATATTGGCTTTCCAAGCTGAGGTAGAGGCGAAGAGAAAGATTCTGACAGAGGTTCCTAAGATAAATTCCCTCCTCAACTATCCAAACACCAGGGCTTTATTTGTACCTCTGCAAATAAGTTACTAAAAATAAACTGAGTTATGGAGTGTGTAACGTGGGACCTAAGTGATACTTCAAAGATTATTTGTTTGAATTGATTTGATGACACAGCTCTAGCCAGGACTCTCTTGGCAGCACATTTAGATTACTTTGAATTCTCTCCCCACTATCAAAGGACAACTTGCCAATAGTCTCTGCCTGCTTGCTGTTCTGGGATTGTGTACAGGGTTTTTTTCTTGTCCTTTATTGCAGAATCCCCCATATAAAGTGCCACTAGCATCACAAATTCTCCCATCTTTTCATTTTCCCACTATTATTTAACTATCTTTCAAATTCCATGGCCTGAAATAAATTGACTTAGCAGACACACTTCTGTTTTCTGTGACAGGTTTGGCAGTAAACAGGCTATTAGCAATTCATAATGAGTAGCTCCTGTTTGTTTTTCCTGTGTGCTAATTTTGTTCTCTCCTCCTGATATCCTCAGTGTGTCTTGTCCCCTGTCTGCAGACTTGGGGAATGTGTGATGCCAGGTGACTGTGGCGCTCGCTGCTCTCTACCAGGGAAAGCATCAGATCTGGCAGGATGCATTTTGATTTTCTGGATGAACAATTCACTTGGAAGCAGTGAGTGAGGAAAATATCTGCCTTCTGCTGCTACTTAATGCCACCATGGGAAGAGCATTTCATGCAGTCATTGTTCCTGAGGTGATGTTTTTCATGTGGGTTTTTTTTTTTACCTTTATGGTTCTGGAAGAAGTAGGGGAATGTTATAATCTCCTTTCTCTAGAAGAACTTAATATTTTCCATGTACTTAATGCTTCAACTAAGTCCCAATAGCGTGTGTTTAACTTGATGTATCTCAGGGTATGTATCTGATGTAGACTAAAAGCATCAAGAGATGGAGAAGTCCCTGGTGTCCTTAGTTCATTTCAATTTTTAATAGCGCCTGACGTGGGAAAACTAATTTATTTCTGCTTCAGTGTGTATGAATCAAGCTTTTTAATCTTTTCCCTCTTACAGCATCTGAAATTGAGAGTAGCTCCATTTCACTCAGTAAAGTTTATGCTTCTCTAAAGTATACATGGAAAAGAGCATGTGCTCTTCTTGTGCTCTTGTCTGTACCTTGCCTTGGAGACTTAGCTGGATTTCTCAGAATTGCCATTGATGGTGAGTTTGTAAATGCAAACAAGGCCATTAACTTCTCCACTTCTGTGTCTCTGCCTGAGTTACAGTGCTGACCTGCCCCATATCCTGCTATCAAACTCCATCTGCATAAATCTCTGTGCTAGATTAGAGTCTCACTGCAATAAGTGTGTGGTTTTGAACATATTTATGTGGGCTTTTGCTGGAGTTAGGGCACTTCTGAACATTAAGATAAAGTGCATGTCTTCAGGCTACAGGCTCTGTAGAAAGGCTGGGGAATGCCAGTGTCATTACAGAAGGCTCAGCATCCAGGTCGAGGCAGCATGTACACTTGTGGTCCTCTGCCCTCAGCTTGAGGGAGGTCGTCTCAAGCCAAGTGGGCTTCCCAGTTAGGCTGGGCTGGGCACATGCAAGCTGGCAGCTCCTGGGGCCCCATTTCCATCTTAGAATGCAGGGGTGAACCTCAGGTATGACCCTGGGAAAGGTTTTCCTGCTGCTTTCAGCTTAAGACTGATGAGAGGTTCAGATACACATAGACTTACGAGCTGTGTGGAATTCAACGCTGCCCTTTGGAGTGCAGCTGCCTTCTGGAGAGAGTGGAGTGAGCAGTGTGTCACTGCTCCAACAGGTTAGGAGGAGAAGCAAGATGCTGTTATGCTGAGCTGGAGCTCCCAGGGCAGTTGTATTTGGCACTGTGAACTGTGCTGGGTAGAAGGTTCTCGGATTCTGCACTGAAAAGGCTGTTTGAGCACGTAAATAGACGAGATTGACACATCCCCGGATTCAGCCAGTGAGGAGTGAGTTGAGAAATGTTTTCATGGCAAGGGCTTTTTGCAGCTTTACTCTGTTTTTCAAGTTTCCCAGCTGGAATTTTACACCTCCACTGATTTAGCAGCAGAAATGCTGCCGCTTGGATGTCTGGCCAATAGATGGATCCTGTCAGTTAATTAAGTTTCTACATGGTATTAGTTAAGCTTCCATTTGCATGGTTTAGAAACTAAGACTTTCAAGTACAAGCTAGTAATTGCAGGCTCTAATTCCATTTCAGCAGTTGATTTGCTCAGTAGCCCCAGAAACATTAATTCAGCTGTGGGGAGTGGGAGGATGGCACAGTGCAAGGGATGGAAAAGGTGGGCTCATGCCTAAGAAAATGGGCCAGAATGTGAGAAACCTGGATTTAGTTTTTCTAGCTTCCCTCCTTGGCTGTACACATACAACTGTGACTGGGAAATACACAGATGGTTTGGTTTTAAAAGTCCTGGTAACACCTGGAAAGACAGCTATAAGCTCCTGCTGCCAAAAGAGATGGGTTTCAGGATCCCTGAGTTCTCTTTGTGGTAGCTAAGAATGGGATGCAAGTGAACAGTTAAAGCAGCTGATGAGAAGGAGGTGCTGCAATATAAACCACAGGAAATATGAGCTTCACAGAGAGGAAAACTTTCAATATTAAGGACATATGTAACAACTACAGTCAAGTGGAACAGCAACATGGCGCTGCATAAGATAAGTGGAATGTCATGTAAATTGATGTGAAAATTACTGGTAGTTACACTATTCTCTGGCAGAATGATTCACACTAGAGAAAACCCTCCCGTTTCACTGTCACAGACCGAGTGCCCGAGCACAGGGGAAGGGGAGGTGACTGCTCTGAAAAGGCAAGACGGTCCTGTAAATGCACCGGTTCTCCCTCTGCTTTAATTCGTTTCTTTGTGCTTGTGAAATGGATGATCAGAGACTGGTAATACACACCATGAGGAGAACATTCCCCTGCCTGTGGGGAGTGGTGATAAGGCAGGATTCTGTTTTAAAGGAGCTTTTAGGATATGTTGATCCGCCGTACCTGACAATTAGTGGATGCTTTCATGAAGGAATTAATTTCTGCTGCTGAGAGACAGAGATGATACGATCATTCAGACAGGAGCTGGTCAGGGTTAAGTAGAAATCCTTGGGGGTGGGGAGCCCCACATCTGAAATCTCTCAGTAAAAATGAAAGGAAAATTGATTTGAAGATGGGCGACTGTTTTGTTGGTTTTGTCGGGGGAAGAATTGGTGGTAATTTTACCATGAAGTAAAATTTCCCCGCGCAGGTTTTTGATTTTCCTTTCAAGAATACTGCAAAGAACTGAATGTGTTCAGGGCAAAGGCTTTCTTCAAAGAAAAACCACTTTAATTGGAAAACATCGAGGGGAAAGCAGGTCATCATCGCTGCGTTCCCTTCCCCCAGCTCCCACTCCTTGGCACCTCCCGCTCCGCTGTAGTTTAAAGTTCTCATTGCTCAGCTCCTCTCGTGCCCCAGCCCAGGAGTAAGCTGTGACTCGAAGCATGACTTCAGATGATCCCTCCTGTGCTCAACCCCTGCCCCAGAATGGAGACAGTCCAGCCCAGCCAGGCTTCATGTACATCCTCATACACTCTGGGTGTGACTGCAAGAACTTGAGGCAGAGCAGGTTCTCCTCTGAAGTCTTTTGGCACCTGGAGGAAAACCTTGAAAATGTACTTAAAAACCACTTGTAGCTGTTGTTCTTGTCCATCCCACACCCCACCCCTTCCCCCATTAGCCTGAGGTATAGTTTTATTAAGGAAATTAGGGAAAGATTTAGGATCTCTTGTTGATGAGGAGCTTGAAGATCCCTGTTGGAGAGCGCAGCTCTCCCTACAAGAGGTTTATGCTGATGGATTCCCTGTTTACTGTTACAGGCCTGATGCAAAGTGGATAGGAGCTGGTGGCAGCAGTCTTTCAGTTATAATTAGGTTTTGCATTTCTAATGTGCAGAGGCTGTGAGGAAAGCTTTCATGTTCACCTATGCTGAGAGAGGTCAGCAGGATTTGCAGAAGTTCAGATGTTCTGTCAATCAGGCCTTGAAACACCTCACAGAGGAGAACTGCTGGGTTCTGAGCCCGGTGCTGCTTTGGTCAGGTGTCAGCAGGATAATGGTGGGGAGAACTCACCAGAGTGAAGTTCAGATGCACTATAAATGGAGACCAGGTTCGGTTTCTATTCTGATCTCTTCCACAGATTTTGCATGACAGGTACATTTGCAGGCCTCCATAAATGATAATTCCTTCTGCTGACATGCAGCCAGAAGGCTGATAAAGTCAGTAAGAGGAATGTACAATGGGTCCTCTTTGTCTCTGACCTCATTTAAGAAATGTTTCCCCTTTGTTTCCTTTTTTTAGCATTTCAGCTCTGACAGGTGCAGGTTTGCCAAAAGGAATGTTAATTGCCTATTTACTGCATCCCAGCTTGTTCAATTTACTCACAGATCATTTCCTATTCAGAGCCCAGCAGCAGATTCATTTTCTCTCTCTCCTGTTAATCTCTTTACTGTCTGGGTAAATGCCATAGGAGCAACACTCCCACCTCCTGAAAAGTCACCAGTTTTTCACATTAAAAACCCCCAACACCCAGTTCTGGATCCCAGGAAGGACAAGGTCACATCCCTGAGAACATACAACTGCACGAAGCCACCACAGGACGAATTGACATTCAAGACCAGTAGAAGACTGGGCAGATTTGAAGAAAAAAGCTTTGCTGATGAGCATTTCTCAAAGCCTAAGACAGCTTCTTACTTTGCCTTCTCCTTGTGAGATAGCTTCTGAGCTCTCATCTTCTATTTAAGTAATGTAGTGGCACTAGTTAGCATTTGATTGATTTCACCACCGCCGTGCGATAACTTGTTCCAGTTTATTCTTGCTGATATGAGAAGAGGAAAAGACAACTTGAAAACAGATGTGGGTGTGTGGCAGAGTTTAAATGCCCAGGCAGGAAAGGAGTAATGCTGGGGGCTGGTGTGCCTCTGAGGGTTCCAGCCCAAGGTCATTTAGCTATTTGTTTTCAATAAAAAGATCCAGCTCCGTACGTGTATCTTCTGTTTGCACTTTGTGACTTTTAGCAGTATCTCAAAGGAGGTTTTTTTCATTAGCTCAGCAAAGCAACAGAGCAAAGGAGGTTAGATTGTGAGCTGCTAACCCAGGCAGAGGTGTGATAACTCTTCTAAATCACCTGCTCAAAGCATCCTCTCCCCTTTGAGGAAGGGGAGTAATTATACCACTTCATTCGTACCACTCCACCTTCCACAACCGTGAAGCAATTGGAAGGAGCTCCTCCCTTAGGAAAAGGTTTATTTTAGTCTCTTTGCTGCTGTGGTCGAAGGAAAAAGACCTGATTTCTCACCTATGGCTGTTGCTTGAGGAAGGAACTTCATTTGTGCATTGAGAGAAAGGGGAAATGTTTAATGAAAGCCATGTGTTATTTTCTACCTCCTGGTCTGGGAGGTGACAGCATGTGAATGAATCCTCCAAGTGTTAAGGTGGTGGATTTGGACTGTGCCAAATAGCTGGTGTGAACTGGGTAAACACCATTTTGCTACAACATTTACTGCTTTTGCTTTGACCTTCTCCATGTCATTGATGGGTTTCTGCTTCTCAGTAACAACCAGCTGGAAGAGTTCATAGGTGAGAAAAGTTCATGAAATCCATCAAAGCCACTAAAGACGTTTCCTTCTGTAACCTAAAAATAACCAGACTTCTCAAACACCACCAAACAGGTGCAAATTACAACATCTGGCACGTTTGCTGAACGGGAGCCAGAAAGGATCAAGCAAGAAATTCTGATGGAAAAAGTAAAAGCATTTGTGTAACGAGGCTGATTTCACCCAGTACTTGGATGCTGTGAAGAAAAACAAACCGTAAAAGATGCTGTTTCTAAAAAAAGGCTGTAATGTGGTGGTTTGCTTATATAATACACATGTGTGACTTAGATTAACAGTACTCGTGTACTTTCTTGAATAAAGTAATTTTTCTCAACTAGGGCCTTGATGTCCATTTTTAAATTCCCATTTGCATATTCAGATTTATTGTGGATCTCTTTCCCTGTGCTGCAGTAGCTTTGTAGAGATGGGACCCGAAGTACTGTACGATCACAGCTTGCGTTTATTTGCACTGCCTGTATTTTTCACAGATGGGGCTGTTATGTTCAAGGAATGTTGCTGAGATGAAAATACGACCATGAATTAACTCTAAATTAAATTTTCAGTAGGGCCAGCGATATTCAATGTGAACATAAGGACTAAAGGGATGTAAAAGGGAGAGGTATTGAAGATGATGCGTCTCGGTTTGAAGTGGGCAGGTCTGTTGGTAGCTCTCATCTGACTTTTCCTGGGCAATGAACTTGTAATGTAGTTGTGTAGTCCCTTATTACTGACTGGTGAAAACCATTTTGTTCTGAAGATAATGCAAGAAAAGTCTACATGTACTTAACTGGTTATCAGAGTACTTTCACTTAATTCCTTTCTCTATGGTTAGATCGTGTTAGACACAGTACTCCTCAGCTGTGCTGCTTTTGTTCAACCCTCAAACCACAACTGCTCTGGAAACCATGCAAGGAAAAAGAAAAACTTCTCTTGGCACACAGGAATTGTAGCTGGGCAGTGTCATCAATGATTTGGACAACACCACTTTGTGCTCTCACGTGTGTTCATCTCTTCGATTGTGCAAAGCGCTTGTGCCGCATTCAGGCTTCGGACGCTGTGCCTGGTGAGGGATCTAGCACTACCCAGGGGTTTGGAGTTCTGAGTCAGGCTTGGCTCTGCTGTTCCACAGACCCAGAAGCACCCATGCAGTGAGACATCAGTGAAAGCGGGTATGAGTGCACTCAGACCCGCCAGGTGATGCCCTACAGCGATCGGGCCTTGGCGTCGCGGGACCGCTCTGGGCCCGGCAGGCCTCTCCATAACCTCTCCACAGACACAGCCTGTCTGGTCGGCTTGTCAAAGCGCCACAAAGCTGTTATTAGCTCTGGAGCTGTGTTGTCAGGGTCAGGGAGGTCTGCTCCCTTCTGCTCCCTTCTGCTCCTGCTTTTGTGGAGCACTGCAGTGTCCACTGAGCACTCACAGGGTGCCCTTCCTTCTGCTGTCTGTCTGTCTGTCTGGGGTGGAAGAGCTCACACAGACCCTGACACACACAAACCAGCAGTGCCTGCTTTTCTCTCACATGCACAGAAAACTGCTGGCTTCTGCAGCTTCCCTCCCTGCTGTGGTTTGGCTTTAACCTTGTTTCTTCACACACAACCACCTTGTGTCGGGCTGCAGCCAGGAGAAGTGACAGGTGCCGTGGTGGACGGAGGACGTCGGTGTCTCAGCGGCACGCGGGGCTCGGGTTGGAATAGCATCGAGTTCTGCTCGGTGTAAGGCGAGTCCTTGCTGCAAGCAGGTTGTGAAAGGACGTGTTGGAGTGGTGGGGAGCTCAGTATCAAATTCTCCATGCTGTAAACTTTGTTTGGTTTGGAATGTGTAGGATAGAAGTGGATCCATAACTGGCTGTACATTATATCAGTAGGAGTTTCATTTCCCCGTGCCACCATCTTGGTTCATGTGACTGATGCCCCATCTGACCTGAGTCCAAATGTTCATGTAGGGTATAACAGCAGCTGTTGGACGAGGTGCTGCTGGTTTTGGGCCATGAGATGCCCAAAACATGGAGCTTTCTCCAGTTGAGATATTGCTTCTTCAAAGTGCTGCAGGTACCACATCATCTGTGCTGGCAACCCCACAGTTAAACAAGCCTTTCTGATTTTATTTGTAGCTCAGGAAGTGGGTCTAGTATCAACCATCAGATCTGTCAACCATCAGATCCTGAGTAACAGTGGTGTAAAATCAGAACTGCTCGATCAGATGAGGTGTGATGGTCCTGGAATGCTGGTTATGGGTGTCTGGATGTCCACCAGCGATGGTGAACCACTCCAGTCCTTGTGAAGAGGACGTGTTCCCTGCCTGAAGAGTGACACTGGCCAAGTGCTGCCACGCTGCAGCCACTTAGTGTTTACTTGCTGTGACAGACGAGTTTCATTTCTTTTCACTTGCTTTGTGGAGGTATTTGGTTTACACTGAAGTTATAAACGAAGAGCAGGAAGGACAAACACATCACCATGGTTAGAAAGCAGGTGGAAGTCACACACTGCTTGAATTTTGGACTTGGGTCTCCTCGTCATTTACTTCCATCTCTAGTTTTTGTTTTCAAAGTTTTCTCCCGTTTCTTGTGTGTGTTTTTGTTCATTTGGCTTTTGAGAATCATGTTAGTGTTTTTACTCAGGTTTATGGAAGGTGTGGGGACTTAATGTTTGTTGAATCAAGAAAAAAAATAGTGTTCTTTAAAACTTCTGAAAATTCCATTAGTCTGTGTCTCTAATTGTCTAATTAGAGCTAAAAAAAATATAAAAATTGACTCATGAAAGCCCAAGTTGTAGCATTAACACTCAAGGGCTTAAACATGGGAGTTTTGAAAGTGTTTATATGATTTGATAGCTTCAACCCTGCTAACAGTCAGCAGGACATATATTCTTAAATGCCCATCGGCTTTTGAAAATTGAACTTATTGCTCATAATGCATCCACTGCTCTTCAAAAAAATTATTGTTTATCCAATCTGGAGGTATAACAGCCAGCAAATGTATGTGATTACAAAAAAAAATCTGAAGCACTTTGCTACTCATTATATTCCCATATGTTTCTAACAGTGCTGGGTGAAATCCCCCAACTCCTTTTCACTATACCATTAGAACCAGTAATGCTGAATCATTTAAATTTTTTTTTCCCCAAAATGATTCATCTGTCCGGACTTTGAGAATATAAAAGCAATATAAATTCCTATTGCCTGAAAAAAGACTGAAGTCTGTACCTTTCAAATAACTTTATATCCTTCAGCACTGATAATAAATATCCTTCTCCTTTCTATGAAATACTCTGATTGCTGCCCATAGCACTGAATAATTTGTCTTGTATATGGAGTATCTCTGGATACACAAATTAAAATCAAGTTTTTAAGTGTTTTCTTTCCCTCTTTCTGGTGTGCTTGGTGGTCTAAATGCATTTTATTTAGACTAGCTTTGCAATAGTCAATTATAGCTTTTGTGGTATGCTTCAAGCATTAGATCTGCAGCTGTTTCCCCAGAATATTGTCTCAGGTCAAATATTCAGCTGGTATAAATCAATGTCCACTTCCAAGGACCTGTGCAAAGAGGTATGTATAACCTATGGCCTATTTTTAAATCTTATGGAAGGCTTCAAGAGCACATAAAAATCCATAATGTGCTGAGGGCTTTGTTTTTGTTTTTTTAATTCTAGCTGCCTGAAATGTTTATTCAAAACTTTGTCAGCAGAAAATGGCTTTTTCATTTACACAGAAACTCATGCAGGAAAGGGCTTTTTTAAACCTAAAAAATAAAAATGACCACTCGTGTTCATGCCTATCTTGACTCATAAACTCCAAGTAACTGGTTTTCTAGGTTAAATATCCCTTGATTGTGGAGAATCAGTGAGAATTTCACAGTGTTTTTGCACGCCAGTGGAGGAAAGCTGCCTTTGGGGTGACATTGCAGTGTTTTAACCATAGTGTTCCCACCCAGCTGAACACCAGAGGTGAGGAGTAGAATGTCAGGAGTTGCGTAGGGGGAATCTTACCTTGAAAGACCCGAACTGAAATTGATCCAAGACAACAAGATGAATAGCCTCATGCAAACTAGTAGTGCTGTGGGATCTTTAATGACCTCATGTGATCAAGATCATATCCCAGATTTGTTGCCTGAAGCTTTATGGTCCATCAAACCATAAAATCATGCTTGGTAATTGATATAGTGCTGACTCAAAAGTCCAATTGCCACTGACAGGTTCACCCATACTGCTCCCTGCAGCCTCAGGCTTTCCTGGGAGTAGTGCTGATCTAATACAATTTATCTTGGAAGTGAGGGTAAAAAATGGCAAATTGGTTTTGGTTTTGTTTTTCCCTTTTTTTTTTTGTCTCTAGTCCAGAAGGTACCCGAAGAATTTACTGGTTTGCTACCCAGGGAAAGCTGCACTTGCAGGCTGTCAGGCTCTGCCAGTGCTCTGTGGGACTCTGCATCAGTAATCAAATCACAATAATTCACTCTGACCACAGCTTACACACAGCGCTGCAATAAGCTATTCTTTCTTCCTGAAACAAAGGGGAATTGAATTGTCAGCCTAGAAAAAAACAGTAATGTTTAAAAACTGGATTTAAACATTATTGTGTTTTATTTCTAAATAGTCAGAAAACCTTCCAAAAAAACCCAACCCCAACAAAAAAATTCCCAAACTTTATTACTGAACTGAGGGGCTGAGATATGGTGCACATTTCCATCCACAGTGCATGGGCAGGAAGAGTCCTTGTTAACTCTCCAGCTGCTTTTCCCATTTTTCCTGTGTTCTTGTCTTCAGTCTCAAGCTAAAACCCTTCTCTTTGTATCCCAAGTGTTGCCCCAGCTGGTGTTCTCTTGACTTTGTGGACAAAAATGAAGGAGTCCATTCGACAGATGCACATCACGAGGCCCCTAAGGATGGAAACTGAGTGTGTGAGTGTTCATGCACAGCTTCAGCACGAGTAGCCTGCAGGCCCTGGTAGTCCCCAAGCAGTTGCTGGTGTGGTTCCCACAGGGTTGAGAAGCCAGAAGTCCAAGTGCCAGGGTGTTTAATTTTGTTGGAGCACACAGGGCTGAGCTGCTGTGCCACAGAGAACTGTCTTGTATGTCTTCAGTCTCTTCTTTCAGCCAGGGTGACTGTTGCTGGATCCTGCCTCTCTGCTCTGCTTCCTAGAGAGAATTTTGCAGTGGGAAAGTCATGAAGCAAATCCCTGCACATCCTTGTCTAATTCCGAGCTCTCTCTGTAGTACAGCTTGCTCTGCCTCTCCAAGCTGTTCTGTCTGTAAAACAAGGTAAAAAACCCCAGTGAACTGGGCTGCAAAGCACCTCGAGCTCCATAGGACTGTGAATTTTAATTCTACTTAGGTTGCTGTTAGTTGGGAAGATTTTAACTCTCAATCAGAGTGCCCAGCCCCAATCTCCTGTCATTTTCAGGGGGCACTGGATTAGTCGTGTGTTTGCACTGTCTGGCACTGAGCAGGCCTGCACTGATGTTTGTCAAGCTAGAGTGAGAATGAAGAGATATTGAGCTTATCAGCATGTTGGGACCATTTCCTGGGAGTTCTGAAGGCTTTTCACTGAAAATGTAATTATCACATACCTGTACCTTAGAGGGGTGCAGGCAAACTCAGTTCAGACCCGTTTGGAGCAGGCACTGGAAGGAGGGTGTAGTGCTGAACGCTGTCCTAAGAGAAGCACACGATGGAAAGGGGCTTGGCTGCACCTCTGGTGTTCTTGTTGCCTTTTGCTGCTTGTGATTTGATGACCCTCCATCACCCCCACTCTTGTTACAGGAGAGCGTGCCAAGTGCTCGAAGCCAGAGCCTCGAAAGGGATCTGTGCTGCTCACTTATGTAACATCAAATCTGCTTGCACAGTAAGAAAGCCCATTAAATATTTAAACCCTGTCCTTTCCTCAAAAGCAGAACAGCAAAGATGATTTTCCATGGAATTTAACATTAAACTCTGGCAATTTGTACAGCTGTACATATAAATAGTTTGCACATCATCTCCAGAGGCAAAGGTCACCGTGCCTCATACATTTCAATACTGTAAGTTACATAGCAACAACCTTCCCATTTCTGTCTCCATGTTATTTATCGAAATGGACTTCAAAATCGGGATGAAGTACCATCAGTTTTTGAATGATGAATGAATGGAAGTTGATTGTAATATATTTTTCCTTAATCACTTAATTTTTGTCTCTTCATAGAACAAGATGGATAATAGCAGTCCATCACCAGTGGGGACTGGGCTGCACAAAGCTTTTCGAGGAAGGAAATCAGAGCAGACAACTGCCTGATTTCACTTAATGCAATTTGTTCCATGACTGATCTTCAGGCCCCTGCTCCATTACCTTACACAAACTTAAACCTGTTTTCCAAGAAGGAAAAGACTCTTATTTGCAATTAGAATTACCCAATTACACACCACTCATGAAAACACCATGCATATTTAACTCCAATAGATGAAAGCTGACTTCTTAAATGCCAGAGATATGTTTCTTCAAACAATAAACACTTAGGAGTTAATATTGTGAAAGGACCCTGTACAAACAAAACACTGGTATCTCTGGCTTTGCTCTCACTCCCTGTGCTTAAACAATTCAGTAATGTTATTAATTTCAGTGCAAATTCCCTAGGGCAGAATTTCATTTGGTGAAGGCCTGCTGAAAAACAGGGACAAGGTGGTTGGTTATCTCAGATGTATTGAGGGGATCTGAACCTTTGCTGCTGACCAGGGGTTGAGCTGGGGACAATCAGTTCCCCTCAGTCACTTTGTACATGCCTAATGCAATTGGGCTTCCAACTCTTAGGGAATAGAGCCTGTGTCTTCTCAGTTTGCATCTAGGATCTACTTTGTCTCTGTTTCAGATAGGAATTATGTATTGAACAGTCCTTTTTCCATGTTGTCAGACTTCTGCATTCGTTTTTCATGGAGTTAATATTTTCTTATTTCAATCTTGCACATTTTATGTACTTATTTATCATTTGGGTAGAAGTACGCTAATTGACTCGCTGGTAATTCAAATGCCTCCTGCTGTGGGTGCATCAGAGGGAATTGGTTGTTTTTGCTGGCTCTCCAACTTGTTAATTGAGTAGCTATTCAATTATAGGTAATATACTTTTATTGCTAATAAGATATTCTAGTATCAACAACATCCCTGATTCTGAAATTGAATTTGCAGGAATTATAAGAAACTTGAAACTGCTTGGCAAAAAGGCTTCAAAAATTTGTCTTACATATAAATGTTTGCATCAACAGCAGCTTGAGAGAAAAGTAAATCAATAAAACTCTTATCGGAGATTACTGTTTATTTACTCTCACCTGTGATTGTTTCAACAGGAAAATTTATAAGATGCTGCAGATGTATCAGGTTAAAAAAGTCATTCCTGATGGGAGATTATCAAACATGATATCTAAAACATAGTTAATACTGCTCTTTATTATCTAATTTGCCAAGATTAGGTTCTTTTTTTATGCATCAGTTCACAAGCTCATCTTGAGCTCTGGTATTATCTTATGTTATTGAAGAATATTTCTGGTAAATAAATATCAGTTTTCTTGTTATTAATTTGCCAAGCAGCAGTACCTGGAAGCCCAAATGGAGTCATGGCACTATGCATAAAGGTGGTAGGCAGCTCTCCCAAATGAACAGATGAAGTAGCAATGATGGACTAAAGGTGGCAGAAATAAAGTGTAGTTACTGTTATTCCCAATTTGTTGGGAATGAAAAAGCTTTGGCAGAATCAAAACTCTTTCTGGCTGTGCCCTAAACATGAGGCCAGTCTCCATCCTCACTCATTCTTGTTTTCCAACAGTTTTTCACTGCTTGTTGGGTTTGTTTTTCTCTTATTCTGTTGTGCTACTGCTGAGTGGTCTCTGTGTAAGCTGTGCCCTTGGAGCCGGGTGCAGCTCCTGTCCTGTACCCGCGGTTCGCTGGTGTCAGTCGGAGGTATTGGTGTTCAAGTCAGTGGTGTTGTACCGGTGTGACTGTCATTGCTGATCCCTCTGCAGACCATGTGCACTCCTGTGCTTCCCCAGAGAGGTTTTAGGACAACTTTGAGATTTATGTCAGAAAAGGGTGAAGTAAATGTAGGTGGTTTCTAATCCTCTAAATCCTCAGTCAGTACAAACCAGCGATATCTCCTCTGGATTCGGGTTGGCGATGCCGATAGTCAGCAGCAGAGGGACAAGGATGATGGTCTGGATTGAAGCTGTCAAAACAAATCCCAACAAAAAGCCCCCAACACACACCAAGGCACTACCAGGAACCCAAACAATAAACCCATCCCAGCTATTGCATGGAGACATTCTGTGTTTCCTTCATAAACTTCACGGCCTCGTGAGTTGTGTGACGTGCTTGCATGGGTTTTGTGTGTTCACATTTGCACCACAGTTGTGTATTTGTGTGAGAAAATGTGCCTCTCTCCAGGAAAAGTAATTCCTGGCTCCTGCAGGAGATGGAAACACAGGCTGCCGTTTTCTTTTCTCATCACAGGCTTTGGTACAAAGATTGCAGCTACATTTTAATGCCCAGATATATTCCCATAAATATTCCAGGGTGCTTTATTATTCTGACCTTTCATCATTTTGTATTTTGATTGGGATGGCCATTCCTCCCTGCTCTGACTCTCACTGGAGCTGTAAAGCAGTGAGTGAGTACAAGGACTCTAGTGAGTCTCAGTGCCCAATACTGGAAAGGTCAGTGTGGCCCCATCTCCTGTGCTGCCGCCGCGGGGTCGGCAGCGCCTGGAGTGCTCGGGGCTGTGCTGCTTTGTGACACTGAGGGAGAAGCAGGAGCTGCAGCCAGTGTGACATCCTAAACGAGTCACGGAGGAGAAATGGTAGAACCATTTTTTTAATGTGTTTTATTTGGGGTTTGAAGCTTCCAAGGGGATAAAAACTAGTGAGAGCTCACATGTTAATATCCAGTGTCACTTCAGTGGTGGAGGCAGGAGACCTGGGCTCTCTTCCTCAGAATCTTAAATGGATGGATGTCTTAAATCTAGTTCTAGGGACATATTTAAAGAGCAACTGTAGTCTGTTCTTCCTGGGATCTTATGAGTGACTTTCTAATTTTCATCAAACCTTTACAGTTCACCTCTAAATTGAGTTTTCTCAGAAGTGCAAAATAACTATTTCTTTTCCAAATTTTCTGTACTGATAGAACCTCAGCAGCTTCCCATGGGAAAGTATTCTGTGAACTTAATGAACTCATCTCCTAGAGACCTTCCCATCTTTATTGTTTACTACAAAGCTTTCCCTCTGTTATCACTTGTGTGCTGCATTCACACACATCTTGCCAACTGTTCCCTGCTTACAGGTACATTCAGTAGGATTTAAGCACACCCTGTAAGGTGAGCATGGGTGCAGTTACATGGAGGCTTCTAATTACTTAAATCTTTTTTTGTGGATGGGATTTAGGGGTTGTGGACGTTCTGCTGTACAGCTTTGAGGGCTCTGTGTGTATCTCTTTGGACCCTTAGAAATGTAATTAGACCAGTGGATCTTTCTGGAAAAAATGAAGGCATCGTGAGCATTCACAGGCAGATTGAGAGTCTGAATTGGCCTCCTTGGAAATGATTCACAGAGTGAGAGGGAAGGAAGGGGAACCCATCCACGGTGTGCTCTGCACCACAACCTGTGTACCCTCTGTTGTTCCTCCTGTAACAGGTTGCTGCTTTTCTTCTGTGTCCCCCAAAACGGCTCCAGGAGTCCAGGAGTCAGACCCGAGTGGGAGATCAATGCCCAGTTAAACTCATCCTTGACTGTTTCCATTTCCACCTAAGCAAGTTCGTGCTTTGTTGCTTGATTTCAAATGCCAGTGTATTATCTATTTGTGTCTCTTCATTCTTCCCCCCAAAGGCAAAAGATGTTCACAGCAACAAGAAAAGGGAAGAGAAGTATGAAAAGATTAGTTTGATCAAAGGAACATCATGTCACAGCACAAGATTGATTTTCCTGTCCTCCTGGACGGCCGTGCCCCTTCCCTCCGTGCTGGCTGCGAGGCTGCTGCCGGGTTCGC
>VXBZ01009316.1:478937-493034 GCA_013399135.1 Heliornis fulica | reverse complement strand
CATGTAACAATATTTCATATGCTTCTGTGAAACTTTTAAAGCATTTTACAGGGTAGGAGAAGCATTATTATCTGTGTAGTGGTGATGGGGAAGCTTAGAAGCAGATCCCCAAACTGCCTGATACCATCTTTCTCATCTGTTAAGAGCAAGTGCAGCTGTTGGCATCTCTTGCTTGTGAAGCAGCATTAGACTGTCCCAAAGATGCCAACCTACGTGACAGAACAGGGAAGAACCTGATAAACCCGTGGTCACTTCACCCTGCTCATCAGTACAGGACGGGCTCTATTTCACTGCCATCCTGGCTGTGATTCTTGCATGACTCCTGCGCTTATGTCTTGCTTCAGTCCTCAGAGATGATGAACCCAGTTAAGGAGTGCCCTGAGCTGCATCTGGTTAAGTACTTGAAAGCTTAGTGAAGAGTTTACTGTATCATCTGATTCATTACTGAGATTTTCTTTTAAGAGAGACTACACTCCATCTGATTTTACTTAAACTGTTCTAAGTTGAAATGCTGTGATTTTTTTTTTTCCATCATAATTGTGAGGTTGAGATCCAAGTAATAGGAATTTAGAAGAAAACTGTGTCTCCTGGGTGAAGTGAATGCTGTCTGGCACTGCCATTTTGTACTAAGTTCCTCTACAAATGCTGGATGTTTTTTAGAAATCCTCGGTTACAGCTCTCTGGTGTTGTTTAGTGTCATTAGGTTTCTAATTCACTTCAAGATAAATCCTGTCATTTGGTTCAGGGATTCATGAAGGCATGTGTACTCTCTCAGGGTCTGTATATTGATGGAGATCAGTGACCACGTGGAATTTCACATTCTGATTCCCAGTCAGGTCAGGTAAGTGCCATCCCGAGGGATTCTGAGTGGATTTGTTTGCCAGCCACCTGGCCTGTAGCACAGTCATCTGGCCTCTCTTCCTTTGGCCTTCCTGCACCTTAAGGTGAGCATAAAGCTCACTTTATAACAGGACAATTTCAGCTGAAACAGTCAAGCTTGTGAAACCTTCCAGCTTTGAAGACATTCTTTTCACTGCTGATGTGTGGTTTTGGGAACATCTGGGGCTCCCAGCCCGGTAGAGCTTAGAGCCCCCAGCGTCAGGATCTACACACACACGTAGCCGAGGGATAGTCCGTGTTTCCAAGGACTAAATAGTCTATAAAGTACATCCCAGGGAAAAACAAATGCAGGGAGGAAACATAGTGCCTGGCAAGATGTCCATGAGCTTAGTCAGTAAATGAGCTGGCAGAGTTAACAGCTCTTCAGATGAGGTTTCACAAGTTGGAATTGTCGTGGTTCCCGTCCCCCTGGTCGGTGCCCAGGAGGGGATTGTAATATCAGTAACCTGGAGGCAGCTCTTCAGCTTACAAACTCCAAATGAGGAACGAGTCAACAGTCCCCTGGAGGGTATTTATTGCTGTGCTGGCTGAACAATTAGCTTCCCTTTAGAAGGCAGTCTACCAGAGCTTGTACTATTTGTTTATCTGTGAAGAGCAGCAATTATCAGCATCGTTGAAATTAATACTAGTCTTAAAAGAGTATCTTGTTTTTCTTCACTTTTTAAAGTTAGCATGAAATTATTGGAAATTATATTTTTAAAATACTTTTTTTTCACATAAAGCTCTTTTATATCAAATTATAAATAATAACCAGTGTATCCACGGAGCCCTTGCTAACAGCTCCTGTTAGGCCTGAGGAGCAGTCAAGCAAAAAGTACATTGTAATAAGGTCACAAATGCTGTAAATTCCTGGGTTCTCATCCTTGCATACATCTCACAGTGGGCCAAGAGGGTTTCACTTCATTAGATGTGAGAAGTCACAACTCATACTAAATCACACCACAGCATCTGAATCATTAACTAGAGAACTGAAGAACTGCACCACGTGGAGATGTGCTTCTCCTTTGTTAACCCCTTACTCGCTCTCAGCTCACCTTCCTCTGACCTGAGTGCACGTTTGGGTGAACATTTCTTGCTTGGCCACCGAAGACTTTGGATAATGCACTGGAAAAAGAAGCAGCCAAAGTGTCTTTGTGACAGGAGGGCTCAGCAGTCTGGAAAGGCTTGAGCAACCTGGGCTGAGCACGTGGCTCTAGGCAGAAGTAGAAAGGGACCACAAGTGCTGAGCTTATCCCTTCAGTTGGGTTCCCTCCCCCCTGTGTGCGCGTTACGCGCTTGTGGGTGCCATCGGTGATGCCTTTGTTGTAGGAAATTGCTCTGTAGGTAACTTACTCAGTGGACATGTTCCTTTGCTAGCAAACCATCCACCAACTTGTGGATCCTCTTTACATTCTGTGTGTGTCTGTGTTGCTGTCCTGTCCCCCATCTGTCATCTTCCCTGCGCTTCCCCTTTGTGTGTGGTGGCCCAGAGCTGCTGCTCAGGATCCCGAGCCAGTCCTGTGCCAGCATCTCCCCACCGAGGGCGACAGCCCGTAAACACGACCTGAAGAAGATCTATTAGCCCACTGCCAAGGTTTGCTCTCCTTAGGCAGCACAACATTTTTCTCTGCCCTCATCCACTTTCAAAGCTTTTTTCAGTCCCAGTTCTGTTTTGTGTCCCCTTCCCCAAGCATCATCTCCTGGCTGTGGCTGGCTATGGGATGTTTCTTGATCTCACCCTGTCCAGTGTTTCCTCTCACAGAAATGCATCCTGGGTTTCATACAAAGAGACCTACTAGCAGCAGTTCATCTGTTTGCCCAGTTCTGCCCTGGATAGTTTATTCTGGATATTTGATTTCATTTCATAGCATAAGAATGTACATTAGACAAAGAATTGTCATGTGGTTTATTACCTTAGTGGCTCATCAGATCCTCGGTCTTTATTTCCCTTCTTGGGTGGCGGTTTGTTTTTTTTTTTTTTAATTTTACTAACTCCTCTTTTTAGCTGTTGGTGATGTGGTTTGTTCCTGTGTTGCCCATGGACATGAATTAGGCTGGTTACTGAACAAAGCCTCACACCAGCATCATCAGCAGAACGAGCCTGAAGTCTCTGGGGCGCTGGTGTGTCGGCAGCAGCAGCTTGAGTTGGTGAGAAGCACAGGAGTTCACTTCCCAGGAATGCCCCCAAATCTACTCTTGGCCACAGGCAAATGACCTCATTTCTCTGTGCCTTTGCCTTTTATCCATCCTATATTTGCACTAACAGCTTTTGGGGTAGGGAAAAATTCTCATTACATGCTCATACAGCCCTTGCCCGGGATAAAAACCTCAGCAAACTTCGGGATCCCAGTGCTGCCAGAATATCAACAGCAGCTGCCTGAATCTCGGGGTGCCAAACCTCTTGAGTGCCCATTATCCTGAACGAGGTTTGTGGGGGCCCAGCAGGTGAAAGTGCAAGGCCAGTGCTGTTCTCATGCTGCTGTTTGGAGAGGGCTCTGCTTAGATGATGCTCCTGTGCCGTGGTCCTGACGCTGGGGGTCAGAAGCAGTGCTGCTCTTTGGTTTGGAAAGCTCCCTCTGTTGCAGCCTTCAAAATTAAATTAAAGGCTCTTGGCTGCTGCTGCATTCAACTTCTTCTGAATATTTATAGATGAATCTGTAAGAGTTCCAGAGGCCTCCACCGAAGGGCAGCCACAGCGTAACTGCAGCCGGGCAGCTGACGGGGCCGTGGCTCTGACCTGTGAGCACACTGTGCTCTCACACCTTGGGCAACATCCTCTGGTTTGTGGACTGGGTTAGCGAGGGCTGCAGCTCTCTACACGACTGGGGGGAAGAAATCTGATTGTCATTTTTGAAGTTGGCCGTGACAGCAGCCAAAAGCCTTGAAAACCTATAGATTGTTCGTGATGGTTGTGGTGGTGTCTGTGGTACCTGCATGTGATGGACAGGACTCCAGCACTGTGTGCACTCACAGCATCCCAGCCACTGAGTGGAGTTGAGGGAAAGGGCTGTCTTCTCTGAGAGGGGACACTGAGGCATGGCATATAACTGGCTGATGCTGCAGTTTGTTGGCTCCGTGTCGTGTCCTAGAAATGGAACAAGAATATGAACATTCAGATTTAATATCTTCATAACAGAGCACACCCATGGATTTATAAAGCCAGAAGTAACTTCTAATATAGAATCTACCTGACTTCCCTAAATTAATTCCTGCTTTATGTGCAGTGTCTGTGCTCAAAACTTACAAGTAGCACTGGCATAATATGCCAAAGATTAACTACCTGCATTTAATTAAGAAGGGGAAGGTGAGGTGTATTTCTCACCAAAATTGATCTTACTCCATCTTTCAGCTCTTCCTGCTTCTTGTGCCTTTCAGCTGCCATCATAGGTCTGTGCTCCATGCTGGTACCTCAAGAGTGTTCTCAAGTCATTCCCTAATGTCTTTGTAAAAACCTAAACCTTCTCCTTAGCTTGAACTTGAAAGAGTAAGAGCATATGTTGGTGAACAGGTTCTGTAAGTTACTTGTTGTTTTAATAGTCTGAGTTTTGAATTTTGTTCCCATTGAGAAGAAAATACAAAGAAGAGAGAAAAATTGTTAACAACCCAGACTTTGCTTTTTGAGTCATAAATCAAAAATGATTTGAAGAGAGGGAACAGAGAAACTAGGTGATAGGATTCATCAGGTTTTGCTGACTTTGATAATAAAAGCTGCCATCCTAAAAAACAAAATACATTCAGTAAGCACAGGGGATAAAAATATGAACTCATCTTGGCTAATGGCTCTAAGAAGTAATATAAAGATTTGCATAGATTATTTTGTATCTTTAAAAAAAAAAGAGCTGCATCCAATTTGCATAAAATGTTAATAGCAATCTTGGGGGTAAGAGATTTCCTTTGAAGCATAGGGATCATTACAGGGAGTTCTTAAAGCAGAGCCTTTGTCCTTGGATGTTTTCTTTGGAGTCCCATTAAACATCATGAGGACACCCTTGCACTGGAGTTGTGCTGGGCTGATCACATCACCAGACCCAGCAGAGCCACCTCCGTGGACAGAGCTCTTGTGTCACAGACACGTGGGGACGTGAAACTGTCTCCAGATTTACACATGGAACCATCTTCTTCCTTCTCAGCTACTCCTGGCCTGGAAGGGTTTGTCCTGGTAGCACCTCCTCTCCTGCACCAGCCCACCAGCTCTCCTAACACCACGCTGGGAGGAACCTGTCTCTGGGGACACTAAAGCTGGGATTAACCCCGTGTTTACCCGCGATTGTACCCGGTTGCACCGTGTCCCCCCTGATTCCCTCCGTCAGAACCCTTTCCCAGAGGGATGCTTCCCCCTCCAAAGGGCTTTGGAGCACTGGATGCTCATTTGTTAATTACCCCTTTTCTTGTCTTGCCTTGTAGGCCTTGTTGTTATTATTAATGATTTTACAGTCGTTTAGTGGAGACGTTTCCTCCCTCCACCTCTCGCAAACACAAACACATTTTTATCAGCGGAGCCAACGCGATTGCACTTCTGCTGTTATGTTTTATTTATTTCCATATAGGTTTGATTCTGTTGCAGTTTCTCATTTTTGCCTGATGTATTATTCATGATTTATACAATATTGCAGCTTATGTAGGACACCCTCATTTTATTAGCTGTGCTATAATTTTCTGGGGTATATAAAAATAAAACAGGGGAGGCTCTTTCTCTCCTTGCCCATTCCCTGTGTGTGCTGTTTCCAGAGAGACAATGGCCATGATATCTGGTTAACAACCACCAGTTTCATGTTTAACCCCTCAGTGACTGGAAGGGTATCGAAACAAAGGACACTTTGCTTACTGGGACACGTGTGGGGTAGTGGCTGTTGTTAATTAATCCTGTTCTAGAAGGGCACTGAAATAATACAGTGCTGGGGGCTGTATGTACTTAGGGCCCTTTTGACTCAGGCTGACAAGTCCAACTGAAGCACTTGAGTTACCAGTTGCATAGGTGTGGAAAACACACATGGGATTTAAGGGCTTAAATTTTCATGAGTGCTTAAGACAAAATTCTGAAACCCAGAAAGTAAAGTAGCTTTAAGTTACCCCAGGCTTGTTTGGAAAATGGTTTTCATGTGATTTGTTTAGACACGTTGGAGTCTGGATTTGAGAGGGTCTGTGAGCCAGCAGGTTCATTTGTAACTGCAGACAGTTGTCTCCCCAATCCATAATTAAACCAAGCTGTCTTTGAACTCTCACAAGTGAAAATTATAAATTACACAACAAACAGAAGGAAGAGATGGGAGGATAGATAGGGTATGGTAATACATTTGATTTGTTTTCTTAAGGAGTCATTCCAGTTCATCAGCTGATAAGCTGCTGTCAGCGAGTGATGGTGGAGTCACTGCAGTACAGGTGAAGCGCTGTCATCCTCAATCATGATACTGCATAATCCGCTGCACTGACAACCCAGTGACACTGCAGGATTAGGTGGAAGGGTCTGGAAGCTAATTTGCCACAACAGATGAGGCTGGAGTCTGAAATCCTGTCCCACACAGCACATTTATTTACTGTACTTAGTACCGAACCAGATAATTTATGACACCGGTTTTTAGTGATTGTGGTAGAAGTTGTGAGCATCCTTTTTCAGTCCCCAGGTTTTGCACCCAGACCAAATGCTGGGTATGGGTTTAAGGGTAGATGAAATCCCAGGGTTCCTCTAGATAAGGGGGGTGAGGAGAGGAAAGAGGGGTAAGGAAGTTAATTGCAATGGGAAATCTACCAGAAATCACAGTGATTCATTCAGCCATAAACACAAAAGCAAGGAGCCTTCCTTTAAATAACAAGGATGTAAAATCATGGAAAGCTTTAAGTCAAGGTGGTGATATTCCAACATTATCCCTGGGGAGCTGATCAGTCTGGCTGAGCCCTCTCCCAAGAGTCAGGAGTCTTCGTGCCAGTGTCCCATGTGATGAAGTGAGTGGAGCTGCTGCTTACACCACCCCGTAACTGTGAGTGCCCTGAGCCCCTCTGGTCTCTGCCAGGGCTTGGCAGCGCTGCAGGTGCAGAGCTCTGATGCAAAACTGCTGATCAATCTGCATCTGTTTAAGGCAGAACAGCTTTTAGCTGCACAGGAGCTGCTGGGGGCAGCTCCCTGTCACCTGATGAGGGGTAAGATGCTGTGCAGGGAGGTGAGGGCTCTGCTCCTGGTGCACCATCATCAGGTTCTCTGTCTCTCCTGTGTTTTCCTGTTGCTCCCTGCATCAGTGAGGTTCAGTATACCTGTCCTGTGTGCTAATGTTTAGTGTCTTTGGAATACTGAATGATAAAATGTGTTCCAGATTCTTGCTTCTTTTTAATAACTGCTTAATATCTGCTTTTTCTCATCTTCCAAATCCCTGTGAAGGTCCAGGTGACCTTGCTGTGCTCCTGTGGCTGGATGGGCAGGGACAGTAAGAAAACTGGCACAAATACTTGGGTGGTGAAGAGGGAGGCAGTGATGAGCTGCATATGTGGACTGACTTCAGGGGTTTTTTCTTACTTTCAATTATTCTGACTTTTATTTTCTTAATTTTTTGGGGCATTGTTGATATTTACCTGTTTTTGGCTCACTTGCAACTGCTCTCTCTGGTGATATGTTAAAGGCTTAATACTCTGCTTTCTAAATTAATCTTTTTCACTATACATAGCTCTTCTGTAATTGACTGCAAGCTTCTGGAATCTGGTGTAGACATGGTACAGTCAGTTTGTTTTCTAGTCTTCCTTTTCCCAGTTATTTCTAGTTCTTTCTAGTCACTCCAAGAGACGTGGGAGGAGGAGCTAAGCCACCACTGAGCCAGTATATTTGAGCCATTTCTGCAGTGTGATGCTTTCCCTTTGTCCCAGGTTCCTCTGCTAGAGCAGGGTTTCTTGCAGCACTCTTCTCCCAGCCCCTGGCAGCGCTCCCCCTCGGAGCTCTAGATCACAGAGCAAGGTATCCTTCCCTTGTTACTGGTGAATATAGTGTGTCTCAGTGCTTCTCTCTTCTCATGTGCCAAGGTGATAATATTATCCCACCCTACAGGCAGTATAAAACTTTATGGTATTATTGACTTGAGCACATCTCAGCCAGACCTTGGTGTTATTGATTTAACGACTATCTCTTCTTCTCCCTCTCCTCTTTATTCTGCTCTGTTGGTAATTCTCATTTTATTAGAGCTGCTGGTGCTCTGAGGTTTTTATTGCATTAGTACAAACTTATTCCTATGAGCTTTATACCATAAATTATCTGCTGACCATTCCTATGTTGAATGGCAAGATAATAAATACAAGTAGATTCGAAGAAGTTAAAGTCAGTTCTGTTTGCCCTCTGTCGCGAGTCGACGTCTCTCCTTGAAAAACTGTCCTAGACCATGAAAAAGAAATATAAATGTTACTCAGCATCAGTAGTAGCTGATGTCATTCAGGAGGGAAGGCTTCTGTGGCTAGAGTGTTACATGAAATCAGCATCCTGGGGAAGAGCTCTATCAGGGTTTTATTAAGTTCCTCTGCAGACTGGAACCACTCTTTCTGGCTTAAGAGATTTGTCCCCATCCTCTCACAGGGAAAGAAGTTGCTGGCAGTGCAGGCTTGGTTAAACTCTCACCATTGAAAAAAGCAAGAGGAAAATACTCTATAAATCCACCCAGGAAAAGAGGAAGAGATGCTTTTGAGGTAAATCCAGTAATTTCTCTGCAGTGGTCACACAGCTTGTTTGCTCTCTGGTACCTGTGTTGTCCTGCAGTGTCCTGAGGGATGAACATGTAGGAGCTAATGGATGCTCAGTTACTGCTGGCTCTTGCTCTGCTTGTCCTGTGCTAGGTCTGGGGACCTGTGGGGAGCTCTGGTGGGACTGGAATGGGCTGTGGAGGCAAGGCATGGGCCCGTGGAGGCATTTTTTCTGCATGGCACAGAGGGTCACAATCATCAATTTAGTATACTTTCTGTCATAGCCACTGGCATTAAGATAAATCAGTCTGTGCGTGTTTGAAGAGCTGGAGGTCAGGAATTCCACTAAAGGATTTGTTTTCTTCGTTGTGTGTGTGGAATATATGTAAAATCCAACCACTAACCCAGCCTGCAGGAGCCATTACCACCCCCAGGCTCTCTAACATCCTGGCTGCTAGGGAGCTGGACACAAAGATGTGGTACAAGATAGGTGAGGAGAGACTGTTTAAATAAAAACATCTGGGTACATTTGAGGTCAGTCTTGCACAGGTTTAATTCCATAGACTTCTGCTTCACAGCAGCTGGGCAGGAGATTCAGTCCCTACAGTGTCCTCTGCTCCTCTCTACATCGTTTCATAATGGAAATGATCAATGATTTTTAAATAGCTACTGATGAAATACCTTTAAAGAGAATGAGAGCCAGCAAGGTCTTTCTGACTCAGAAATTAAAGTATAAATAGTCTGGGTGGAAGCCTTGTGGTTCAGTGTATTCAGCAGAAGGCCTCTGTGAGTGCATACGTGCACACCTCTCTGTCTCTACAATAGCCTAAATGTATTCTTTTCATGTGTAGTGGAGTAGTACCTGAGCATGAAGGAGTTTGGAGGACACAAAAGAATGAGAAAGGTGAAGGAAATGTTCTTGAACAATCTGAAATTACAGTAATACTAACAGTGATTAATTAATTCAGGAAAGGAAGTAATAATTCACCTTGCAACTCCGAAAGCTTGACAGACATTCAATTCAACGTGATAACTTGTTAAATCAAATCCCAGGCCAGTCACAGAATAACTGTTAGTGTTAACACCTGGGGCCTTGCTGTCCTGGAACCCAGGACCTGAGACTATGTCTTGTTTGTCTTTAAGCAAAGACTCGAGCGTTGATGATGCTCACAAGGCTCTGATTAAGCAGGCAGCAGGAATTCAAGTCATTTCCTAAGCAGATACGTGCTGGAGTATGTTCTGGCTGGTGACCTGTGAATATACACTTAGCACTTAATTCTCACACCTTTGCAAGGAAGTTTGAGCTGGGAACTTTGAGTCTGTGCAGTTTTTATGAGCTGTTTACTCAGGCTGTTTGGAGTGTGTGATTGCTCCTGAAGTCAGGTACTTCTGCGTCTCCACAGCGTGCTTGGCTGGCTCAAATTTTAATGAGTAGCAGATTACAAACAGCAGATAATGAATAGTGAGTACTCCTACCTGCACAGAGATCCTGTTGCTCCTGAGTAAGTACATTATGGAGCCCCACATCCCAGCATTTCTCCAGCTGCTGATGGAAGGAGAGTGTCTCTGCGGCACAGAGACAGCCCTGTCTGCTAACACTGGATCTCTGAATGTAGTGAGAGATGTTTTTCCAGGAAGAAACTCAACAGGTTGTTTTCAGTTTTGTAGAGCAGGTTGTGCTGTGTGGGTCTGACCCTGTTGATGCTGGAGCCCTGAACTCAGGCTTGGTGATGTGATGACCAGCAAACCCCGTGCGATGGGCTGCCCGTGTCAAAGTGGGCACGGCCGTGCTTGGCTCTAAAGGACTTTTCTTGGCTCTGGAAATGTGTCTTAAATCTTAAAATGGAACTTCAGTGGATTTTTATGGGTTGTCTCCCATCCCTGGCAGTCTCTCTTCTGGGCTGCTACTCCCCTCTGTGCTAATGGACAGAATAATAAACATGCCCCCTGTCTGGATCTGTTCTTCCCTGCAAAAAGTCATCTGTTTCAGTGACTACAGCATGTAAATGCTTAATGTAGGGGCTTAATGCATGCACTAACCTTTCCCAAAAGCAGCTTCTCTTTCAGGAGAGCCTAATCATTAAGTGTCCATCTGTGGCACAAAAAATCCAACATGTCAGGTCTGGGTGCTCAGGAGGGGGAAGGGAGTTGTGTTTTCTGTTGCTGTGTGTGGAGCTAACACAGATTGAAGCATAATGCAAACTGATCTGAGTTATTGAACTGCCACCCCTGTGCTCTGCATGTTCATAGCCACTGTCTCCTTGGATAAGGCTATTACAGCAAAAAGAGTAGAAATTCCAGAGGTTGCTGGGAATAATAATTTATAGGCAGTGAAAGGAAATGGGTGAGCTTTAGGAGGTCCTCTGAATCATTAACTGAGGTCACTTGCTTCCTCCCCCAACACCCCCTGTTCCCTGTTCCGAGGTGGGTGCAGTGGGGAGCTTTGCTCTGAGGCAATCAAGGGAAACAACTTCCACTCCAGTGAGTATTTAAGCTCAGCTGGAATAAGATAGTCACAAATATCAGAGTAGAAAAAAAACAAATTGTGGAGTAAAATGGGCTGTGTATTAAGTAGACTTCATGAGAAAGGACAGGTCCAGTAATTACCTACTGGTACTGCTCTGGCTAATTCTTTTCCTGGGACATGCTATGAAGTACATAACTCTTTAACCCTTTTCTTAACTTTAAGCTCTCTGCAGGCATTGACAAGTGCAAAGGCATTAGAATTCATTGTAAGTCAAGGGCAAACATCAGTGAAGGAGATCAAGGATGTGTCTGCTCTGTGGTTCTCCCCCGTGCTGTACCCATTGGCTGTACCCATCCTTCACTGGGATGTGAAGCAGCTGGGCAGGCTCTACACCAGACCAAGCTCAGGGATGGACCTTCTGGCATGGACCTTCAGCTCACACTCGAGCTTGGCTCTGAACAGGAACCCGGATTATGGTCAGGCCCTGTGTGAACGAGAGGTGCCTCGGCTGTGTGGAGCTCTGCTGCTCGCAGTGGGGCTGAGAAGCACAGCTGGGGCTGAGCCAAGCTGGGAGCCACAGTTAACTGTCTGTGCTTGGTCTGCATCTGCGTTCTAGCTGGCAGGAAAAGCCACCTGAGAGGAGGTGCAGGGAGCAGCACCAGAGTGTGGCATCTCTGCATGTTGTCAGGCTTTGAGCGAGTTCCCCTTTAACAACCATCGTGGTTTTTTAGACATACGTATTTTTACACACCATTTCTGACCTCAGCCCTGTGATTCACAGTATTGCTTGTTTGAAAAGCACAGGGTAGCTGCTTTAAATCTGATTTCTGCCAAGTCTGTAGATCAGCAGAGTGTTGTTCCGTCTTTAGTGGGAAAGACTTGGTCAGATTTGTCTGTATCAGCAACATCTCTGTGCAAAGATGCAAATGCCTAAACAAAACAGATGAGTGTGATTTATGCACAGATGACTGTGAGGGAATAGAACTCCCTCTGACTTCCTGCACCATCATCTGGAATCTCCCTTGGTTTGGGAACAGGCTGTTTGAAATATTAATGTCTTGAATAATGAATCACTGTACATGTAAATGAGCTATTGGTATAACAGTTCTGAATAACTCTGGTTTAGGCACATTTCAGTGATTATTTGGCCATTAACTTTAGTAAACATAAGAATGTGAAGAGAAAAGAAAAAGAGATATATAATTTCCCTATTATTTAGCTTTGTTTTAAATGAAACCCTTGGAAAGATGTATATCATTTTAATTTTAGTTCCAGAGGCTTTTATGTAAATTAATTGCATTGGAGAATTGGCAAGAACATTTATTCAATTTAGAACAGCCGTGATTATAAGCTTTACATTAATATAACAACAATTTAACAGTGGCTGATAGATGGGACACAACCATGTAATTATCAAAAGTGAGCCACTTTCTTGATCTCTAATTAGTTCTATAAGCAAATATAGTTCTGCTGGAACTAATGGCCGTGTTCTAGCCGGCAGTGAGGTGGGTGCTGAGCTCGAGCGCTGGGCAGGGAGTGTTGCACATCCAAAGAATTTTCCATTTTCCCATTTAATCGGATGTATAATTCAATTATGTGTGCTGAGCAGAAGCAGGCACTGGTGCACACAGGAATAACCTTCTCCTTGCTGCAGTGTCCTCTGGTGTGGCCCCAGCTTGGGTGGATGCTGCCAGGGAAGGCAGGTGTGAAGAACCACCGCTGGCGCGGGAGGAGCGTTGGGAGCTGCCAGGACTCCACACTTGCTTAGCAGAGGGACAACAAGTGAACATGAAGGAAAGTGAGACCTGGTCTGAAGAAGTGATTTGATTAATTCATTTTTTATTTCCTTCTGTGTTTGATGGAGAGGTGAGATTGTGATGTGGGTAACTAAGGCCGTGTCCCCAGCAGGGAGTGCAAGGAGCTCTGCCTGGGCTGCCTGTGCCAGCCGTCCTGCGGCCACCCTTTGTCTCTGGCATCTTGTCACCTCAGTGTTCCTTAGCCACAGAGCTCAGTTTGCTCTTAAACATCCCTTTTCATTCCCTGTCGTTATTTAATGAACTAAAAACGCTGGTTAGGAAGGACTTGGTTCAATTACCATTCACAGAAAGGCAGGGGATAACCCTGCCCTTGCACTGCGCTAGTGACCCCGCTCTGCTGCACAGCGCCCGAGTGAGGCCTTGGAACCCAAGGGACCCCCAGCTGCCATAGAACCACAGAATGGCTGGAGTTGGAGGGACCCCCAGAGGTCATCTAGCCCAACCCCCTGCAAGAAGCAGGGACACCCCCAACTAGATCAGGTTGCTCAGGGCCTCATCCAACCTGGCCTTGAACGTCTCCAGGGATCCAGGGGCATCCACCACCTCCCTGGGCAACCTGTTCCAGTGCTCCACCACTCTCACAGCAAAGAACTTTTTCCTAATCTCCAATCTAAATCTCCCTCCCTCTATTTTAAATCATCACCCCTTGTCCTGTCACAACAGGCCCTACTGAACAGCCTCTCCTCATGTGCAGTTTTGTGAGGTCTGTTTATTTTTGTTACTGCACCAGAAATTGCCATTTTCAGCTTTCATTGCCTGTATCCTCTTCAGAAATTCTTTCTCTCGTTAAACCAATTACCAAGTGCCAGTGCTCTGTTCCAGCTGAATCTGAGCAATTGCCCTACTGCTAATTGCTTAAGGGCAACTACCACGATCTGTCAAGATCGTGGCTGGGCAGCACTAATGCATTTAGTGGGGAGACTATTGAATTTATTAAGCGTTCGGCCCGATGCAGCTTCTAACAAATGCATTTTGTGAATATGACAGTCCTGGTGAGTGAATTACAGACTTGTTCCTTGGGCTGCTCCAGTCTCTTGTCTAGAAACCCTGATTCTTGTCAAAGCCATTTGCTCCTGTAGGGAACGAGGGCTGGCATTTCATTCAGCAGTTCAGCACATATCAGGGGCTGCAGCACAGGGTCCAGCCGCTTTGCGTCTCCATCGTAATAACCCCCACAGAAGAAGGACATGGAGCAATTGGAGAGGGTCCAGAGGAGGCCACAAAGATGCTAAAGGGGCTGGAGCACCTTTCCTACGAGGACAGGCTGAGAGAGTTGGGGCTGTT
>VXBZ01009316.1:403806-478876 GCA_013399135.1 Heliornis fulica | reverse complement strand
CACTGGAACAGGTTGCCCAGGGAGGTGGTGGATGCCCCTGGATCCCTGGAGACGTTCAAGGCCAGGTTGGATGAGGCCCTGAGCAAGCTGATCTAGTTGGGGGTGTCCCTGCTTCTTGCAGGGGGGTTGGACTAGATGACCTCTGGGAGTCCCTTCCAACTCTAATCATTCTATGATTCTATGAATTCCTCATGGAGCTGGAGGAGATGTTTTTTGTTCAGGGACTTCCCTCTATGAGTGGTGGAGGCTGGTTCTGCAGGAAAGGTGCTTCAGATCTTGCCAGGTGCAGAATAAGTTATCAGGTCAGCAAAGAGCTGAATAAGCAGCGTGATTTTTTTATTCCTTTTCAGCAGAGGCAATAACAGTGAGAGGGTGGCAGCTGTCCTCGGGCTGGGGGTGATTCCCTCTGCTGCTGTGTGCACCTGGGAAGGGGCTGCTCTCGTTCATGCATGGCTTCCACATCAAGAGGGGCTGGATGTTCTCTAGAGGAGTTGAAAGAGAGGGAAGAGCCCCTTGGAGTTGTGTTGGAGTGTGCAGTGTCAGAGCAGAGAGGAATTTGTTGTCCTGAGGAGAAGGAGCTGAACAGACCTGGGACTTTGATGCAGGTTGTGCCGTGGGGATGGTGAAATTAGGAGTGTGTGAGAAGGACCTAAGGAATGCAGGTAGGAAAGCTCTGAACATGCAGAGTGGAATCCATAGAGGTGATTGGTCTGGTAATGCCATCTTCACTTTGATCCCTGGTAGTGATTTGGGGTGGAAACACCACATTTCAATCTGCTGTCCCTGCTGCCCTTGGCACAAGGTGTTAATGTCACTCTCTGGAGGATGCAGTGTGGCAGCCACCCCCGGTGACGAAGCAACCGGAGTGTTTAAAGCTGGGGGACAAGGAGAGGAGCTGATCTTCCTCCCACTGAACACAGAGGCAAAGCTGTAGCTGACTTCACCAGCATGTGGTCATGCCTTGAGACACAAAATAGATTTCATTTCCAAGCTTCCAAAGAGTTGTTTTATAAACTGCAGGGGGAAAAAAACCCCAGAGGCCCCATGCAAGGAATTGTGAGTAATGCCCCCCCCCCTGCATCCCTGCCACTCGTTTAGAGGTCGCCAGCACAGCCTTTGTTGCTGCCAGCGGGGTGTCAGTCTGCTGCTGCTGAGCTGTCGCTTCTCAAAACCACCCCTTCCCCTTCCCTTCCCTGTGTGTTTCTGTTTTCAAAGCACAGGTTTATGAAGCAGAGCAGTGGATCACAAGGGTTTTTTCCAAAGCCCCCCACCACTTCAGAGACACTGGGTTTGGCTGGTGTCCCTTTTCTGCCCCCCCTGCCCTGCTTACACCGCCGAGGTCTTCAGACGCCCGGTGCAGGTGCGGTGGGGGAGGCCTGGGGCCGTGTTCTGATCCATCTGCTGAGGCTGTGCAGCGAGGGGGCTGTGCACAGGCCTCTGTGGCTCTGGTGAGGAGCATCAGAGGCAGCAGATGGTCTGAAGCGCTCAGTGTCAGAGGTGTGCGCAGCCCCCTCTTCCCCCCGGCCCCGACAGGTGGCCTGGTCCAAGCTCGGGGCGCTTGTCGGCGTGGGGGAGTGAAGAGGCAGAGCTGCTCCCCACTCCTGCAGAATGGAATATCTGCAGAACAGAAGAGCACCCTTGATCTGCAAGAATGAATTTCTTTTAGGGAGGGGGGAAGGACTCTTGTTTTGGGGAAGAGCCGTGGGGTTTGTGTTGCTCAGGCAGCTGGATCGAGGCAGTTTGGGTAAGATCACTCCTCTGGGAGAGGAGCACCAGGTCCTCTCCATCGAGGTGGCCCTGGCTGCAGAGGTGTCTGTCCCTCCTGCAGTGGTAAAGGCTTCCTGGAAGCTCAGCAAAGCTTTTGCCAGCTTTGATTTCTGCCACTAAGGTCTTGCAGCTTCCCAAGCTGATAGATACCAGGTAGCTCTAAGCTGCTTCTCCTTCCTTTGTCACTTGGAAACAGTGCCCAATTCTCAACTATTCCTTGTGTTCTTTCACAGTCATTCCTCAATACGCTTCTGTCTTTTGCATTCCTGTGTGTCAACATCTGTGTGAGGACCACAGGTACCCATCTTCCCATTTGCCTGGCTTTCCCCTTTAGGGCACTTGATTAATAGTCTTGGAACTGGCCAAACAATTCTGAGCCATTAATCATATTAGTTTGTCTCAATATTACCTGGAATCATTAGAGCTAGAGGGGTTGTGAAGTTTATTCAGCTGTGTTTCAATGCTCAGTCCAGATATAAAGGAAGGAAGCCAGTCTCCTTCTCGTCAGTAGTTGTAGAAATAAATGGGGAATTTGTGCTTTTTCTATCACATAGTGCTGGTTTCCTGCTTTGTGAGGCTGTTAATACAGATTAGATTAATTTCTCCCCTGCTTAATGTAAGAAAGAAGCTGGATGAATGGAGCTGTCTAGAGTGGTAGAGGTTAGCACATAGCAAGTTTGTGCAATCCTGGCACATTTTTAAGCTCCTCTTGCCAAGACAAAGAAAAAATTGAAAGACCAGGACTCAAAGGATCGTTCATTCTGAGCCAGACCTGGATCCAGCCAGACCAGTATCCAGTCTCCACCACTGACTGGTACCAGGTACTTCGAGGGCAGGCACAGAACTCTGTGATGAAGAGCAACAGTGCAGTGTGGGCCCAAGAGAAGGTTCTCCCTGTCTCATTCTGGTGCCCTGTGCTGGGTGCAAGAGTGGTAAATAGCTGTGACACATCTATTGTCACTCTATTGTCACTCTTGGTTCTGGGTCACTAAAATAAGTATTGCAGTGGCACAGTTGTCTGGGGCTGTGTGTGTGGAGGGGGTGTCTTTGCTGCCTTCCAGCAGTGAAGCTCCAGAAACGAGCTGTAGGGTTTGTGCAAAGCCTGTTCCCTTCTCCCCATTAAAAACCTCTTTGGTGTTGGCACCCCTGGCACTGCCAGCCCCTGTACTCCAGACAGTCTGAGTAGCAGCCGTGCTTCTAGCTCCTCAGGAACCTTTCTTCACCCTTGGGCACAGCTAACCCCCAAGTGGCAGGAGCAAGTGAAGTTTTGGAGGGTCACTCGGTTGGTTTGGTCACCCTCCGTGAACAGGTGGTGCCGGATTCTTCTCTTGTCGTTGTGGCTGGAGACTGTTTTCAAAACCCAGCTCAGAGTGACTTAGAACCTGCAGCCCCAGCATTTTGAGAGACATGCTGAGGGTTATTTAAACAGCCTGTGATTTTTCACTGGATATTTGTAGCTGACCAAAGCAGCTCAGTTTGTAATTACTCAGGATTTCCCTTCTGTTATCTCTGTAGCATCAGCTGCAGCATCTGCTCCTGGTTTGCAGGGGGTATTTATTTTATTCTGAAGTCATGTGCTGATTTTTGCAAAAATAATTGCCACACATTAGGATTCCAGAAAAGCCAGAGATGAAATACTGGCTTTAGAAGAGAACAAAATGTAGCATTTTAAGGATTTTTATCCTGCTTGAGTGTTAGAGCATCACCTGGACTCAGAGAAGCGTCTTTCTGTCTTACCTCTAAACAAACAAATGATATTCAGTAGTGTGGGCCAGGAAGCAAACAGCAAGAGAATAATAATTTGGTTAGGACTGCAGGGGAAAAGAGATCCTAACTGGCAGAGTGAAATGATTCTGCTTGGAAAGTGGCCAGCAAGTGTGGACCTCTGCCAGAGGCCAGCCAGAGAACATGATGGAGCGGCCGTCTGACTCGGGGCGGCAAACCCCACCACACGCTTCCTCCGCCGAGGAAATCCATGCCATGGGCAGCACCCCCTCATTCCCTTTGTGTGTGACTCCCAGTCACCTAATGGGCAAAGCAGAGCAGGGGCAAACCCCACCTGATCCTGTGTTCTGTGCCACCAGAAGGTGACTGCTGAGGTGGTCAGAAGTTGTCCTTGTGTCAGGCTCCACTTCCACTGGAATCAATGGGAGATCTCCAGGGCGAGTGCCATCAGATTCCTTTCCTCTGATTTTATCCACAGAGGAATGAGCCAGGCCCCCAAATGAGGCTGTTGATGTGCTGCAAGGGGTGGGCTCAAACTCATACTCCCCCTTTATTACAGTTTTTCCCAGTTGGAGCACCCATGACTGAAGGAATTCATCCCATAACGGATGTTTTGCAAGGGGTAGACAGGCAGCCTAGGAGAGCTTTGTGGTGTGTAACTGCTGCAGGCTTGGACCTTTACCTGCTTCCCGTGCCCAGGTGCTGTTCCAGATCCTGGAAATGGGTAATTGATGGTCTGGATGAAGAAAATATGGACAAACCCAATCCAGGCAGAGCTGTAAAGCAAACAAGAGTCAAGGCTGTAGGCAGGCGTGTGTTTGTCTGCCAGCCAAGAGGAACCTCTGGGCAGCCTCTTACTGCTCCTGTGGAATTTATTTGGGACATTTTCAGCCAGTTTTGGTGTGAAACAACTACTGGGTTATTTTAAAAGTATACACACACTTGTGGTAATGCAGCTTCTCCCTGGGGAAGCTGAAACACAGGTGCCCCATCCAGTCTGGCTCGGGTGGGAACTGGGCTCTGCCCGTTCCCGGCTGTCGGGTGACTGCAGCTGGCAGCGCCGTGACCGGGGTCTGGAGTGTGGGAGCTGATGCTTGGCCCAGCTTCATTTAACATGGAAAACCCAAAGTTACTTTACAGTCTGACCATAACAATACCACACAATTATGAGCTTTGTGTGATTATAAAAATGAGCCCTGCTTAAACAAACTTTGTTCTGCATTTGAAGGATTTGCCTTTTCACCTTGAAGCGCTTGTCCTTTCTCCCAGGTGAATGCAGCTTGTGTTTCTCCTTGACCTTTACAGAGCAGCAGATGCTGTTGTTTGCTCTATTAGTCCTCTTATCTTTCTGCCTGGGAACTACTATTCACCTCTACTGGCTCCTGGTACAAGTTGTGCCCTGAAACCCAAAAAAGAGCAGGTCCTCAGTGAGCTTGTCCTGGCCCAAGTAGCTCCGCTGGGAGTCCACCCCATGACGTTATTAGTGTAGGAGTTCTCTGCTGATGAAGGCCCCAGCAGGCAGCTCCACTCCTGTTTTGTGGCATTTCTGCAACTAATAATTGGTGCCTAACAGGTTTCATCTGAGTATTTCAAAGTGCTTCCACAAATTATTGGAGAAACGAGCTAAATAAGTCACATTATGAGCGTTTCACCAGGTTCATTTTATGAACAGAGCCAGCGCATCTCAAAGAGTAACGGTCCCCTCCAGGTTGTACTTCAAGTCACTGGGAGAGAGAAAAATAGAAGCACAAGCCTTATTTCATATTCTGTCCCTTCTCAATACGCTTTCAGCGTCTCTCTTTTAATTTTCCTTGGAAAGCTACTCAAAGCTACTCAAGTGAGATTGCCCAAGTAATTCTTCTCAACAGTGTGTGCTTGATTATCAGTCTTACACATGGAGAATTCCCTCAGGTTATATGTTCTCTTTGTTTTCCAATAAATATTTTTATTTATTGCTGTGGTTAGTAGTAACCTTACTACAGACTCTTGCCAATGTTTTTTCTGTGGCTTCAAGCCAAGAAGTCTCCAGTGAGCCTTAACCACTGATGCCTTCCTTCTGTAGTCAGGAGGAAAACCTTGGTTGAGGTTTTCCTGGAAGATTTTTTTTGGGTAAATACAACTTTCACAGACCAGTCTTGTAGTTGGCTTTCACCCTCTTGGAAGGGTCATGTTAGGGTCTGTTTGAGCAAGATTTACACAGGACCGTTGGGCTGTGGTGCCCAGAAGGTGCCGGGCTCTCACCTTACAGGCTGTGACAGTAAGTGAGTGTGAGCCCCTTTGTCCTCTCTGTGGGCAGCCATGGATGGAAAGGAGATAGCAGGAATTCTCCTCTTTGGCTCACTGCAGACCAGGAAGGATCCATTAAAGCTGGACCAAGCTGCAGGCGTGCCAAGGTGGACACCAGGCTACGTGGAGCTGCTCCGGGAAGCGTTTGGAGAGCTGCTTTCTGCCGCTGGGGGCTGGGAGCCTCCTCGTGCTGCGCCTGGAACTGAACAGACAAACGAGGACTACGGCAAAAATAAGACAAAATGTTCTCATTTTGTTTGTGTTATTTTTGAGCAGTCTCACAGTTCCACCTCAGATGCCTCAGCGAGGCTGAGTGCTCTCTCAGAGCTGCAGGCGCGGCCGCAGGCGCGTGTGCGCACAACACTCGCTCTGAAGGGAATGTCGGCTTTTCCTTTCCCTTTGCACTTACACCATGTCCTCTTCTACACACCTACACACAGCTTGTCTTGCTGCTCCAGTACAGAGGTGTCTTTCCAATGTCATTGGTGGCCCTAACTGGATGTCAAGTGGAAGGGGTGATGCTGCAGGCCTTTGGACTGGGGGAATAATTGGATTTGCTGCAGGTGCATGGAGAAGAAAGCTGGAACATGCTTCCAAGCCTGCAGTTGCTCCCAAGTATTAGAAAGAGAGCCAGGATAGTCTGAGTCACAGGGCCTGTGGTCTCACTGCAGAGCAGTGTTTGTACCCCTTCCCTCTCCCACATTCCATCTGTGCTAGTCTCCCCAGGGGGAACACCTCCATCCTTACCTCAGGGAATCTATTTGATGGCTGCATCGCTGCCTCTGAAACAGCTGAAATGCTTTATGACCATACACAAGCTACATGTAAGTAGGGTGCAATAATTGCTTCTATTATTTGTGGCTGTGCAGCCATTCAAAGTCAGTTTTGCTCAGGTACCCTCACAAAGCAAGTCCACCCCATGCTAAGAGGATGGAGGCAGGAGCTCTGTCTCTGAGCAAAACAGTTTCTGTGGGACTGGTGGTTTCCTCTGGCTCTGTGCAGCCCCAAGTACAATGCAACACTGAAACCATTTAGACCCCTTGGGATTTAAATATTCTGTGGTTATTTGTGTGGCTTCAAGCTTGGGCAAGTTAAGGTTTAATTTGAACCAGCAGTACTGCAACCTGTGTGTGCAAAGTAGAGCTGATTGGGGACTGTTAGTAGGGTCAGAAAGCCCCAGATGAGTGAGGGTCTGTCTCTGGTACTGTTCTCACCATGTGTATCTGAAATGACCTCTGCTGGGTTTGTCTTGGAGCACATGTTTCGTGCTAGAGCAGTATGAGCCGTAAGAGCCCAGGATTTACAATCCTGATGAGCTGTGCTCGTGGTGTGTGTGTGCACCAGTGCTAGCAGCTTTCTGCACAAAATAACTAGGTTTGCCCTTTGCTTTTCTAATTCCAAAATAGCCTCAGGCACCAGTTCACCTTCTGGAAGAATAGCTTGCAGAGCCTTCAGAAGCATATAGATACACAGGCAGGTTTGTAAATTAGAGCACAGTGAAAGAGAGAAAGTGGTGCCAGGGCTCCTCCAGGGCAAGACACAGATACTCTGGCAAAGTTACACGGGTGCCCATGCTGCAGGTGTGACAGAGGGGTCTGTCTGTCTTGTCATGAGGAATTGTGACCTTTCTCTCTACAACCCTGTTGGTTTGCACAACCCTGTTTGCCCAGTACAAACTGGCTTCTCTTGCTGGCGTCACGTACCAGTGGGAGTAAAGGTTTAACTTTGTGGGTTTCAGTCGAGGCCTGTCGGGTTTTCCGTGGTCAGAGTCAAAGTATATTCATTGCTTGTGGTAGACAGGTGGTTATTTAGAAGTTTGTTTGTGTAAGAGCCCCTGAGTTGCAGTGCACACGTGGGCTCCGTGTGTGGCTGGGGTGTAGAGAGCTTCGCTGGCCACAGCAGCGGCTCTGTCACTGCCGGCGTCGCGGGGTGCTCAGGGTGGGAAGGGCAGGGACTGCCCAAGGGGAACTGAAGGGCTTCTCTCCCTAGGGCTGGCTCTGTGGACATCACCAAACACCAGTAGGAGGCTGGTCAGATTAACACCAGCATAGCTGACTGTCAGGCTCAGCATCAGGAACCTAAACCCAGAACCACTAAACCCCCTTCTCCTTCTGTGAACACCGAGTTGTCATTCAGGACCATCCTCTTCCCAAGTAGCAGTGTGCTCATGATCATTCCTGATTGGAAACTGAGAGCTGGTGTTATTTTCTGCAGGAGAAACATAATATACTTGAAAGTAAAGATTTATGTTGTGATAATTGACTTCACCATTAGGGCATGGATGGCACAGGCACCGCCCGCTGCGTGCGCTGCAAGTGTCTCGCTGCAGCTACGATATATTAACGTGTCTGTGAATGAATAGTCATTGTTTGTGTCAAAGTGCAGAACTCAGCTGGGAGGGTTGGCCTTAAATAACACTTTTATTGTTTGCAGACAGGATTAGGGAATTGGATTTTGGAGAGCAGAGGTTATAAAAAACACCAAACAGGTTCCTGATTTTCTGTTACATGCTCTGACTTCATCAGAGCCGCCCCTGAGGAAGAGGCCCTCGGGGTTGTTCCTCCCAAAGAAATCAGATTTAAGGACCCCAAATGAACCCATTGTTATTTAAAGTCCTTCAGCAGAGATGAAATGTCCCAGCAACAACAAAGTTCTGCTGGGTGAATATTTTTGTGTCTCTAAGATCAGAAATTTCCCTTCACCTTTAATACCGTAAAGTGGCAAACCTGAAAATAAAGCTTGTTTAGAACACTTAAAATCCAATTTCCAGGTGGATGGTTATTCAGACCTCCCGTGAGCTGCCTGCACACATGGGGTGCAGCTGGAAATGTTTGTGACTTTCTGTGTGATACCAGGCTTTGAAATGTGAAGGAAGGAGCAGTTCACTGCTTGGAAAGAAGCGTTAGGGGTTCAGGGTAATTTAAAGGAAGGGACAAGAGGTTTTGCTTGTGGCAAAGAGAAACATTCCCTGTTTCACACCCTTCCATTCCATTGCTATGGCAATGGAAGGGTGTGAAACACCCTTCCTTTAATATTTCTTTTCCCCTGNTTCCCTGTTTCACACCCTTCCATTGCTATGGCCTTTTAATATTTCTTTTCCCCTATGCAAAGGCACATCTACAGTCTTTCCAGGTGAGCTCCAGCAGTGGTAGTCTGTGTTCCTCTTAGAGTATAACGTAGACTGGGAAGGAATGGGAATATTAACATTTATAAATAGCAGGAGTTACACAAACCCCAGGTGAAGAGTGAGGGAGACAGATGGAGAAACTTAAAATTCTGTGCAGCACAAAGACCTTGAAAAACTAAGGAAAAATCAAAATGCAAGCTGACTTTTCAAATGCATCTTCAGTCAGGGAAAATAGGATGCAATTAAGTTCTTCCAACAAGACTTCAGTACCTCTAATGATAAGCTTTAAAAGACCAGCTTAATGAAATGTCACAAGGACACAGGCTGTAACAATTCCCTATATCCTGTCTGCTAAGCAGAGCTTTACCTGATGCAGGAAAAATTACAGGGGGGATATGATAAGTGAGTGTTGGCATCTTTATCCCTGCTGTAAGTCCATTGAAATCAATGGTGTTATGCTACAGATAAATTTGGCTGTAGAATTTTAAACAGAAACAGCCACAAAAGCAAAGCCTTTGAATGAAAAGTAGCCAGGCTTCTCAAATGAAACAGGAATTTTCCATTGTGTTATTATTTAATTCCCTTTAACTAGTAGACACAGAACTTCAGGGGAGGACACACAGTTTCTGTGCCTGGCTCTGTGGATCAACCCTGTGGGTTTACACATCTTGCTGCTCCCCTCTGGGTCTCAAATTTGTACCTTTAATTCTCTACATGCTGTTGTCAGTCTTCAGGGTGCCATGAGTGAACTGCAGAAATACCTGTCCAAGGATTTTGGGGGTCATGAGTACCCACACAGCCGATGCCACCCCGTAAGGAGGGAAGTTATAGAGCATTCCCCGTTTGAAAGGGGGGGTTTATGGAGTTCCCTGGTGTGGGTACTCAATTATTCTTCCATGTTTGAGTACTGTTTCCTCTCCTTTTCAAAGAAAAAGCTAGTTTAATTTTAAAGGCAGTACTGTAACTCAGGATGTTCAGGTTCACCTTTGAGCTCAGCTCCCACAATACCACGGACCTGGGGTCAGCAACATCTTTTTTCTCTCCACTCTACCGGTGGTGGAAATAATAGGAAACTATTACTTAAGTAGTGTTAAAATAAAATGCTGTTAAGGCTGTAGCAAGGAAGTGTCACAGTTGGGCTTTAGAAAGCCCTTTCTGTAGTTCAGACTGCTGAAGCCTGGGGTAGGGTGGCAGCAGAGCTTGTGGAATTCCGTCGTTACACACCTCGGAGAGCAGGACAGCGCGCTCGGAGCAGCCACAGAAGTGGTGTGGATGCTGCCTTCGGGCATGGGGTTGCACTGAATGGGTTTTCCCAGTCCTTTCCATCCCTGTTTCTGTATGAGCCTGGTCTAAAGATGTTGTTGTGATGAATATGGATGTCCTGGAAGGGAGATTTTATAAGGCCGCTTCGTACACGCTGCGTGCTCGGATTCCATGGGAGGCTTTGAAACTCTGGGCAGAAGGAGTAAATCCCCCCACTGTTCTCTCTCCCCAAAAGGCCCTGCCAGGCCCATGCAACAGCAAAGCCATGTCTTTGTGCTTCACCCTCCAGCTGCAGAATTCAACATGCAGGAAATCATCATTCTGCACATAAGCTGCATCATGTCTTAGTCCTACCCTGAAATCAAATTCTTTAAGCACAACTCCCTTGAGGCAGAAAACTAACTCAGTAGAATTCTTTTGATGACCACATCAACCTGCTTTAAAAAAAAATAAATCTATATTTAGAATGCAGAATGCAAGCATATCAACTTCTAAACAAGAAAGTAGGACACAGCCTCAGCTAAGGATAAAAGAAAATGAACAAAAAATTCTGAATAAGAAAGCCTGAGATTGCTGGTATGGTAAATGCAATGTCAAACTGGCAGATACTTCTCTAATAAGATTCATGTAAATACAAATATAAACACACTTTGCTGCACAAATCACATAAATGCAGATACACAGAACAAAAGAGAGTGACAAAAAAAAGATGGGAAGTGATGAATATTTCGTGCCTTCTGCCTTGGCTGCTGGAGCAGTGTTGGTAGCGTTCTAGGTTGGTGTAGTAACTCTTCTTACATCACCTTGATGCTGCTCAAAAGCTTTGAATCTTACTCAAGTTTATCAAGCTCCTATGAACAATGAAATATAAAAACAATTTTTAAGCCCCCAGATTTCTTGTTATCTTCAGTAGGTTTTGTAACCATGGCAAATAGCCTCTTTCCAGTCAGGTGCTGGAATCTGCCATTAAGACCCAGTTTCACGCTGTCCAGCTGGAAGATTTTATCCCTGAGTTGGATCTTTTGAAAACCAGGTGTATGAAGAAAAAACCCAAAAGCCCCATGGCAAGGTCACACTGAGAGTTCTTCCTGGAGCAGGTCGTGGTAAGGACACAGAGCCCCTTCCCGTGCTGCTCAGGCATCGGCTGGGCTTTGCCTGGATAGTTGGAACTGGAGTTGGACTGCAGGGTTGTTGATGACAGTTGTTTGGTTGCAAGCTGTGTGTCTTGGGACAGACCTGAATTTCACTTCATAAAATTCTGTGTCATGTAGATAGAGACATTTGATAGGGTAAAACTTGATAAACCCCCTTGAAAATAATGGTTAAAGAAAGTCACACAGAGTTATCCGAGAAAACACAAATAAGAACATTTTCCTGATGGTACTGGGCATCTGTACTGGTGTGCACTGACAACCAGATGATTATCCTTAAGGTGCATGTCCTGTATTGCTGCCAGTTCTCCCTGGTGTTAGCTCAAAGGGATGGTCCAGATCTCCAGAGCAGAAGCAGCACAGGTTCAAACGAGAGAGATTGTGTGGGTAATGAGGCTCAGACTCCTTGTCCAAAAACCTTATTTCCTCTAATTGGAGTTACTGAAATTACCAGTGTTACTAATGTTGAAGAGCATCAGCAGCGTGATGCTGCTGCAGGGTGTTGGGTTTCTGTGTGGACACGCAGGGGGTCCTGGACTTTCCAGCTTCGCTTCCTTCATTTGAGTGGGGGTTTATCAGAATGGGAGTGGCTTGTCCAAGAACAGGTATCATTTAATATCTCCTTTGAGGATACATCAGATTTATGGCAGAATAAAAGCAGTGTTGGCAAAGCAGAAGTTCATAACAAACCTGTCCACAGACAGTCCTGTCTCCAGGTGCTGGAAGGATTCTTCCAGGTGCTGCAGCAGTTACAGAACTCAGGCTGCATCTGCCCCAATCCAACAGTGTTGCAGAGAAAATCCAGCCTGTTCAAAGTGATGTGGGGATGATTCCCTGCAGCTTTGCCTGTTTCAGCCCCTTACATCTCCTGGGCTGTTCCCCTGGGTAGCACCTGCAAGCACGGAGCCACCACAGTGGGTTGCAGCAATCCTTGCATCTTCTCAGTGGAGGTCAGCTGGAGCAGCTCCAGCTCCTTTCTGTGATGCTTCCCACAGCATCCAGCCCTAAGCTCAGCTCAGCATTCCTTGGTGGCTCTCTTCCCTGTAGTGGTGGCTCTGCCACCATGCTCATCCCCCCACCTCAGGATGGTCCCGCCTCTCACACAGTCCTGTCTGTCCCCAGGGCACATCTCTGCCCACACGAGCTGCAGGAGATGTCCCCGGGCAGCCGGTGGAGCAGCTCTGTTTCACCAGCACTTTCTGAAGTGTTCATGTGGGTTTGTGTCCTCTCTGCTGCTGCAGTGAGCTCCAACAGGAGCTGGGAGCCGTCCCCGTGGGTGTCCCCAGCAAGCAGCATGTTGAGGTGTCAGCAGAGGCGTTTGCAGGCCCTGGCTGTGTTGTGGGCCTGCCCGCGGAGCGCCGACGCGTGTGCCTGTCCCCCCTGTGCCTGTCCCCCCTGTGCCTGTCCCCGGCACTGGCGGCTGCTGAGGGATATGAGCTGGAACAGCAGCTTCTTTCCTCCTCACCCAGAGTTTAATCCAACTGGACAGCAGAGCCCTGACAGCTCTGGAGCTGGTCCCTGTGAGCTGTGCCATGACAGGGCCAGCAAGAGGAGGGAAGAGAAGCTGACATGTCAAGGGCCTCTTGCTGCTCCTGCTTGCAGGGACTTGTCGGTGCTGTGAGGTTCCTGCCCGAGCCTGACGAGTGTCAGAGCTGGAAGGACGTGTCATGAGCAGAGCCAGGTCTGGCAAGGTCAGATCCCTGCCAGGCTCTGCCCATGTGCTGGTGGTGAGACAGGTCTTGGCCAGTTTTCAGGCAGTTCTGATTTTAGCAGAATCTCTGCTCCAAATGCAGCTGTGAGGTTTCCTTGGGACTCAGACTATGGTGTTTACTCCTGGGGTTGGTCCTGCTGCAGAGCTGCATTTTCACTGCCTGTCCCTCCTTTGTTCGCTGCCTGGGTGTCACTGGGCCGGTGTCTTAGATGCAAAACAAGTGGTTGGACACCCTGGGTATTCTGTAAACACCACGTGCTAATAATCACTGCATTAAAAGCAGAGTGACCATCCCTGTTCTGCCATTAATGTGTGGGGATAAAATTCCATCCAACACACGGGGCCAGCACAACCTGGATGCTGTTTGGATGTTTGGAGCGAAACATAATTGGCATTTAGCCATATGGATACTGGTCCTGGAACACAGGAGGTTTTGGCACATCCTTACCACAGCTTATCTCCAGCTGGCCCCACCACCCAGAGCTGCTTGAGCAATTTCTAAATCAGCTTGTCCTTTAATTTCCTCACCATTCTCTGTGCCTGCTGGCTTTGGCCATGAATAAGTCAAGATCTTGCATCGGATACGCCGAAGCGCAGCACCGATACAGATTCCTCGATGGCAAAAGGATTAAAACAACTCATATTTTTGTCCACATTCACTTCAGTGGCCAGATTTGTTGGAGCATTATGCTCCCAGTCAATAGTACCCTTGTAGCTTGTTTGTTTAATTGATTGCAATGCTGTGTCAACCTTCCCACGCAGAAGCCTCAAATATTTGCAAACTGAAACACACATAATGTTTGGCAGGACTTGATCCTCTTTGCAATACAGCTGCAGCTGCTGCAGTTTACACAACAGAGACTGGAGGACAGGAATCCAAATACACTAAATTAATTAGGGTTACGTCCATAAACTTTATTTGGTTCTATCAGGTTTGTGTAGAAATGTTCCCTGCTCGTGCTCAGACACGTTGATTACACAGTGCTGGAGTTTTCTGGGTTCTCGTGCGTGATATTAAACCGGATGATTGCGGTGCCCCACTAAGCAAATATTTGTTCTCTGCCAGAAGATGCTGTTTCCTTCTCATCACCCTTCTCCTCTGCTGGGTTTCATCACATGGGTGGCCACCCCTCAAATCAATACACAAAGGTTCAGATTACTTCTGGGGGAGAAGAGTGATGGGTTTGTGTTTCAGACCTTTGGTACCACAGCCTGTACTTGGTTGCAGTCCTTTGGTACCACAGCCCTGACTCTCAGGCAGGATCAGACCCTTCCCCTGCAAACGGGCCACTGGGAGGTCCTGAGGCAGCAGAGGGGTGTGCTGCTCCCTGCAGGCTTACAGAGTGAAAGTTCCTAATGATACTGTAAAAGCAACAGCTTATTAATTGCTGTTACTTTGATACCCATCATTTACGTGAAGGGGGTGGGTGTAATTCATAAATGTCCCTGTTGAAGTCTGCTGAAGAGAAACTGCTTCCACCCTTCATGTGCTTTCCTTTGTGTTCCCTCAGGTATGTCCATGTAGATGTTTATCCAGTAGGTTTCAGTCCAATTAAACAGTTCATCAGCTGAGAAAATCAGCATTGGAGTAATCCTGCTGTCTTTAGTGGCACTAAAGCAAGGTTTAAAGCTATCTCAGAACCACTGCTTGCCCCTGCTTCTAGGTGCCTGCTCGCCGCTCGCCCGGGAGCGGTGCCGCCGCCGGGGCTCGTGGCAGAGATGTCCCAGGGCTGCTGGTCACCTGCCAGGGTCGGCAGCAGCTCCCGAAGCTCTTCCCAGATGGTGCAGATGAGAACTTGGCTGTTAATCACCGGGTGTTCTGCACAGGTTTAGGCAGTCTGGCAGGGAGTGGGATTTACTGCAGTGGGCTTTGCATTGGGCAACTTTGATGCAGACAGGAGCTTCTGCTGTTGTGATCATCGAAATTTCCCCTCTCCAGTTCATTGTCAGCTTCTGCTGCTTTTTATAACCATGTTTTGAAGTTGTGTTGGTTTCACCACATGAGAACCTTTTGCTCATTAAACCCTTAAGAAAAAATCCTGCCATTTGATATTCAAACACAAAATTTACCTGAGAACTTTGTGGGAATGTCTGAAGTTTCTTATCTTGAGACCAAATTGTGAATCACTTCTTGATACCTGAATTCTATATAGAATTCGAGTCTCTATATTTAATCTATAGGTTATGTGTAGGCTTATATTAGAGTCTCTATATAATCTATAATGTTATACATAGAATTATATACAGAATCTCTACGTGATGTATGGATTATATATAGTCAGANAGAATGTATATATGATAGATTACATACATATAGATACTATATATTGTATATAATAATGTGTAGTCATTTTAATATGACTGAATTATGACTTTAGTAGTCATATGACAAAGTGAGTATGATGGAATTATGTATAATTCTATATAACACCTATAATCTATTATATATTAGAATCTAATATAAATCTACAGAAATAAAACATGGGTGATTTAGGTGAGTTAAGTACTGGGTTTGTTCTTTGCAAAGGGAGATGAGCTGCAGGACAGATGTTCCTCACCAGCAGTCGGACAGGGAGAGGTTAAAACACTCCGTTTGCTTTGGAAGGTTCCAGTAGTTTGGTAGAACCGACCCGACAGCAGCACGACCGGTCTGTCCACCCGGGTTTGTGCAGAGCCTGGAACATCTCACAGGACACTCACTCTCTTTATCCTGTCCTGTTTCATTCTCCTCCCTGTCTGGGTTGGGGCTTTTCCAGTGGTTTAGGTGGGAGCTGAAGAGCCATCCTGAAGCCTGAACCAGTTTAGCAGTTTCCCTGTCATTTGTGGCCTGAGCACAGAGGTTGCTGCTGCTCTCTGATGTTAAAGCTGATTAAAAGATGATCTGGTTTTTAATAGTGTCTTCTTAAGACTCTGTGCTATTCTTGGGGGGGCAGGGGGAATTGGGGGAAGAATGTTGCAACCCCAAACATGCTTTGAACTGACAGGACTGTTGAGCACTGACCTGAGGGGAGAGTGTTTCCTCAATAATATTTACCTATGAAGACTGTGCAGGATTTTATTTTCTTTTTCATAATTATATTTGATTTTATTTTACATTATTTTCTTTTGCTCAGAAGAGGTGAGGGCACATCAGGATAAAAAGCTTGGAAGGGGTCTGTACTTTGTTTGTTTTGGGTATCTCAGAATTTCTGAACTAGCTCTGGAAAGGATTTACTGAAAGCAGCCCAAGTCCTTTGTGATTCTCCTGAGAGATGCTTTTGGGTTGCTCAGTTCCAATTACTCCCTGTAACCTGGAGCTATTTCTTCTTCCTGACCAAAAAACGAATCCCTTGAGCAGTGAAACTTTGCAGTCTTGGCTAGTGGGGATCTGGTGTAAGTAGCTTTGTTAGATCCTGCCCCCATTAATTAGAAGTTGGCTCTTTGGGTGATGCAAAAGATTTTAAGAGACTGTTTTGCAGCAGGGGGAAGGCTGTTGCTTCAGCTCACACAAACTTCCCTCCTCATGGTGTGATTTCCATGTGAAACACGGGCTCCTGGGCTCGGGTAAAGGCTTTGTAGCTGTGTTGGATTTATGCCATCATTTCTCTGAGGGTGGCAGAGTGTACACAGGTAGACATCATCACTCCAGCCTGCGCTCCTGCGGCGTGAGATTTATCTAACAGCAGGAGTTGAGTCTAAGCCGCAGCCAGATCTATAAGTCACAGTTCTAAAATTTGTTTATATTGGTGTGGCAAGTTGAAATATCAGGTTGAGGAGATATTAAAACCGAAAGACTCGTTGTGTAAGCCAAGTAATTTGTCACAAACAGGACCTTAAACCCTGACTTCCCATTTCAGATCCCCCCAGGCACCCGTTCCTGAACAAACCTTCCCCAGGAGGGAACCAGCGTCCTTGAGACCCTGAGGCGAGGTGGCAGGTGCTCAATCAGATGTCATCCCCGTGTGCCACACATGTGTCCTTACACTGCCAGGCTTGGGGACGGTTCCCCCCATCCCAGGGCAAGGGATGGGGCATCACCACGCCGTAGCCCTGCTGGCGGCACGTCGCAGCTCTCCCGTGAGCAGAAGGGCTGTGGGATGCTCACAGGCACCTTCCCATCATTTGTGTTTAGGTTTTATGTGTGTTTTAAAGGTAACCCAGAGGAGTGTGTGGGGAGAACTGACCAGCACAAGGAAAGTGACGTTGCCTTAGGAGATGTTGGGGTTTAAAGCACATCCCGTGGCTCGGGCTCCCAGTGGTGCTGGTTCCAGGCTGAGTGGAGTGTAAGGAGTTGGGCAAGGTGGCTTTGAAGCACCCTGGAGCAGCATCGCTTCCCGAGGCTCTGAGGGTAACGCAGGGATGATGGCACAACAGCAGAGTAGCCTCAGGTGTGGTGTAAGTTACGTCCAGAGTATCAAAGCCCTGAACAGGGAGTGCTCCCAAGACGTGTCTGGGTCACGGGATGGAACCAGCAGGCCAGAAGAGAGGCTGCATGGCCTCTGCTCTGCCATAATGGTGTTAAAAATTAGCCAGAAAGAAATCCACACAAGCCCCTGAAGAAGGTTTTTCCAGTGATGTGAATTACACAGCACATTTATGGTCAGATTTTGTGCTATTTTCCATGATGTAACTTTGCCACAACTTAACAGGCCAGATCCTCTTGGCTGGGGTAACGCAGAAATTGCTGTGAAATGTAATTTTTCATTATTTCCCAGGTTTGTTCTTTCACACTGGGCAGTATGTGCTTCCCAAACCCTGGAGCTGCACTCTCTGTGCTGATGTATCTGTGTGTTCTGTGGAGCAGCCCCCCCATCTCTCTCTGGCTTTGAGCAGCACGTCCTGCTCCTGGGTATCAATGAGTTCTCAGTGTTCCTCCGCGCTCTCCTGCTGCAGGACCTACATCTCCGTCATCAGAGGGGGCTGAATCTGCCCCACATCTCCTTAAACAGATTTCACCCTGTGCATTTAGGAACACCATTCCCTCCAGGACAAGCAGAGGGCTGGATTAATTAATTATAGTATTCAGCCTACCCAGGATGACACAGTTAAATTTAATTAGCTTATTCCTTTATTTCAGAATCTCTTTACCTACCCCAGGGAGGGTTTTTTTTTTTAATTTTATTTTTGCACTGGATATCTGTGATAGATGGGGAAGCCAACTCAGCTGTGCTTAACAGCAAAGAAGGGAAGAGAGCAGTGGTACAGATACAGGGCATGGAATGTTTTCAGAAGAAAATATATCCTAACTGGTAATAATTTTATAATCATAGGTATCACTTGTATCACTTGCCTTTTTCAATGACCCTTATTACAGTAATACTGTCATTATTGCAGCTGGTTTATTGCCACATCCTTCTTTGAATTAGAGAATCATTTCATCCTTACTCAGAGGATGAGGAGAGTGTTGATTAAGGGGCTTTGGAAGAAGCAAAGCACAGTGACTATATGGGCAGCAATTTTTTTAAAAATAAAGTGCTTTGAGGAAAATGTGGGATTGTGATGCAGAGCACAAGCTTAAAATACATCTGTTTCAGGTAAGAATTCATTGCAGTGTCTAATCTGCATCCACAGAAATGTCAGTGTGGACATGCTAATCGGGAGGAGCCGCCTTCTGACCTGAGATGACAGTGGGACCAGTGCCTGGGGCAGTGGGGGGTGACAGCAGTCACTTCTTGCTGTTGTGTGGGGGAGACCTGTTGGTATAATCCCTGCAGACCTTCCAGATTTCCTCTTAGGACCACAGAGAAAGGAGAAGAGTTGCTTTTCATTTCGCCTCTCAGGACTTGAAAGGGTTGTGGGAAGCCAGTGAGGAGCGATTCAGGGCGAGAGGAGGAGCGTGAACGGGCTGCACTGAGTGTGCCCCTTGCAAAGCATCACCCGAAACGTGAAGCCTGGACTAGAGGTCATGTGTGAAAGCCACCACACAGAGGTCATGTGTGAAAGCCACCACACAGAGGTCATGTGAGAAAGCCACCACACAGAGGTCATGTGAGAAAGCCACCACACAGAGGTCATGTGTGAAAGCCACCACAGCATCACATGTCCTCCAGCAGCTCAGAGTCTTTTCTACAAAGACATTTTCCTTTAAAACAGAAAATGCTGGAAATAGCAGCAAGCAGCACGTGTCAATCAGAAGGGACGGGGGGCAATACTGTCCCCCCAACCCCAACCCCCAGCACAGCCACGATGGGCTGGAGCTGTGATGATGTGTGTGCAGTGTCTTGAAGTCAGGGCCGCCCCCCGAGGCCCCCCTGCTCTAATTAGATTAACTGTTACTGTCAGGGCTATCTAATTGCTTGTACTGAAGAAAGCAAATTGCAGACAGTACGTATCAGTGTAAAATCAAACACAAAACAGGTGTTTGCTAATTAAAACTGAGATTTTAATGAATGACCTGTGTGGTTTTGGTGAATAAATACCACTCTCAGCATCTGCTGTCTAATTAGGTTCCAACTTCTTTTTTTTTTTTTTTTTTCTCCTCCTCAGGTCCCAGTAAATAACTATAGAATGCCAGGTTTCACTAAAACCTGGAAATCTTTGCTGCTTAGTGGGGAAAAAGCAGATGTTTCCTGCCCAGGTAACTCCAAGCAATAGCAATCAAAGGAAAAGAAAAAAAAAACCAAATCCCTCTTTATATTTTAGGATTTTTTTTCTTTAAAGTTTCTACTATAAGGACAATAACATATTGGAAGGGAAAATATTGCATAAAATGCCTCCAATGGTGCAGGTTGATTGCAGCATTTGTGGGAGGGCTGTTGCCTGCACCACTCCAGCGTTTGAGGTTTTATTTTTAGCTAATTGGGCTTCCTGCTAGGACAGACGTACTGGTGGGGTTTCTTCTGGACCTGTTGTAGATGTAATCTGAGTGCAGACCTGTGGGTATGTGTGGGAGAAGGAGGTGAGGGTGTGGTGGGAGAGGCTCTTGAATAGACATGCACAGGACATTGTCCTTCTAGCAGCATTCACACAAGTGAAAATTGGTGCTGCTTTGTGGAGCTTGGCATTAATGAAATGCTTATTTAAGTTGCAGGTGCCTTTCCATAGTTTACTGAGGTCAAGACAGATGGTAGGTCAGTCCCATTGTTTTTGTATTTAGTTATTAGTTAGCTGTTATTTTAGTCTGTCATCCTTCTATGATCTGCAGTCTGACCACTGAGTCCAGTGGTTCTTTGCCCAGGCAGAGAAACGTGTTCAGAGCTCTGGGATTGTGTTTGTCTCCTGCAGTGCCACAGTGATCATCCCTCCTGTCCCCTCTGCACACCTGGAGGTGTGTGCACATATGTGTGCTGCAACACCAGCCTGAAATCCTCTCCCTGCCACCGCCCTGGTGGCTGTGCTGCCTTGGGATAGATGTCTTTTGTACCCCATCAAGGGACCTCCTGGCACTGCAAACCAGTTACTTGGTGGTTATGGAGCTGTTTTATCACACTTGCAATGAACCAGCTCCAGTTACAGTTGGGTCACTGCAGGTTTCAGTTGCAGAAACCTGCTAGTGTGGCTTAGTAGGTGCAACTTGGACTAGGAGTTCTCCCTGTGAATGCATCTTTCTTACTACATTTAGGGAAATCATAAGGTGTTACTGGGACATTCTTGGCACACCACATACATGAGCTGCGTGTCCAAGAGCTGGAGAATTTAATTGATCTTCTCTTAAATTCCAGAAGCGCTGCCAAGAGTACCGGTGCCTCCAAAGTCATTCAGGAAAGTCCACCCACAGACTCAGTTGGGTCTGTACTTGGGGAGTATGTCCTTCCAGGGTGTATTTTACCCCTGTGCAGCCAGCCAGGATACTGCTACTGTACATCACTCTCATCCCTGTCAGGNTAGAATCATAGAATCATAGAATCATAGAATCATAGACTGGCTGGAGTTGGAAGGGACTCCCAGAGGTCATCCAGTCCAACCCCCCTGCAAGAAGCAGGGACACCCCCAACTAGATCAGGTTGCTCAGGGCCTCATCCCTGTCAGGACTGCAGTGCTGTGTGAAAGCAGTGTGAGTGTGGATGGATTTTACTCTGAGTGTACCAGCCCATCGGAGAGATGGAGCTGCAGGGAACGACTCCACGAGCTCTGAAGGGCTGCAGAAGGGATGAATTACAGGCATCAATAACAATACTTCTTCCTCCCACTGTTTGTTTTGTAAACCCTTTGTTGAACTACACATGCACACAACGCTTACTACCAGTGCTATTCCAAGCCTGGAGTATTTGCTTAGTCTTAGTGTGTGTGTTAGTGTAGTGCAAGCGGCGCTGCCTCACGCTGCCTGCGTGTCCTTGCGAGCAGCACCAACTCCTGATGACTGTGAGGTGCAGGACATTCCTCTGCTGGGAATGACCATGACAGCCTTCCCCTACAGTCACTTGGAAATGGCACACTGAGCAAATCTGAGTGTGGGTGGAGGAGAAGTCGAGGCTTGGCCCATCTCCTCCAGTGAGAGTCCACATCAGAGAGGTGTGGTGTTTCAGCCTGTCACCTGCTGGGTGAAGGCTTCGTGGGAAATCACTCCCTCCCCAAAAGAGGGCACGAGAACACTGCTGGATCTGTGCTGAGATTAAGGGCTGTTCACTCCCTGTGCCGGGGAGCTGAGGGGTCACACAACACTTTCACTCCCACAGAAATGTTGAGACCTTGGTCGTTGTTTCTTTGTCACAAGAAAAGGGGAAAAGAGAGATGCCAGTGGTTAAAGTCCCTGGATAAAATAAAGCTGTTACACCCCCTTCCCTTGCCCTGCAGGAGGCCTTTTGCATGATGGTCTCAGGGCATAAAATAAAGTAATGGAAGTGTGGGGATGTTCCAGTCTGTTCCTGGTTCTGGGTGCTGTAACAAAGCCTTTCCAGCACAGATCCATCAGCCAGAACCCGTGTGACATCCATCCATCCTTGGTGCCTTGGCTTGAGCTGCTCTCTGTGCACAGAGCTGCAAGATCAAAAGCAAACATGACCCCTTTGATCACAATAAAACTCAGGACGTGTCACTGTCACACGGCTCCGTGCGGGGCTGCATTCAGAGTTAGCACTGGACTTCACCCAGGTGTCGGGGTGTCTGCAGATGGGCTCGTGCTGTCTCATGCAAGAGGCACACACAGAAAGGGGCAGGGCTGGTGCTTAAAGCCTGGGATTTATCCTTCCAGGTTGCTCTTTGGGGGTTCCTAGTGCCAGGATGCAATGTCCTTGCTTGTTCAGTGAGGGTGAATCCTCTTCCTGTGTTTCCACTGCAAACTCTTTGTGCAGTTGTCTCTCTCTCGGTATGGGCACAGCCTGGTCAGAGTTGAGGGCTCTGGTTTGGTTGAGGTACAGCTCAAGTTCAGTAATTCAAAAAAAAAAGGCTGGTTATGAAGGAAAAAAAAGCATTTAAAATGCCAGCGTGTACACAAGTAGTAGCATATACAAAACCATAATCAGATGTCATCTTTACTGCAATAAAAAGCAGATTAGAAATCAAGATCTACAAAGTATTGCAATTACTTTAACTGTCAGAAGTATTGACAGGCCTGGTGAATTATTTGCTTGTGTAAAACTGGCAAACCTTTATAAAAATCCATAACATTTCTTTGACTGATCTGAAATCTGAGGAGAGTAAGTGGTTGCTGAGGTTGTTTTTCCCAGAGCTCTGCTGATACAACAGCACAGCATCCTGCAGTACCCCCTGGAAGCCAGAGATGCACATCATTCACTGATTTGGAGGCTGCACTTCTTAATTTCATGGCTTTTATGGTGGCTGGTTACAGACACCTTGTTAGCTGTTCAGTCTAAGGCAAGGTAGGGAATTGCACCCAGTTACTGCTGGTCTCAGCTTGTGATTTTAGAAGGTGTCTCACCTTGTTTGGGAGAGATCTGGTAATGACATGCTCCAACTCTGTCAGTGTTAAGTTGTCCTCAAAGAAGAGGCACCTTTTTCCCATTTAGTTCTTTCTCAGCTGTATTAGCCAAGAGTTGGGTCACCTCTGAGAGACAAGAGATTTCCTAGAATTATTCTACATGTGTGCTCCTGCCCCATGATTCAAAAACTCTACATAAAGTATTTCAGTTTTAGTAAGGAAAATGAACCTTTGAGACTCTCCAAACTTAAAGCTGTTTTCAGATGGCATTGAAGCTCTCTTGCAGTTCTCATGATTCCATGACTTGGAAATTTTGGCAGGACTTTGCAGCTCTGGACACCAGTTTTTCCAGAGCACGAAAGAGGTTTGTCCCAGAAGGGAGCAGAGCTCAGCAGCTGGGTCAGGAGTGCTCTGAACGGGAGGAGGCAGAGGTGGGATGGGTGGCACACTGAGCAAGGAGTTAGATGACAGATAATGTTCTTCTGTCACAGATATCCAGATGAAACAGGTTTCATCATCTTAAAAATCCAACTAGTCTCTAATGATCCAGAAGCCTGAACACACAAGCAGGTACAGGAATGCTGCATCCAATAACATCTTATTATTCACTTTTCCTTTAATTTCTTTCTCAGATTCTCTCACACTAAATCCAGGTACAAACAAAGAAAAAAATGCTTGTGATGTGAAAGAGACTGTATCTGGAAGGTAATGGCACATCAGCCTGTCAGTCCATTTCTACTACAACCCCTGATCCAAACCAGATCACTACGTTTATAGCAGGTAGATTGGTGCTGCCTGTATCCCGAAGGATTTCATGGAGTTCCTCGCTTCAGAAATCTCTGCTTAGAGGTCTGTTTGCTTCTCTAAAAGCCAAAAAGCAAGAGGTTGGAGTGTCTTTCTGGTGTCTCGTGTTTCAGGTGTATCTCTCAGTAGCTCCTGGGGGAGGATGACACGTATCAAGTGGAAAAACTTCAAACCACAGATCTCAAGAGTTGTGTCTCCCACATTCACGACACAAAAAGGATACTGTAAATTGGGCTCAACCAATCAAAAAATGTGATTAATATGCTAAGCCACATTACCAAATTACATCCCAATGCAGGATAAGAGGCTGCAGGTTATAAATAAGAATTTCCATGGCTTCACCTCTCCAGCTGTTAAGGAAAACACTTGACATTTAGCAGCTCGCCCTCGGTTCTCGACAGAAAATGGAATTATTGTTCCTTCCTAGCAACTGCCCACAAGGCTCCTTCCACTCAGTGCTCTCTTGCCAGGTGTTCTCCAGGCCAAAGTCAGATCCTCTCCTGGGGAAGTTCTCTGAGCAGAGTTTTAGATGATTGTAAGTACATGGTAGAAACCCACCCTCATAGTTGTCCTCTCTGTACCTGAGTCAGCTCCTCGGCTGGCGGCAGACGGGCACGGGTTTTGTGGGGAGAATGGATGTGAAGTAGTGAACCCCAGTGTCTGACATCTTGTGAATTAATGGGCTGTTCTTTACTACACCTTGGCAACCTTCCCTCTTTCTGCATTGTTTTGCCTTTATGTGAAATCTGCCTCAGCTGGCGTGAGCTCTGCATCCAGCGAGACCCTCAACATCGAGACCACGAGCTCTCACCATTGTCTTATTTCATAATCTCATATCTGTAGTGATTTGTTTTGTATTTACAAAATAAAAAGCTCAGGGAGAGAAAGCATGGAAATGAGGTTCTGGGGGCTTATTTAGCGATTGACCCTTTTTTCTAAATGCTAAAACTCACGTTCAGTGGTATTGCTAAGCAACTGAACAGACAATTCTTTTCAGGCCCTAAGTGGATACCGGGATTAATACATGATCAGTCAAGATACACATTTATTCACCTTCCCTCAAAACAGTAATAGGATTTCTCTGGGCCCAGTTTAATTCAGGAGACGAGGCTGACACTGAATTAAAGCTGCTTATCCAAGCTCATAATAAAGAGGTGAGATCCCAGGGGAGAGAAAGAGGCTGGGGGAAATGCACACCCCATAGTGCATCACTTGACAAAAAACAGAGGATTAAAAATCCCTACAGAGGAAAAAAAAACACCTTTTAACAAGACTTGAAAAATGCAGTTTGAATTATTCAGCTCCATTTGCTGTCTCTCAGTACCCAAAGTTCCAGTACAAGAACTGGGAGCCCTGAGACACACTCTGGCGACTTGATGAGCCACCGCTCGCTCTGGGTCGTCCGGGTGATGGGGGGAGACCCAGGCAGGTATCCTGCAGGGCTCTGCACCCCTGGAGGGGTGCTTTGCCTTGTTACACCGTGCTCACAGTTAGCCTGAGGGCTAACAGCCTTTCCTGCTCTGTAACACCCACCCCTCCTCCCTGTCCTCCGCTTCTCTGCATTTTCCAAAGGGTCACTGGTTTTACAGACCCAGATCCCAGCCTGTGGGATGGTTCTCCTGTCTCCAGGCTCCTTCTGATGTGGTTCCCTCAAGGGCCTGGGAAGGAGGTCTCCAAAGTGATGTCGTGGTGCTTTGAGTGCAGCCATTGTTTTGTAGCACTGGCACAAACAGCCCAGCTAACAAACAGATTAAATTTTTAAGTGGGGAAAGGTCTATTAATCTATTATTAATTATTATTCCATATGGCACCTTGGAGGCAAGGTGGGTCTTTTGAAGCCATCTGGCTTCTCATTGCACTGGAGGAACGCTGTTGTCTGTTGTGTGCTCTGGAATATGGTCTGGAAAGCGGAGATGTGACGTGTTTGTGATCCACATGTCGCTTCCCGTTCTGTTCCCACCAAGAGGGAAGCAGAGACAGCTGGGCCGCGGCACCGTCTCCTCGGGCAGCCCACGGCAGTTGTGTAGGATGGTTTCTTCAGAAGATGTGATGATAGTGGACTCCTGCCCTTGCATGTGTCCTGGCTCCCAGATTTGGGGCAGGACACTGCTAGTTAGGAGGCAAAGGCCAGCACAGATTTCTCCTCGTGTAAACTGGGAACAATTGTAAGAAAAAAGGGCAATTTTTTTCTGGTATGGCATACACTGGAATGTCACTGTAAAATGGATGTATTAGTCAGGAAATAAATGGAATAAGAATTTGCTGCTGCAAGATGGAGTAGGTTGGGGTGTAGGAGCCTGTAACATGACTGCTGAGCAGCCCAAATCAAGCCCTGCAAGCAGCCACGATGAGGAATTGCTGCAGTAATCAGCCTCCTCTGTTGTCCAGCTGTCACTGGAAACTCAGGTTTTCCTTTTGGTGGGAGGCAGTCATGGTCTTTGAGATGGTGAATTATCAAGATTACACTACTTGCACAGACAAATGGTGAGCACCAGCACGTGCTCCAGAGAGCTTTCTGGTCAAGTGAAGAGTAGTGACATGAGGAGCAGGGGCCGGCGTGGGGGAGCCGTGCACGTGGGCTCACCCTGCGTGGTGGTGAGGCAGGGCTGGTTGTTTCACAGTCCTGACCTCTGGTGGGTTCTACTTCACCTTGTTAAATCTCCATGATAAATTAAACCTTCCAAGGAGTAATATTTATAAAAAAGGTGTAGCATCTTGAAGGACATTCTGGTGGAACACTGGTGTAGTGGTAATACCACACAGACGACAGCTCTGACGTGTCTCTCATGGAACCCAGAGTATGGTGTTACTCAGTTACCTGGGCTTCACCTACTTCCCCTGGCTTTGCTCATCCTCCAGGAGGTGTTACCTGCTCCAGTCTGAGCTGCAGAGCCTAGATACAAATCTTTCACCATAACCACACGTGGTACTGACACCACAAGCTGTGGGGAGGAAAAGGCTGGAAGGGCCTATGGAGATGGCTTTGGGAAACAGGTGCTGTGCCAAGGGGCCCAGAACCTCTACATGGACCTGGCTCTTCTGTCTCTCCTACCTTGTTTGCATCCTCTTTGCATACCTCCATGGAGTCACTGCTGTGACTTTGCCAGCAGTGACTCTACCCCAGGCTACAGCAGGATCACGGGCTCAGCATCAGAGGAACCGTATTGCTCAGAGTGGCATTTGCATAAACTGTGCACTAAACCCCCCTAATATTTAAAGTGTTACAACAAAGTAGAGAAAACCCACTTTCAGGCTGTATGACAACCTTATGAATATGCAAGTCAGGATCCAAAGACAATCTTGTGGTTTACAGTAAATATTGAGGCATAACTGTGGAGTATTAAGTGGCAGATTTAGGCCCATACTCATTCCTTTTTATTTATTTATTTTTAATACCACACTTAGAGACCAATTTCAATGTAATGCACCAAATCTATTGAGTATTCCAGTCAGCTGATAGCATTTGTAAATCATACTTATTTTGGCATTTCTTATTGAAAGCAATAGAAGAGCAACCAGTGGTGATAAATTTGTTTGTGGAAAGCAGCCTTGCTTGTCATAGTTGTACACTGTTGTAACTAGGGCAAAATTACACTATAAATTTATGGATTTATTGTCCTTTTTTTTAGTTTCCTTTTTTTTTCCCCCCTTCAGTAGTGACCAGCTTTTCATATTCTGTATGCAGTGGTGTCCTGTGTTCTGTCAAGAGAGAAATGCTCTAAAATATCTGGTCAGTGTGCATCAACACAGGGACAGTGTGAGACCTTGTCAGGGAGGAGAAGGCTCTGGGGGGACCTTCTAGTGGCCTTCCAGTCCCTGAAAGTGCCTGTAAGAAAGCTGGGAAGGACTTTTCACGAGGACATGGAGCAAAAGGATGAAGGGGGGTGGTTTTAAGCTAGAAAAGGGGAGATTCAGGTTGGGTATCAGGAAAAAATTCTTCCCTCTGAAGGTGGTAGATCACTGGCCCAGGTTGCCCAGAGAAGTGGTGGAGGCCCCATCCCTGGAGACGTTCAAGGCCAGGGTGGATGGGGCTCTGAGCCACCTGATCTGGTGAAGATGTCCCTGCTCCCTGCAGGGGGTTGGGGTGGTGGCTGTTGAAGTCCCTTCCACCCTAAAACATTCTGTGATTTTATCAAAGGTGCCATTATTGAGTTCACCTTGGCTCAGACTCTGCAGCCTCACAAAAATCAGGGCTGGAGTTCAGGGCTGATTGTGTTATGTGCATCCAGGGTGTGTGTGTCTGCTCAGAGCACAACTCCAGGGACTTCTCACGTGCTCAGCTCATGGCTCACAGATTCTCTACACCTGATATATTTAATAGCATGCAGTTGGGTTTATTTTGCATCTTAATAATCAGGTAATATAATTATATACTTTGCTCTGAGTCATCATCTACATATTTTATCTGCTGATAGCTGTTTGATGTTTGGATTCCACCCAGTAGTAATGGCACATCTATGGCTGTAGGATTTCAGCAGTTCTTGAATAATTATGATTATTCTCACAGAATCCCTCCGGGGGCTAAGGCAAGGAATTATGCCTAGCAGAACTCCTTTCTAAGGAGGTCAGATTTTCAAAAGTGCTTTATGTGCTTAATAGGTAGATAAATGGATTTCTCAAACTCATTGTGGATATACAGGCTTTAGTCTTCTCAGGTAACTTGGATAAAATCCACAAGATCTCTAGCAACATTTTGAAGTGCAGGAATGTTTTCAGATTGTGCCCCACAGCTGGATGAGAAGCTGTTAAAGGCAGAATTGGAACATAAATCTATTTCTAAGATTAGAAGCCTATTCCTAAGCCTGTTCCTAAGGAAGGTCTTGTTGCCCTCTGCATCGGGGTACCCTGTGTGGACTTAGAATATGGACTGAGGATCTGAGTGCTCTTTTGTTTTTTATCACTGGGACAAATGTTTTCATGTCTGGTTTGGGCTTTTGCCTCTTCACTCCCCTCTGCTATGCCACAGTCATCACCTGGAAGAGGAGTTGAATGCAAATGACAAGCTGCACCCACAGTTCAGCACACCGAAAGCACACGGTGCCAGCGAGCTGGATGCGCCCTGGTACTTTAAGATCAAAAGCATTATCCCTCTTTCTATAAATTTTAAGCATGTGTAACTTTGTTGAATTAATTAGGTTACTCCTTTCATTGCACTGAAACTGGTATTTATAATGTGTGGCTGGTGTATGTGATTTATCTGCATGAGTGTAGCGGGTTATGGATCAGTTGCTGCATCACCTTTATATTTTCCTTGCAAGTAAGAGCATGAAAGCAAAAATTCATATGTGCTTTAAGCTGTAATCTCCAAGGATTTGTTGCATATGAGGCAATAAACGACTGCTGCAATTGACTAAATGCCACAGCACAGCAGTTTATTTTAATTATGCTACAAAAGAGTGAATATTATTGTTCTTATAGTACAACATCACAGGAAAAGAAGAAAAGAAAATTGTGTTCCTCTCTCTCTTTGAGAGGGTTTAGCAGCAGTATATTGCTTGTCATTGAGGTTTTCAGGGCAGCAAAATCCACAAAGAGAACATGATGAAGAACCAATTTAGAGAGGATATACAAAAAAAACCCCAAAACACCCTGGGGGGGGAAAAACCCACCACCAACTAAAAAACCACATTACCCCTCTCATCTCGAGCTCTGACTTGTTCTGGTTTCATTTACCAGTGTCTGCAAGAAGCTCACGCTGGAAACCTGCTGGATTTGGGTGGGTTGGGTTGGGGTTTTGCAGTAGCTTTAGCCAGAGCAGCAGGTCTGGTTGATGAGGTTTGGTGTTTGCCAGTGCACTGAGAGGGCAGAGTTTTATTTTTGTTTGAAATCTGTGCCACAGCATCAGGGCTCGTCTTGGTTTGCTGGTCACCAGTAACTGCAGCTCCCGGGGCAGCTCCCACCGCGCCGTGGGGATGTGTCGGTATTTCAGAGGGTTTTCTGGCTTCCCCCTTTGTGTGATCTTCCCCCTTTGTGTGATCTCCCCCCTCTGAGCTTGGGGTGTTCCACCTGGGCCACGATTTCAGGAGCTTTCCCCGTGGGGACATGAGGTGCCGTTCCCTCTCAGAACGAGGGTGGAACATTTCCCACGGTTTCACGAGGACAGGAACGGATTTTTCTGGAATCCCTGGGTGGGGGGAGCAGAAGCCCTGTGCTCGAAGTGCCTGGAGATTCAGAACACAATCCCTGGGGTGGATAAACTCAGGTGAGGGTGCAGCTCTGGTTTAGGGGCACAGCTCTGAGGGTTTTGCTGGTTCTCACTGGGACACAAGCTCGGGACTGTGAGGCTGTGGTGGCAGCTCAGTATTCAGTGCACTGCAGTCGCGTCAGGCCCAGGGACTGGGGGAAGAGAGCAGCTCCTCTGTGCCTCAGGCTGTGTGCCACCTTCCAGGTGACTTGGGAGGGTGAGGGGACACTGTGCTGGGTTGTGCTGTGTGTGTAACTCTGCACAGATGGGGAGTGTCTGAGTATGAGGCTGCCCTTGCCCAGCACAGTGTAAAGGAGCTGGGTGCTTTCTGGTCAAGGGCCCATGAATGTCGTCCTGGAGATGAAATGAACTGTTTTATAATGATAATAAGTGAAGGGGTTTTTGAAAAGCAAAATTACTGCCTGTCTGAAAAGTAAAAAAAAACCCCAATTCTCAATGCAGCAGCAGTGGGCTGGGATGTTAGCAAAACTTTTTGGAAGACTATTAATGGAAATCAGTGACAGAAATAGGAAAAGCCTGAGGTTAAAAAAGGAAATAGTACCTAAGCCATTAAAATAACAGCTAAAGATGATGGAAATAAACTACTGAAACTATGCAGAGGCTGAAATAATGGAAGAAAGAAATAAGAATTGAGGTGCTTACATCAGCTCTGTGTGTGTATGTTCAGGTGACAGCGGGCAGTAACTCGCTGGCTCTTGGGGATTTGAGGTTCCTGTGTTTAGTGGGAACCATCCACATAACAAACTGGTTAATGCTGGGAGAGAAAAGAGTGCAGGAAGCTGAGAGAGCGAAACCTTCTTCAGATTTTCCAGTTAAAGTGGATTGTTTCTAATTGCAGGGTTGGTTTTTTTTAATGGCTTAGTTCTTCAGCTGTCCCCTGTGTCCTTGACCTCCCTTGATTTCCTTTGGCTTTCCAGACGTACAGGTGTTGCTCAGGTTACACAAGCCCAGCACATTCTGAGCTGTTTACTACATCTCTCAGAATATTTTTCTATATAAATGATCTTGCCAAGAAATAAAGTGTGTTACAGCAAATCCCTCTGTGGGCTTACACAGAAATCCTCTGGTCAAAAGGGAAATACATGGAGCGCTCGGGTCTTTCAGGCTTTCTTGCCTGGGTCTGAAAAATGTGCAAGACACCACCAGTAAGTCAGAGAGATTTCCAGCAAAAGAATCTTATTAGAATGAAAGAACAAGCTGTAGGATTTTGTGTGCCTTGCTTCAGCTGAGGTTTATTTTATTTGGGAATGGCATGGTGAGGTTGGATGAATCCTCAGGCACTGTGTGTGTCTCGTTGATGCCTTCAGTACACGCACGAGCAAAGGGACAGGAGAACAGATACAGCCTGTCCCAGGAGAGAAAGGCAGAGGTGATTTCCTCTCAATATTTTCATCAGGATTAATAGAGCAACCAGCAGGCTCCCCAGAAATAACAATCACAACCCACAGGCTTAAGTACCCAAACCCACAAGGCACACGGTTCTCCAGGCAGCCAGATGAGATCTCACCTGATAATAACATCTCTCATGTTCAGACTCATCTGTGGGAAGCTGGTGAGATAGAAACTGATGTGGATTAGCCTGTTCCAGCCCTGGAGCCTCGTGTGCACAGAAGGGCAGCAAATGGATTTGCATCAAATAAGCCTCTCCCTTCTGAGGATGGGAGTGGGGCCAGATCCTGTGCTCACCCTCAGTTACTCTGAGCAAACCTTTCCAAAGCCCTCACTGAAAGCCTACTTAGTTGGCACGAGCCTTTCCTCATGTTTCAGAGCTTTTAAATCAAAACCCTGGTGCAGATTTCAAACAATCTTGATGCTTTATGTCCTATACACCTGATACAGCGCTGACACCAGGCTCATCTCGTGCTAAGGAGTTCTGCCAGCAGAGCACAGGCCTTTCCTTGTGCGCTNTGCAGATTTCAAACAATCTTGATGTTTTATGTCCTATACATCTGACATCAGGCTCATCTCGTGCCTTGTGCGCCGGGGGGAGAAACCTTAAAATGCGTTTTGCCACCGGGCCCGGCAGGCTTGGACCCAGACACATTTTGCAGTAGTCATTTATAAATTAGAGACAAATTAGGGCATTTCTCACAGAACTGTGCTTACAAGTCCCAAGTGTCATCTGTGTAAATGCTTGTAAACTGTAGAGAAACAAAGATTTTGACCTTTTGTATCCCAGATTTTTCCTTTTCTTTTTTAACTTCATGGCATACGGGGGCTCTACTTTCTAACTCCTTAGGTCTTTTTAAATTTTTTCCTGAATTTTCTAAGTCAGTGGTGTGGCTGACCTGTGCTTGGTTCTGTTTTCCTTCGGAGCTGCCTGCTTGTTCCACGCTTATTTCTACCAAACATATTCCCCTGCCAGAGCAGCAGCTCGGGGACGTTTGGAGTCTGTGTACTCGTATCGGGTATAACACATGTCTGAGGATTTTGAGACTGGAAACAGTGACAGGAGAGACACACATTTTCTTTGAGAAGGGCTGTTCAAGTTAAGTGGAAAAGGGAGCAGTAGGAGTTCACAGGGGATGATACGTGCTGGATCACTGTTTTCTCTGTGACAGGTCAGGAATGAGCAGTGGGATGGGAAAGGACCCCCCCCCCCTCTGCCTTCCTCCGTTCTGCATCTACCAAGGCTGAGGCACGTTCTCTGCTTGCCCTTTCCCTTTCCAAAATCAAGGGAGTGGCTGTTAGCAGACATTTCCATCCATTCTAAAAGCATCAGCAGCGTGGAACAGGCCTATAGCTGGAATAGCAAGTGGAAAATGAAGCTTGGCACAGCAGAGCCCTGGGGAGCGGCAGCCACAGTATCCGTGTTGGGTAGCATTTGTATGATGGCCTCTGAAGAGAGATCCACGGGCCTGACTGTTACAACAGAACCAGAGTTTGTTAAAATGCTGTTTATAACAAAATCTGAACTCACATCTCCCAGGGAAGGTAATTATTTAAGTAAATTATCTGAGCCTTTGAACTAAACCAGCTGAGTCTGTGGGCGATTCACAGTGCTCCAGCAACAGCTGGTGACTCCGCTTTCATCTGAAGTAGAGTTAAAGGAGAGTTGTCTTCCCTCCTCTGCTCAGTGCAGCCATCCCCTGCAAAAGAAAACAGCTCTGTATTCAGGCTGGTTAAAAAAGAGAGGAAAACCTTTCAGCTCCTCTTTAGCTTCTGCTTTCTGGGGATGTTTGTCCAAACAGACACATGCCGTGTGTACATAATTCAGGCTCTCAAGAATTCTTTTGAGTTGATTTCTAAAGCTTTGCTGGTACCTCAGAAGTTTGAAATGCAAGGCAAAATTATGATGCAGAAAATAGATTGTCAGGACTTGCACTGTGTGTGTAAAAGCAAGAGTATACAATGCTTATAATAGCCCAAACTTTGTTTATTCTGGGGTGTGTGTGTTGAAAAAGAATAGTGTGCTTAATAGAGGAGGGAGCATAAGAAAACAGTATTTTCTCGTTTCTATTATACTCATCACCATGGTGCCCAGGCACACTTTTATGATGTTTGAGTAAATAATCCTCCTTTGGTACCTGAAGGAGTTGTATTTGCCTTGAACTGATCCAAGTCAGGAGCGAATGGAGAGGAGTGGAGACCATACAGGGATTTAAGGACCTGTGATCTCCTACCCCAAGTTCTTGACTAGCTGTTTGGAAAGGTTTTGTCCCAGGACACTGCCAGGAGGGTAGATCCAGTCCAGCCATGATTAACAGGCCAGATGAATTACTGGAGATCACTCACAGCCCCAGCAAACCTTGGATATTGCACGTTCATTAACAGAAACAATCAAAACAAAAGAATTATTTCAAGTGTGGAGAAAAGAAGAAAGTGATGTGGGGAGACCTGTGGGCAGAGCAGGGGGTCCCATCAGTATTGGTCTGAGTGACAACTGGAAATAGGACTGTGAAAACTGAAGGTGTATGATTTGTTGGGCCATTAGCAAATACATACAAGGCATATGGTTTATTATCCTTTAGTTTCCAAGTTCATGTTTAAACATGGCCCCAGGTTCTTAGAATGCCTCCTCTCTTTTTTTTCTCCCATGACATTGCCATATGAAGAGAGCTCTCTCTGAAGGTCTGCAGAGCCCATATGCTTTCAGATCACATTGTCACCTTTGCACCCCAGGGAAGAACTCCCTCTCTCGTGATGCCTTCAGGACTCTGCCGTTGCAGTGTAGGTTACCTCTATGTTTAGGCTGCTGCTTACAGACGCAGCTCTCTGATTCTGATCTTTTGTTACCCTCAATTGTGTTCTGCATCCAGCTGGGGTCTTTTATCCTCTGTTTAGTCTGGCAGCTCTTCAGCTCAAGGATAATTTTTTCATCTCATGTTTATACAGTGCCCAGCACGGTACTCGCAGGGGGCTGCCGGGGAGGCTCTGCAGGGAGCGAGGAGGCGGCAGCGTGGTGTGGAGACCGGGGGTCACACACGGGGTCACACACAGACACTGGGAGCAGCACACCGAGCTAGGAGGAGAGGAGGGGGGTTTGTTGTGGTCCATAGTGTTATTGTTCCTGTTTGCTGTCAGGAAAGGGATGCAGAAGCCATGGAATGGACATATGCATCAGCGAAGTGAAACAAGCGACTCCTCAGCTGGTTTCGCTCCCTGCAGCAGATAAAACATTCCCATCATCGTGTTCCACCAAAGCCATGGCTCAAGGTGCACTGAAACACTCATTTTCTCTGCCTTGATCTTGAGCATTCGATTTAATCTCTGCCCTGTTAAGAACAAAATAATAATTAAAAGGAGAAGGGGAGGGGGCTTAGTTTACAAGGCCATATCTGGCATACAGATGAGTAATTAGAGTGCCCTAAATATCATAGTTTGCCTTTATTGCTGCGAGATGACTCTTTCATCAGCCATGTACTAACACTACAACTGTCACTCCCAGCTCGAGGTGTTCCTGACAGTCACATCAAAGGGAGAAGCTCCCACGGTGAGATCAGGAGCTGCACAGTCCACAGCCTGGCTTTGTCATCACACTGTTGTGCAAAAAAGAAATAACCTCATTAAACTTGCATTAAAGGCAGGTAACAATAAAAGATTTCATTATTCCTCTTCTAGTCTGAGCCCACTCCTCTCCCCACCACAGAAAAATAGAATTAAGGTCAAAACCAACAGATGCTCTTTGAAATGAGGAGTATTCAGGGATAAGTGGGAACAGTGGCATACAGCAGAATTAAAGTCAAGGTGTGAAAACATTCACTGATAGAAGGACTCACACTATGGGAGTGTGTGTGCATATACACACACTAGAACAGCCCCATCACTATCACTTGTGATTAATAATTCACAAGAGTAGAAATAAGATCATTCCCATTTCATCACTGCAGAGGTGAATCACGGGCAAGTGATATTCCTGCCAGAGGTGTGCAGAGAGAGATGTTTCCCTCTTTGTGCTGAAAGCGAGGGAAAAAACCCACAAATTTATATTGAGGATTCTTTTAAATTATTCTCCTAACAGCGAACCAAAGTTGAAGATATTTTCAAACTTTAAATTGAGTCAACAGATTAAAAGATAAAACATTTCTATTTAAGTCTTTACCTGAATTTTCCATCCTGAAATTTTTGCATATATATATATATATCTAGGTTTTGACATCAAGTACGTAATATTAGAATCAAAGGTAATAAACCCATTGATCTACAGTAAGACAATATTAATATTACCATATAGCTTTTATAATTAATTTGCTGCCAGATGAAAGGGAAACACTAGGTTCCTTTAGTGCTGATGATTAAAGCAAAAAGTAAACCTTTGAAAGCCCGATTTGCATGTGCAACATGTTGCACTAATTCCAGCAGATCACTTGGAAATCGTTAGTGTATTTGTAGTCACACAGTAAAGTTTTGGATAAAAGACTCACTGAAGTGGGAGGAAAAAATCTGGTCTGGGGTCAGACACTGAGAGCTCTGGTAGTATAAGGCTTGCTGAGCTCAGGTTCTCACTTAATTTGTGTCTGTTTTAACACAGGTTTTTAGCACAAGGTGTTTTTTAGCAAGGGGTGGAATCCTCATTGTCAGATGTGTCCAGAACCTCGGAAAAGAGAAGGGAGAGATCAGTTGATTTAGAAGATATTTCATGTATTTAGTGACCAATCCAACCTGGCTTGGTTTTGTAGCTTGTTTAGATATTCACTTAAGTAACTGTGTACCTGAGCCAGGGTTGATGATTGGAGTTAACACTGTGACTTGGTGCTTGGATGCACTCACTGGTGCTTAAACTCAGCTCAGGCTCTGCCCAGGCAGGGCTCTCTCTTGGGCACCTGCCACCGGTGAAGGTGATGAAGCTTTAGACTTACACCACGTGGAACGATTCTGTCACTCGTGTTGTCAAGTTTTGCTTTTCTAGAAATAGTGTGAGAGACTTGGAAAAAGATTTTCAATTCCATCTTTAAAACCTGCAGCAAGATGCAGATGGCCCCGTGCCCCCCCTCCGTGCGGTGCGGGTTGAGGGTACAGGAGGAGGGACGGAGACCCCGGAGCCGTCGTGCTCTGTGGGGCCCTGTGTGTGACTCCAGGGGGTCTGCATGACCCATCTTTTTAAATCACTGTTTCCATGGACTTTGGGGCTGTGGATCCATTGCTGATTTCTGTCTCCTTGCTCAGTAGAGGAGAATGGAACGAGACCCTCGATTCTGTGTGTGTGTTGGTTACGAACCGTCTGTTGACGAGACAAGGCCCTTCTCTATGACCCCAAAACACCTGATGGGGGATCAAGCACACTCAGTCATCTGGCAGATGGCATAAAGCTGTCCTAAAGAGTATATAGCCAGCATAAACTCTGGGTTATGCACTCTGGTGTGTGGAAGATCAGCCCCAGCTGATCCCAATAGAAACACCACAGGGTCTGTCGGGAGAGGGGTCGCTCAGCGGTAACGACCGCGGCGCCGCGGTCCGGAGGATTTCACCTGACTGTACAAACCAGTTAACTGCTCCACAAAAACCTTGTGGAAGGTTTTCCTGATTCCCTGGTGCAGTTTGAGCATTAATTAATTAATGAATGCCTGCAAAGCACTTGGAGATCTTAGATGAAAGGCATCACAGGAGAGCAAATATCACGATAAGTGGAATATTTTGAAGGAAAAGCTTTGAGGAGCGGTTGGAATTCGGCTGTAGCTGGAGTGTGCTAGGTGGGAACAGACTTGATCCCTACAGGTGTTTGCAGATACACTGATGTGATGGTGAGGTTTGCATGTTTGCAAGACATTGTATCTCTCTGCCCTTCTAGGAATCATTGAACCCTGAGACTGGACTCAGGACGTAATTTGACATCAGACCAGAACAGGCTCTCAAAGGAATTTTCCTTCCAGCACTGAATTTTCATAGTGATTATAAATTAGTCAAGTTATTTACATCTTTCTCTCTCACTTCACTTAATGATAGTCAAATAAAAAAACCCCTGCAAACTACTTTTCCTAATGTTTGATTTTCTTTGTATAATGATGCCCTAAAGGCTAGTTCTTTATACTCACTCTGCAGCCCTTGATGAATGCAGAAAGGACAGAAGGGAAGAAAATATCCAGTTCTTTATCCTGGGCTTTGATTTCCAGAAAGGCAACTCACATCTGGTACCTTTGTGCAGTCCTGTACTCTCCTGGTTCTTCTGTTTCTCCCTGAGGCTGCAGGTAGGCAAGTGAACTCCTAAACTTTGGATGTCTTCTGGCCTATCAAGATTAAAAATAAAAATTGGGGTTCAATTTCCTTCTCCTTCAGCGTTACCCAGTTTCTCAGGTGCAGAAGTAATTCCTGCTGAATCAACATGACACTTTCATCTTTGCATAATTTTTCTAATCTATGTGTTTATGAAAACCAGAGGCACTTAAATGTGAGAATGGGAAACTGAGAAAAACAAAAATACACTTTTAAATTAAAGTGGTAAATATTACATTTTTTATTATTTATACCCTATGTGAATTCTGAACCTTTATGAAAAAATGAGTTTCCCTCAAACTAACTGGTGTTTCCCTCACTGAAAATTCCATCACAGTTTTCACATGAGTTAATGGTACCTGCAGTAATGTTGCTGCTTGTCAGAGGTCCTTTAATTTCCCCTTCTTCCCAATCAGGATGTCATTCCAGCCCTCTCCTCCAGAGTAATGTTAGAATATCCTTAGGGGATGTGTACTGCTCTCCACCTGTCTTCCAGCCTGAATTATGAGCCCATGCTTTATGCCCAAACTGATGATTCACTCGATTTTCCCCGTGCAAAATAAGCACTTGGTGAAGACCAAAACAATTCTGTGTCTTCCAGTTTGGGAAAGCAATAAAGGCATCAGGCTTTGCCTCTGCTCGTGGTTTTTAAGAGCTCAGCAGATATTTGAGATGTATTTGTAGTGTTTTCTGTTCAGGTTTTCTTTAATGGGATTAAGGAGTTTAATAATATTAAGTGGGAAATAATTATAATGTCACTGATATTTAAAAAAATCTCATTACACTTTTTCTTCTCTTCGGATAAGTGATTTAGGGAACAATAATTAAACGTCAGGTAATGAATCACAGATGAGATACTGACATTTGATAGTGTTTTGTAAACAGACTAAATGAGTCCAGGGAGAGGTGGAAACTATTGATGTTTCCATAAAAAAAGAGAAAGTCTTCATAGAGCCCCGGGAAGGGGAATGTGTTACTGAATTCAGGCAGAGGAACCGCATCAGGGTGGGCTGTAATCTGCTAAGGAGAGGAAGGGATGTGATTTTCAGAAAGTTCAATATCCAGCTCAGGAGACCTATTCCAGCCAGCTAGAGTCACTTGTGAAATTGCAGGGGGTGGATTTGTCCCTTTTCCCCCCCTGGTTGTGCTCCCCAGAAATGTAATGAGTGACCAGTCGAGAGCATTGAAGGTTTGAACTTCCATCATCTTCATGGGAGAAAACCAGTTCCAGGCCAATGTCAGCAGAATGGTGGGTGGGAGGGGAAGTTGGAAGCCCTTAGGAATCACTGGCTGCTTTTTAGAAGTGTATTGGCCACATGTGGTTCATAGGAATTACAGAATGCACTTGGGATCTCACTTGGGATTTCCTTATTTCTCTACCAGTTAGAGCTACACGGCTTCCCAGCAGCTCTGGCTCTGCTGCTCTTCTCATGCTGGTAAAAGTTATCATTGAACTGGAAGGAATGAGAACAAATAGACTTGATCTTCTAATATTATGTTTATATTCAATATTGTGTTTATAGCTAATTAAGCATTCCTTAGAAAGTTGAGAAGTGATGAAGTCCTTCTTCCAGAGCTTTGTGCATGATAGTTTTGAAGGAGAATTCCGGAATAAAATGTTCTGATTAGTACTTATTTTACCTGGAAAGGATTGTTTGAGTCTGACTGATGGTTATTCCTGTTCATTATCATTATAATGTTATCTGTTGAGGTGCTGTGGGAGATGCTGCTTGGGCTTAGAACTCAGAATCTAAATGAAATGCAAAGTGTGTCCCTCTACTGTGTTGACATATGCCAGCACAGGCTGTATAACAATGCAATGGGAATGTAAGGATTGCATTAATTACAAGGAGTAATCTCATTGCCTGAGTTATTGTTCTGCAGCAAGCTAGTAGAGCAAGTAGGTGTTGTAATGAAGATGTGTTTTTCCCATTCCTACATCTATACTATAGATCCTGCAATGAAACACAGTGATTAATGGGTAAGCGAGCAGGCACTGCTAAGAACATTCCCCGAGAAAAATAAAGGAGAGGCGCTGAGAGCCATGAATTAAGTCACTATTTTAGCAAATAGCTTCACAGGGATTAAGGTAAAACTGTGAGGAGTGTTTATCGAGTGTATTGGCACAACTCAAGAAAGATGAGACTTAATTAAACGTGTCGAGAGAGCTCCAGGGCCTTCCCTGCACTGAGCCCTGGAGGGTAAGTGTGTCCCCAGAATCCTCTGGCACAGGTGCCCTTGTGAGGGCACAGCCAAGTGCAGAGGCACATTGACAGCTCTGTGCTCAGGATCAGGCATGCCACCAGGACAAGGCACATCCTCTCCTGCTGCCTGAGCCACCTCACTTTTCCCATTTGCTTTAGTGGGAAAAGGGGAGAAGGCGCTTTTCTGTCTTCTCCCTTCTGAGTTGCTATTATGAATTTCTATAGCAGTGAGCAGAATGAAGCCCTCACCCAGGATGGTGCTGTTCAATAAATAACCATTTCATGATACTTTTGATGCAAGGAGTGATGGTTTTTTGTTTACAAATCTTAAATTAATAAGACTTGTGTGCAGCTCTGTGGGGGGGGCCGTGGCCGTGCGTCTGAGGCGCGTTGAAGTGGGAAGCAGCAGCCTCTGCACCCTGAGCGCTGCAAACACGGCGATGGAGTGAGGCAGGTGTCTACATCCTTGATCTTCTCCTGTCACAGACAAAGCTGGATGTGGCACCAGGTCCCCACAGATGTACAAAATCGGGTATGTGGCTGATGGGGATTTCTTTGTTTCCTTACCATTATTGCCCTAGGATGAAATACGCAGTTGAGATAAAAAAAATTACATGGCAAAAGCTCCTTACATGAGGGATTAAAAGTTAAATCTCTCTTTGTTCTAATTTCCTTTTCTTCTCTTTCAATACATTGAGCAAATGAAGCTGATTTCCATTCTGTCCAAAGTCACGGCAGCTTGATGCTTCTGCATTAAACAGTAGAAATGTGGATTTACCTCACACAGTCCTTTAGCCAAGCAGAGAGTTTCCAAAGAGGAATTTCACTCGTGCACAAGGTAAACATTCCTGCAGTTTCCTCCCTGCAGCCTCCCAATGGACTCAGACTACAGAAAAGTTCATTTACTGTAATCAATATCACTTTACCTCATGCCTCAATGAAAAAATGCCTTCTGCAGTCAATAGCAATTAAAGAGACAGACAGGGACAGAAATATTGATGGAGATGAAACTAGAGATTTACACCTGCTTCCTATATTTCCTGAGTATGTAACAGGACAACAGCTAATTGTAAAATATTGTATTAGTAAATGTTCATTGAGAAGTTCCCGGAGAAGGAATGGCATATTCAGTGGTGGAGACAAGATCAGGTTCAGGGTTGGACTTCAGTCATTTAGATGAAGGGGAAATGTGATGAACCCCAAGGACACCAGTGGGACCACAGTGGATGTGCCCAGCTGGAAGTGGTGACAAACTTTGCAGATAGGGCCAAGGTACAGGGGGGTGGGAATGCCCTGACTTCCAGAAATACTCTGTGGGATCAGTGGTCTCTCTGTTTGTTTTTTTTTTTTTTTATTTTTAAAGAGAGAGGATGATGAGTGACTTGAATAATTTATGTATAGATGGTGTGTTTAATTGCTACCTGCATTCTTCAAATAGGAAGGACTTGTCTCTCTCAGAGGCAGTCCACCAGAACGTTCCCTGGCTACAGGGCAACGGCCTCACGACGTTCTCTGGCGTGTTTTAGAGAAACCAGCTTGTCTGGGTCACAGTGGTTGCTGTGGCCTGTCTGAACCTGTCAACTTCATCATATCTCTGGTCTTCTCAGATCCAAGAGGAAGCCTTTTGTAACCAGCCCAGTTCTGACACTCTGAGATCATTCCAGAAGTCAGCCAAGGCACAAGAAATAGGGATGATCAGGCGGTTGGCTTCAGGAGCACACCCTGAGCTGAACTACACCGCTGTTCCAGTAGCATCACTGCTGATCCAGGGACTCTAAAGACAGGATCGACAGCACATTCTCCTCACCAGCCTCTTTGTATTAGAGCTGAAGTAAAAAATTAATAATGCACAATTCAGTCCAGCCTTTTCTGCATGACATTTCAAACTGCCATTTAAAATGTACAAACAATCCCGAGCAAGGGAGATTCTTTTCTTCTTCCATCCTTTTCTTCCTTTGTGATAACTCCCTAACAGTACCTTTGAAGCTGAACATGGTTTCTGACTTGGCATCAAAACTGCATGAGAGCTCAGTCAGTCCTTCCCCTCTTCCCTCCCCACATCTCCCTTGTCTTTGCTGAGCCTGCCCTGTAAAAACAGATCTAAAGCCTCCACTGAAAGACACCAGTTATCAAATAAGTGATTATTTCTGCTGTCGCTCTGTTAAACCTTTGTTACCCCAGCAACGTATTTAGCTGGGGTGCTGGGGGGTGGGAGGGAAGGGACTGTAATTGAAATGTATAGGAAATCTATAACTTGCAAATGGAACTGCAGAGAGGAAGGAGTGTAACTGGTGTGTAATGGAAGCAGCAGCCGGTGAGCTCCCGATGACCTTTCCGAGGAGCAGCGGTGGCGGGCGCGTGCTGCGAGGCTGCGGAGATTCCCGGCGGAAACGTCTGTGTGGATCTCGGAGTGGCTTATCCTGCTCTGCAGGCTACATCTAAATATCATTATTGTCCATTTGAAAGGAAAGTCAACCAAAAGATGCCTTTGCATTTAGCAACATAGCACAGAATTCCTGTGGGATACGTCTTCCCGTTCCAGAGCCGCTGGTCTGCTGCCTCTCACGGGCTTGGCACACCCGTGGTGTCCCTGACCTCTGGAGCAGGGGAGCAGCAGCCTGATTTCTGATTGACTCCTGTCTGTTGCAACTAGTATCATTATGAAATCAATTATTTTTAACTCCATACATAATATTCTTCAATAAAATCCCTCTTCTGTTTGTCTAGTGTGAACTGAGACAGGTAAAACCAGTTAATTAAATCTTCTGTTGTTGACAGTACGATCAAATCATAACACCGTTATTGGAGAGCTGGTTCATCCTCTTACCTTTTGGGCTAGAACCTGATGCAGTGAAATGTCCCACTGGAAGGAGCAAGGTTGGTCTTTTGTAGGATACCACCTAAATGAGGTCCAGGTCTTGCCAGTTGCAGACATTGCAGCAGTCACGTTCATGCATGTGCTGTTTTCATTGTGGCTTTTCCACTCGCTGTGGCAGGGTGGGAAGAAGCAGATGTAGAGGTTTGTGTCTGCAAGGCAATGCAGGAATATAATGGTGAAATAATAATGAAATAGTACCAACATCATAATGTTGCTATAGTAAATTGTGAGTAGTAAACAATGTCAATAAAAGAGCCTTTTATCTGTATCACATCAGTGCTAGGGAGTGTGTTAATCATGCAGCAGCTATTAAATGGAGCAGTGCAGGATCTTCATACCAAGGGCTGTTACTGAAGGGAAGAGCTGCCAGCAGGGCTGTAACCTGGGGAAACAATGTTCAGCTGAGTAAGTAGTGAAGTCCCTGGCCACACAACCCCTCCTACACAACACATGCAAACAAAGCACAGGTCCAGCCCTTTCCCCAACCTTATTTTTCATATTGCACACATGCCGCTTTAAAATAATACCTCAATATTTTTTGTGCTCTGCTTCAAAATGCTGTTAGCTGTCAGAGACTTTTCTCCAAATGTTTTATTCATGTGTCACTTGACTGTTCATTTGCTAAGGGTTTACAAATGCTTCATCAATTATTAACAGCCCTGATACCTACTTGGATTTTCATTGTCTTCTTTTTTTAAGGAGACATTGAGGAAGGAAGAGAACTCTACAGATTCAAGAAAGCAGTGATTAAGATAGAAAGTAAATAGCTTACATCCACTTACTGCATTATTCCAGCAAACTTAATTTTTAAAAGGAAACAGTTACACTGGGAACAATTGAGTGAAGTGTTTCCTGTTGTTTCCAGTGTGTACACAACACCTCTGCTCTCTCCTGAAGCACGAGGATGCTAGAGACCAGCTCGTGTGCTCTCAAGAAAGAGGATACACACAAGGCTGGAAATAAAACATGAGAATGTATTTAACCCTGTCCAGCAGCCCGAAGGGACATTCAATGCTTTGCAAGGGGCTTGGTCCAAACAATGAAGTTCACAGAATTTTAGTAATAATGATGACATGGGAGGTGTGTTCTGGCCTGTAAATAAGTATGAATTTTAATGCTTAAAAATGATACTTAATGCAATGTTTGCCTTTCACACCCATGTCTGTTGAGAATCTTCCATCGTGTTTCCATTGGTGCAGCTCTACGAACAGGTAAACTGGCAAAATGAAGGCTGGAGTAAATGGTGATGGACTTACCAGTCCTGCATGTTCCCCAAATAAGTAATTACTCCTGCCTTTGTTTTCTAGAAGGCAACAGAATAATAAACATCCACTGGTTTTATTTTCATTAGTGGTTTATTAATACATTTCTAAACTATTTAGTAACTGTTTCCAAAACAGAGGAGTGTTTCTTGTTTCTTCAAAAGAACAACCTCAAAAGGAAATTTTGCAGAGCCAACTGAAGGCTCGGCCTGGTGGAATAGCAGCACAAATGGCTTCAAAGTTGGTCTGTTTCCTTGTCCCTTTGAAAATTCTTCAGGAGGTCTGCAGCCCTCATGCTGAAAGCCCTGTTTTGCTGAACAAATCAATACATGGGATTTCTTTCTACAGAGCCCTTTGAAGCTGGAGCAATTGTCTTGATGGGCTCTGACTCACTCCCAGGAAGAGCATAATCAATTATCTAATCTCAGGGAAACAAAGCGCGGGAGCGAGCGTGCAGCGGTGCCACCGCTGGCGCTGGGTACTTGTCAGTGTCCCATGTGAAGTGTGGCTGGCAGAGACTGGGCTTGGTATGAAAACATGAGCCTCTAATTAAAAGTTAACAGCGGGCTTTTGAAGGGAACAGCACATCTGACATGAGGTTGTCTTCACACCTTCAATTCCAGAAGCTTCCGCCATGGCCACCTCCACCTTTCAGCCGCCTGGGCAAGCCTGGGGTNAATCTAAATCTCCCTCCCTCTATTTTAAACCCATCCCCCCTTGTCCTGTCACAACAGGCCCTACTGAACAGCCTCTCCCCATCTTTCTTGTAGGCCTCCTTGAGGTCCTGGCAGACCGCTAGAAGGTCTCCCCAGAGTCTCCTCTTCTCCCCGGAGCCTCCTCTGTCCTGCCCCAAGTAAGGGGAGTCTCCAGGGCAGGAATCCCTCCTGTGCTGGTGCTCTCCCCTCAGAGTTAGCTGGGGACTCCAGACTTAAGTGGTTGGTGCCGCTCTGGCTCTGCTGAGCGGGAAAAATGGGGCCTCAGACAGCACCAGCAGGTCTGGAGCTCACCAGCAAGGCCTGACAACGAGCTGAGCTCCTCCTGCACGCAGCAAGCGGCTGTGCTGGGAGCTCAGGGCTGCTCCAAGGCGGGGAGGGGCAGTGGGATCTGTGGGACACCCTGACATTGATGTGGTTTCTGTCACCCCTTGAATACAAAGACCTCAGTGGTTGTGTGACCTCTGTGAGGCTGCTGGGAGGACCCAAACCCAGCCCCTTGGGGGGAGAGCCGGACCACAGAAGCTGGCACGTAAACTAAGTTGACATTAATTAGTTTTCTTGTTAGCAATGTCTGAAATGATGCCATCTCAAGGGTGAAATATAGAAGCTAATTAATAGTACTTAATTTACACAGTGTCATTGTGATACCTCCTCTAATACATAATCACAAGGACAACATTAACAACAATATTAATCTCCTCTGTCACCCAGGTTGTTGTTCAGGTACTGTGCAGCTGATGCCATTTGGCAGAGCCTCTGACACAAAGGAAAAACAACCTGGTTTTGTTATTCTTGGATGTGACTGAGCTTATTGCCTTTTTCAGCATGCTTGCCTTCAACTTTTGAAATCTGAATTTTTCATTTTGAGTTAGATTATATTTTGATGATATATACTTCTCAGCTAACTTTTATACTTACAGGCAACCAATTATTATACCAGAGGATCCCAGAGTTAATATTTTTTGGTTTTGAAGCTTCGCTTTATTTGAAGCTGTATAAATAAGGTTCTCATGAAGTATTTATATGCTCTGTCCCAGCTCAGGGGAAGGAACAGGAGTGTGTAGGTAATGAAGAACCAGACACTTTCTGTGCTTTCACGTTTTAAAAACAGAGGACTTGTTTTAAAAACTGCTTGCCTTTAAATTCTGAAAGGAAAAGCAAAACTTGGTGGTGGTGTAAAGCCAAGGGTCACTCGGTGTTGGTGAGAACCTGCATTTCTTAACTCTCCTCCCATGCCACCTGCTGTGATTTGTACCGTAACTGAGATGGTGTCACCTCTCCTCTGCTGTCCTGTGGCCTGTGTGCAGCTGCTGAGGCCTCGGCGAGGCGGCTTTGGGGAGATCATGGGCAGGCCCAGTGTCAAGGGAAGCTCCCAGTGTGTACCTGAGTTACTGGTGTGTATGTGGCATCTGTCAGAGAGTAACAGATGTGAAGTGGTTCAGTAGCCTCACTGTGTTCCTTTGGGTTGAAATTTGTCTCCCTCGTTACGCTGTGGCACTCGCTCCCCAAGTTGCTATCTCAGCCTTCAGCTAGTAAGTCCTTTGTATCAAGCACTACTATCAGTTACTCCCTCTGCCTTGAATTTGCCAACTACAGACACCTCCAGCACTCCCTGCAGCCCCTTTCTAGAACGGGACTTAAATAAACCCTGTTCACCAGCGTAAACAACTGCAGCCCTAAACCAGGTAACTGCGTCCTCTTGAGACAATATCATTCACATATACATTTAGAACCCTATGAGTGTTGTTAGAAACTTTAATTAAAAATTAGGTTTTTATTTCCACGATTTTGTCCGTCTTTCTGCTACTCCCACTGTTTTTTACTTTGATTTTAGGGCTCCTTTCTCCACAGAGAGTTTTTTTATGACCGTTCAATGACTTCTAAAGACACTTATCCTACATGCATTGAATGTGATTTGATTTAGCCCTCCCCCCACCTCTGTTTTATAAATGTTTCTGAAACACACAGGTGTAACAATAAGCTATGATTCAGCACATTTCCATCACATAAAAATCAAATTTCAGTGGCTCTGATTGCTCCTTATTGTGCCGAGATCAATAGATGGGAGAACCCTTAACCCAGCGGCGTGCCGGAGTGACCGACATGTATTCATAAGAACAGTCTATAAATTCAATAGAAATACTGGGTTGAGGGGGCATTCATGCTCTGAATAGCAAGGGGGGCTTTAAGCTTTTCTACCTTGCTTTACACAAATTGGTTTTCTAAAAAGGCTTTGAGTCCTTCAGAGTTTGCACTGTGTAACCGGGCAGTAGAGAAATGTAGACAGTTGTACAGTATATACCAAAATAATGATTCCTCAGTGACTGAATCACTTTTCATTTCTATTCTAAATTATAACATTAAGTCTAAACTTTCCTTGTTAAACCTGCTTTCTCATCCTGGTGTCCTGTATCATACAGCACGTGACATTGCAATGTATTGCACTGCATAGAAAACTAATTGCTAAATCACTGATGTATATTGGAGTGAGAAGAGGTCAGGCAGCCTTTGAAACTCAGTGATAGGAATCTGGAATATTCTTTGGAAAACCTCTGGAAGTAGTGTAGCTTTTAGTGGTAAAAATAAGAGGAGAGCTTGACTGTACAGATGGGCAGGAAAAATACTGCACCACTCTCTGCAGTGCTAGACACCACTCTGATAAATGAAGTGCCTTATATTGGGTTCATTTTTGTATAAAAGGTGTCAGTGAATATCTGAAAGAAAGGACATGATTTTCTTGTAGGGCTGAAAACCAAAATTACTTCCCAAAGTGGCATTTTATTCAGGATAAACTATTGGCTTTGTATAGGAGATAAAAGAGCCAAATCTGTGTGTATGTCAGTGTAGAGTCTAAGATTTTTGCTTTCCACTTCATACTAGGGATAGTTTTGACCTTTAAATGTTGCTAATTAATATTTTTACAGATCTTTGAAACTGGTAATACTGGTGTTTTATGCACAGATATACATCCTGTATCCTTGCTCTTAAGAACTTGCACTCCAAGTGGATGAAATCTGTCTTCATTAGGGAGAGCAAACACCATTTTTATGTACCGTTTTAAGGGTCATAGCTTCACCTCCTCTCCACAACAAAAACGAATGTCATCTGTACTGCCTGGCAAATCAGGGCTCCACCCTCTTTCAGAAGAAATTCAAGTCTGCAAGAATATATGCAGCATAAAAAACATTCAAGAGTTTCTTGCTGAAACCCTTGGACCCTGCTGCTTCTGTGCAAGGAAAATTCAGATAAACATATTTTGATGTATTCGTACACGGTCTCTTAGAGCTGATGAAATTGTTTTACTAAGATGCATCCCTTAATGAATTTGTGCATATGCATGGGATTTGTGAGGAAGGAGCACAGAAACTTCCTTTTGGCAGGTATTAAATCTTTCTCTTCCACACAGTATAATGCTCTTTCAAACACATGAAGTCAAAAGCCTCCTGCCAAAGGCAGCTTTGTATGGTACTTGGTTTAATTTTTCTTTAAAATCTTGCCACGGGCTATTTTGAAAAGTACATTGCTGTTGAGGTTGCAGAGCAACACATTTGTTTCACTTGAATTCCAGACTGACTTAGACCTCTCTCTAGTTTCCTAGCACCAGTTTATGAGAGGGCCAGAGATAGTTCTGTGCACGTTGAGGCGACATCTCTGTCTCCAGCTGTTAAAGATCTATTTGACTTGAGAACATGTTTTTGGCTTTGCAGATGATTACAAATGGCAAGAAGAGGTTGTACAGTGTGATCCTGATGAAGGAATCTGGGATCACCTGGAAGATGTGACCAAATGGAAACAGCCTTGATCTCCACTTGCATCCTGTTGCAGGCCTGAGCAGCGGGTGCCTGAAGGAGACGGCGTCTCACAGGTAACGCTTGTCGGTGTGTTTGTGAAGCTCCAGAACTTGTGATGCTCCTGCTTTTTGAAATGAAAATCAACATGAAGTTTGTCTGATCACTTTACAGTCATGTTGTAAACAGCTCTTTTCCATATTTATCACTGCTCATTACACATACTACATCTCGTTCACTGATGCTGCAAAATACTTTGTGGAGAATATTTTCATCAGAACAAAATCCCTTTTCTGCTTACATGTTGTGCACAGGAGACACGAGACACCTGAAACTATTAAACCTATTTCAGGAAAATGACATTGGATATGAAGAGCCAGGAAAAGTATCAGCTCTCTTATGGAGGCTAGTGCAAAACACTTTATTTTTAGACTACTTACATGCTGTACTTGGAGGCTTTTTATTAATGTGTGGTCTTAGAAAAAACACCAGAGGTCTGAGTGGACCTTATTTTGATAGTGCTTTGCCAAGTCTGGAATGTTGTTGTCTAAAGCAGAATAACACAGAAGTTTAATAAAACTTTCACAAGGTCACAAGAGAAATTGGCTTTTCTGCATCAGGACTTATGGGTCCTGCAGGACTATACTTCTTCCTTGAAGTAGTTTCTTGTCACATGGAAGAACCTTAGGAACATTTTTAGGTACCCGCCTTTAAATTAGAAGGGTTGTTAGAACAGGTAACAAACAAGGGGCATTAAGAAAACACAGTTGTTTCATCTAGTATAAATGTGCCTATGGGCTGGTGTAGCCACCAATGTGCTTTTTTATTGATATTATTCTTTCTTGTTTGCCTCCTTGCTTTCTCTCCATTGCTCCAGCCGGTCTTCGTTGGCGGAATCAATCTTCCCTGTCCTTCTGGTTTTTATTAAAACCATTGTTGCCTTTTGTTGTGTGTCCAGAATTGATCCCTTGTGATGAGGAAAGGTTGGGTGGAAGGAGGGCCATAAATAGAGTAAATCACAGCCCAAAGAGCGTGATATTTAACAGCTGGGGTCTGCAGCAGCAAAGGGCACGTTCGCAGGTGTCACACGGAGCGTTCGATGGCCGGAGGGGCAGTTCCAGCAAGGGCTGCCTGCTGCAGCCTACAGCGGGGGGGATTGGGGGGTCACCTGCACACACTTCTCTTGATGGATTGCAGAAACTTTCTCTTGTACTGATCTTAGCTACATCCTTGCTGCCTGGGGTTTTCTGACAGGCCTTTTCTGCTGTCAGTAATGGACTCTGCCTCCCGCTCGGCATCTCTTTCAAGCTCGTTACAGAAATCCCCTGTGATCTATCGCACAGAGCTGGCAGTCCAAGAGCTGTGCCCATGGTGTACTACCTCATTCTTTGCTCTCTCTGAAGCAGTTGACCCTTTTGCAACATTGGCAGTTGGATTAATGTACACAATATGCACTTTGCAGATAATGCTATTGACTGTGTCTTCACCTACCGAGGGAGAGGAATCCCGAAGGGTAAATGGGATTTCTGGTGCCTGGGAGGAGTGTGATGAACTGCTCCATGTAATGCCTGCCAGAGTAAGCAGGATGGTTCCCCCTCATTCCACTGGACACGAGGGCAGGCATTTTTGGATGAGACCTCCAAAACTCTGGCAGGAAATGTCAGTAACAGCAGAGCTGGGGGGTGAAAGGGGTAAACTTTACACGTTGGTTATAGTGGAGTGAAGCTGTGTGATGCTACAGGGTCTCTCTGGCAGGGGTCATTAATAGAGTTTGACCACTGAATCCATACCAGGGCATCCTAACAGGAAACAGAACAGCCAAATGGTTGTAGCACTGGAAAGCTGTTGTCCTGCTGGGGCTGTGCACAAAACTGCCCCCACAGCTGCACAGTTGGGTAACTGGACAGTGGGCTGTTGGAACCGGCGTTGCTCCAAATCTCAATAATGTAAATCAGAATTTAACCCCTTGGCTCCTATGCTTTGATAAAAATGGCATTTGTTTTCATCCCAGGCATTTCAAGGCATTCCACATCCACTGATCTGTGGCTCTAAGCACTATTTCTTTTTTCTCTTTCTCTGAAGTGAGAGAAATTACAGAGGTGTAAAGAGACACAGTTCAACTGCTCTTCAAATATTTCATTTCCGCAAAACCGGTGCAGCTCAGAACTCCACACCAATTAAAAATAAGTGAATTACAAAGAAAAATCAGCTGTGGGAACATGGACTAATTGGACTGGAAGGGGAAAATAATAATGTGGATACATATTTTGAGAAGTGAACACAATAAATAAAAAGGAGAGACACTTTGCAGCCTCTCCATTTTTGCTTTATATAGAGTGATGCTCAAGGCAGGGTGATTCATGTGATGAAATAGAGGATCTGAGCAGATAATAGTTTGCCAGTTCCCTGAGCTGCTTGCAGGACACAGAAGGTTGTCCAATTAATCCCTCTTGTTAGGATTAATCACACTGGCCTGTTCTATAGAAGGAGCAGTGACCAAACAAGAACAGAAGAAAAACCTCTTAGGAGGGATTTCACTCAGAAAAGAACTTTGGACTAAATCAGTATCTTGACTTTATACAGTAATATTCACAATTAAATAACAAAGACCTCTCCTCTTCACATACAGTCTCTATCATGTATTGATTAAGTGAAATCATATACAGTAAGTTTGCAGGCCCTGATATACTCAGTGTCATGACTGTCACCCCTGTCACAGCAGGGCTCTGTGCAGCATCCCGTCCTTTTACCACTTCCTTTGTACCTCTTCCCTGTCAGGTTTTTTCAAGCTCTTTCATGCTGGTCTCTTTTCCAAAGACAACAGGGAATGAAACAAAGAGTGACTCATCCATGGTAGACCCTAATTGCTGTTTTTCATCATTTATTCATGCATCATGTGAATCCACGAGAAGTACTCGATACCACAAAGCAAAGAACAGGACAGGACACCATGAGACGGGCGTCGATGAGCGTTTTGCTTCCTGTGCTCTAGTTCTTGGGTAGAAGGGGATGAATTCTGGCATTGCTGTGTACACACTTTGTGGGAGGTGACTGCTCTCCTCTGTGTAAAATGTGTGTACTTGAGGAGGGTGTCCTAATCCACGTGGAAACAACAGACTTCTTAAAGGCTCAGCACCCCTCTCGCTTTACATGTGTTAATTGCAAAAAAACTTGTGGACTTCAGCAAACAGTGAGACTCAAAATGTCATGGGAATCTACACCCTCTCCTCAAACACATTCTGAGGTTTGGGAAGAAATAGTTGCATCATTTGTTAGAAACAGCTTTTAGCATGTTCACCTCATCGTTCCTGTTTGTGTACTCAAACGCGTCACACGCCAACAGATGCTCCCTCAGATTGACTGACTGCCTGAGGCCACCCGGGGTGCACCTGATGAGCCCTGGAAGGTTGGTCCTCACGTGGGGTCCTCAGCCAGTCTCAGTCACAGCTCACTGCAGCAGGGCCCATGCAGGTCCACAGCCCTTAGCTGGAAGAGGCAGAAAAACCTTCCCTTGTAAACACAGAAGGGTGAGAGGAGGATTGCCTCGGGGGTTACACTATCACAGAGCCCATAATTACATCTCATTATAAAGGAGGGTAATTCCTAATTGCATCTAATTACAAAGGAGGGTAAATGATCAGCAGCAACTGAAAATACGCCTTATCATTATTAAAAGAAGAAGAAATAGGAAGGGAAGTTCAATCCCTAGGGGTAGTTTTATGTAAAGTTTTATACAGGGCCAAGGTCAATTTTTGATAATTTTTAGTTTTTAAATTAAGACTTGTATCTTGCTAATAAAAGGTTCAGCTCATGCTGCAGTTTTGAGGTAGAAGCAAAAATTAATGAATGAAGCTTTTACGACCTTTGTTCCTCCACACATCTGCCCAGATGTCTGTGCTGCTGCCACCATAAAATGTAGAGCTTTTGAGTCAATGACTCTTAACACCATGAATGTCTATTTTCAGCAGGATAGGGGATGTTCCTGCCCACTTGTTCAAAGCCTGAAGAGTTGAATCGTGCCATTTCCACTTCATCTAAATACTTACAATTCTGAAAAACACTGAAAATTATTCACAAAATGTTGCTTGGTTAAGAAGATGTCTTTACATCAAAAAGTACCCCTGTGAAATGTGCTAAGCAGCTGAGTGCTGCTGTATTTTTATATTTACACTGTTTCAGTGGAAATATTTGCACAGAAGATCAGTCTGGAAACATTTATCTGGCTTTCCAGCTGTTGACATAGGAGTTGAAAGAGGCATTTTCTCCTTTTGAATTGCCAGGCTCATATTATTTTTCCACCTTAATATTCGCTAGTTTCCAATTAACCAGCTCCCTTCTGCTGCCTTTGCACTGACATTTCAGTACCCAGGTCCCCGTGGCCTCTGTCAGTGCTGAGCAGGGACGTTGGCACCACAGGTGGTCACTCCGGAGGGTAAAGCTGGCACGGGGTCAGGATCGGGCACGTGCTCTGTAGATCAGTGGGTGCTGTTCAGGTTATTGGGCCCCTGGTGAAAGTGAAGGTGCTGCAGGAACCCAAGCTCAAGGGCCTGGTGAGACATGAGAGGAAAGATTCCAGGGAAACGCTCTAATTTATTTTAAGTGCCTTCACCCACATCCTTATCCCTCATCTCTCTCCTTCCTTCCTTAAGGATGCTCAGAGACTTGTATCACTTGATCTGTGCTGTTCTTGCTGCCTTTGGTCTGAGGGCTTGAAGGGAGAGTCAAGAGAAGAATAAAGTCCTGGCCAAGCAGGGGCTGAATTTTCCCTGAGGAAGACTTGTCTTATTATTGGCAGAGCTCATATTGATAAGAGAGAGGTGTGATTCTCACGTTTAATGAAATCCCTGTGACCTGAGGCACTCATTCACCATCTGCTGTGCAGTGAGGATGTGTTGAAGGTTATTCTGTGCACTCTGTGTGGTTAAGAGGAGCCTGTAGCATCCTCCCTCCCGTGGCAAAGCCTGAAAATGGACCAGTTTAGGCAGGCAAACCGAGGCTGATGCTGCCCAATCTTGTAAGCAGCCCCACTCCCAGCTGTCAGGGGGCTGGTGGCCTACAGAACTAAAGCAGGGCTGACAAACTCTAGTTTAGCAGTAACAGGCACCCTGGCTTGGAGCCACGTGATTGGCAGCCATGATAAATTCCTGTAATCACCGTTGGCTCTGGGCAGACTTGGAGTGCTTCAACGTATCGCTGGAGCGCTGAGGTGTGATTAGTTCAAAAAGATGAATTGCACAGAACTTTCACATGGTGGTGGAGGCTTTTGGTGCCTTAAGACAGGTAATGGTATCTTGCTGACAGTAGCAGTGACAGAGCCAGTACCTCCTGTCCTCCTTGCACCTGGAAAGCCTCTCTCTGTTGGTGACAGAAGTGGCTGCTCTCGCTGGGAACTCGCTAATCTCTCTAATTTTCCATCTACTGCAATTACTCCTCTCTTTCTCCATGCACATACGTGGTTATTGCCACTTCTGTGCTTCAGCAGAGGAGGCTGTGCTGTGAAGTGGAGCCTCTCTGGGTTTTGCTTCTGGGGAGTAAAGCTTGGGGTGATGGTGGGAGCGCAGTGACTGTGCACAGACGTGCTCAGGGTAAGGTGGTGAAGGACTGAGTTGGAGTTTTGCATATTCAGATTTCTATTTTTCACAGTGTTCTGGTTATAAGTATTGGGTTTATTCCTCTGTGTTGTCTCTTTCTCTACCCATGATGCCTGTTCATCTCTCCCTTGCTTGCTCTTCCCTCACAGATGATCACAAAGAACGTGGTCTCTGGTGTAACTCGTCTGTCCTACTCCTCCTGTCTGCTGCTGAAAGAGAGAAGCGTGTGAGGTGCACTCAGCTCTGCTCTGCTGTTAGAGGAACTTGATGTGGTTATTACAGATACATTGTACCTCTTAAGATGCATCCTCACCACTGAGTTGCCTTACCTTTGGTCCACCTTAGCCTTATATCCTCCTATCACCTCCTCCTCATCTTCCTGAGTCATCACCCATCATTCCACAGGTATCTTTCATCAGTACATCTGAACCTGTCACAGAGCTTCATCAAAACTGTCCAGAAGAGCACTGCAGCACTGCCACAGTGCCACAGTGCTCTTCTGGACAGCATTACATTTCACAAACTTGAATTTCTACCAGCTTCCAGGCAGGAAGCTGGTAGAAATTCAAGTTTGTGAAATTTAATGCTGTGAACTATTAACAGTCTACTCAGCAGCTGTCTAGAGGATGTCAAGTGCTGCTCAGATGTTGTGCAGTTCTCAAGGATGAGGGTGGATTTCTCAAAATGTCAGTGGAAAAGGGTGTTGTATACATATCCATGTAGAGAAAAATAAAAACAAGCTTATGTAACCATAATATTTCCTGCAGGAAGAAAACAAAAGAGGCAGAAGGGCAGGTATGTCAGAAGCAGAGCTAGATTTGGAAGAATGCTAGGGGAACATAAATACCCCTAGCCACTATTCTGAAATTCTGCTGAGCCTTTAGGATAATCTTGAGTCATTCTCCTTCGAATTCCCAGCTACTGTGTGGTGCAGCAGTAAATTGAGTCCTGTTTCTACAAGCTCTGATGGAAAGGGACATGTGTTCTTTTAACTGCCCACCTCTGAACACCTGCAGCAGGAATAACAGTAAATTAAACTTACAGTCTTGGCATAATTAAAGTACAGAGCCTGCATAAATATTGCATAAGGCTTATTGATCTGGAAATTATTATTTGACCACAGCTAAACCTTTGTAGTATGTCTACAACCCTTTTTTTTCCTGTCATAAGAGGAATATCCGAATTGTCATGTTCCTGTTTTGTCTCATCTCTAACAATGACTCAAACCTGTACCACAGCTCTGTTAGCTGTATTCCTGTAGGCCTTGTAGCTCCACTCTCTTAATACAAATCAAGTATGTATTAAGAAAAATGCCTCACACTGAGGTGTTTCAAGAGCAGTGATTCTGCAGCGGGAGGTTGGAGCAGGGATTTGCAGAAGAGGAGAAAGAGTAGAAGGAAGCAGCAGATAACTCCCATTTTGCAGATGGCCACAGCTGAAGTGCAAGGATTTCCCACCAGGAAGGTTTGTGCAGGGAGTCAGGTCCCCTCTCAGCACCCACTGTTGGTTGTTTGCTGCCACACTCATCCTCTGGCTGTGCCTGCCTGTCCTATGGATTCACCTCAAGAGCAGTGAGTGGGCATTAAGTCACAGAGCACACTGATTGTACCTGTGCTCTGGGTTCATTCCTAGCTACAGCTCTGTGTGTATGTTTTTATGACTAGTGCATCATGGTGTAGTTATGTAACAAGTGTCACTGCTCAGTGGTGGAGCTGCAGGTCTCCAGGCTCATCCTGGCAGTTCATTGTGGCAGGAATGTGCAGCCTGTGTCCCTGCCCTGGTGCAGTTGTAGATGGAGACGAGATATTTTCTGAAGCTCTCTTAACACTACAGATGGTTTAAGCAACACTGGGCAGAGCTTTGGCTGGCTACTGCCTTCGTGGGAGATCTAAATTATCACAGTACCAAGGATTTGCTGTGAACACTGTACCTAGAACATGCTTTGGCTGGAAAGAAATGGACATCCAGTTAAATACAGAAGGGGAAGGAGTCCCTGTGGGAATAAGAAGTTGTTGCTTTGTGGTATAGCACCACAGTACTTTTAAAAGCACCAACTTACCTTAAATAAAACACACTTAAGATGGTTCTTTCCAAAAAGGTTTGGTCTGGTTGACTGTGATCTCCTGTCTTTGCCCTGAGATGCTGAAGGTGGCTGAACACCGACTGAAGCTGCATTATGCATGTGCTCAAAGGCTAAAGAATTTCTCTTTCTTCAGCCTTGGCAACAGGCCTTACTGGAACCAGCAAGACAGGCAGAGCTAATTGGCAAGAGAGCAAGTGAATGACATAATTGGCTGCAGCATATCATTATCTTGGTGTACCAGCTATAATGAATGCCATTCATGCAGGCCAGATGCAGCATCCCAACAATATGCCAGGGCAGAAAGGATGTTTTATCAGGGGTGCTCAGTCCTGATGCTCAGTGCTGTCGTCACTGGGAGAATGGCTCTGGCCAAGATGCATGAAACCCATAATATGCACTTCCATGCAGAATGTAGCACAAGAAGGGTTATAAAATTTACAGGAGGACCCAGTGGATCCTTGCTCAGTAGATGCAGTTTAAGAGGGGCACTGTGCCCCCCTGGTGAATATCCCACACTGAGGGTCACAAGTTGTGTTTGTGTCCCCAGGTTGTGTACAGTCTCAGGTAGCATCTCCACAGCTTGTCTTCTCTGTTAGTGGGAATAACTCCTGTGACCTTCCATTGCTCAGTGAGCAAGAGGATAAGGGTTGCTGCAGTGCTCTTGGATTTTGAAATTCCACAGCAGAGAGGTTGGTTTGCAGTGTTTGCTCTCTGTGGTTTCTTGGGAGCCTTCCTTGGACAAGGTGCAGGTTTTGAAAGTTGTTTTAGGTAGAGTCCAAATACCCTTTTGTGGCTGTGGGTACATCCTAGGTGAAACCTCTGCCTCTGAATCCAAAATAAAGTTGCAATAAATTCAGGAGACAAGAATATTTCACACTCCTCCAATTATAATCAGCTCTGGAGAAGGACTTGTAGGTAACAAATTACCTGCATGATCTTTAACCCCAATTACCAACTACTTGTGCTCATCGATAATTTCCTTTCCTAAAAACTCTTTCTTCCTGAGAGAGTAAATGATGAATTAAAGCTGTGGACACTGCCAAATTGATGTATTGTTTGAAGGTTCCATTTTCCTAAAATACAGGTATTGGCAATCTCTTCAGGCACCACATAACCCTCCTGAGCTCCTCCCCCCTCACAAGGAGACCCTGGGAAGAGTGGAAAAACCCGGGATATGGGACTTGCCAATGCAAATTGAGCTTAAAAGCCAGGGAGAGGGAGCGATTGTGACATTCATCAGTTGTTATTTATTAAATTGGTTTATCTGTGCTGAGTTGTGTTGAGCAGTAGCCCTAAGTGTGAGTTACTGAGGGCTGCAGTGGTTGGCAGGCTCCGAGGTTTCAAGTCAGACACTGGCAGCCCGGCTGGAGAGCAGCCGTGGGTTGTGAATGGGTTTGAACTGGGGAGGGATACTGGGACAGTGTGTGCTGCCACTGCTGGACCGTGTGAGCTGATGGCAAGAGCACTCTGCCAGCTCCTGCTGCTGGGGACAACAGGAGAAGAGATAAAGGGGGCGGGGGGAAGGCGAATTTCACTCCACTGGGACTCTTAGGTTTGTCCTACCAGGTAAACCCGCGGGTCAGGTAACCACAGCAGCCCTGCAGCCCGAGTAGAGATTTTATATATGTAATTTCATCTCATGAAATGATGATGGCTGCACTAAAGACATCCAGATGATCTATGGAACTGTGGCTTCAAATATAATAAAACAGAAAATAGAGTGGAAGTGTATGGATTTTAGCACAGATACAAAAGCAAGTGTTGTGTGATTGATAGCTCTCTTGCAGGCCTTGAACTGAATTGCTGCTGGCTTGGCTCTGAATGAGCTCAGCCTGCTTAAGAGGTACCATTTAATATTGCTAATTTTCCTCTTCTGATCTGTTTGCAGCAATCCTGCAGTGTGAAAGAAACCCTCATATCTGTTTTCTAATCTGAATTGATTGTATAAGTAGGGAATCAAAAAAGACTGTCCCTCCTTTCAGAGATGTTTGATCCTCTCGTTATGGTCCTGCTTTATGGGCAGCGTGGTGGGGGTGTGGAGGAGAGAGGATCTCTGTATCTCCACCACCCCCATAACTCTCCCCCTCTCTTCCTGGAAGCTGTTTCTCCTGTTTACAGCATTCTTTATGATCCACTGGAAAGCCTCATGGTGCTTGGATTGGCACTGGTGTTCTCCAGACCCGCTGCTGCTCAACGGGGCTTGTGAAGTAACATGGGGGGGTGGAGGGGGGGTACATCTTAACCCTGCAGTAGATACTTTCATCTGTGCATTTCCACACCACTGCAGGCCAAGGAATGACCTTGCAGATGATAAATAGTACTTGTGCCAGTGCATTGAGATTGGGATGCTTGGAATGGAACATGAAAAGCCACGAGATGATGGCCCAAGAGCAGGCAAGTAGGAGACACAAAGCTGCTGGTTCATTTAATCCAAATGACATTAGTCGGCTTTGGAGAGCAGTGAAATCAGCAAAACCCTTTCCTTTATTCCTCACAACAGTTCTGTGCTCAGCCACACACTGGCTGAGAGCTTTTGTTTGAACTTTAGGAGAGAAAAATAACAAAATGTGGTGCCAAATTCAGTGAGACCTAAATAAATTTCACAAATTATAATCAGGAGAAACTACACCATTAACTGGGCAAATGCAAATACTGCTGGATGCTGGTGAGAGATAGCCTCAGGTATGCTCCAGCAGTAAACAGATGGAGTTGGAGGGAGTTTAGCTGAGTTACACTGACTTGTATCATCAGGAGAGCTGGTCCACAATACACACACACGTATTGCGTGGAAAAAAATACCAAGAAGTAATTAGTTCTCAATTTTAATGCCAAATATTGCTGTAGTTTGTACTGGACTCAGTGTTATGACAGGGTGTTAGGCTTGTTTGGAGCAGGCTTTTTACACTGGACCCTTCAGGGGAGTTTCCCATTTGAGTGCTTAGTGTAAGAGAAATAATCCTGGATGTTACAGACGTGCCAGCACGCTCAGCCCAGCCAAGCCACTCGCTCATCCTCTGGTGTAGCCTTTTCTTCCTGGAAAAGAGCCCTTTCATGAGAGACAAAGCCTGTCACTGTCAGGACCTGGTCTGAAACAAGTAAAGCTGCAGAAGTTTTTCACTCTCCTCACAATTTCTTGTAGTTCATTTATTCTCTTATGTCTGGAGGACCAAGAAGCATCCTGTGATGGACAGACTCTGCCTCTGCACTTGATGCTTTCCAGTGCTGGTACTTCCCAAGAGCCTTTTGGAGGTTTTCCAGCTCAGACTGGGGAGAAGACACAGCTTAGGTGGCTCACCTGTTTGGTTTTGGCCTTATAAAGAATATTTTATTTCTTTTATGGTGTTTGTTTTAAAGAATCAGTTGTAGCTTTGAAAATTAAAATTCTTGTATGGGAGTACCTGTGAGCATAAAAAAATGTAAAAGATAGATTTAGCCCACAGCAGTTCCAGCTTATTCCCACCTCTTAGTGACTCAAAATATATGTCCATCAGCATAGAGTGTTCTGTGCTTTATCCCAATAGAGAAATAATGTAGACTGTTCATTGAATATTTTTGATTGCTGTATGAATATAAAGATGTGACAACCTTGTGGCCAGTCCATTAGTAGGAAGAAGGAATGCTGGGTGCCTCAGAGTTTGTGAAGAGGTTCAGGAAATCTCCCTAAAACCCAAAGCATCTGCTGCAACATTAGTGGTGTTTTATCAGTTAATATAGAAGGTGTTTGCAGCTCAGTGAAACCCAAACATTAAGATTATTGCACATTTTATTGGCCTTTCCTGAGCTCTGAAACTTGAAATTCATCTGCCTCTAACCTTTTTCCACCCATGTTGGTCTCATGCATAAGTAAAGAGGGAGGTGAAATTACAGGGAGCTGTTAGGGAACGAGTTGACTCGCTCTCCTCTTTCAAACCCAGATTAAAACAGAGGAGGCTCAACTGTCAAACCAAGAAGTTGCAGGAGGATTCACAGGGAATGAGTGGCTGCCTGCTGCTCATTCTGCCCCCTCACATTACTGACTTCTAATACTCTTTCCAGGGGAGACATTTGCCATCTCCAGGAGGGCGGCTGGGGAGGGGTAAGGAGAAGGCTCCATCGCTGCTCTGTGCATATTGCAGATGATGCAGATCACCAGAGCATGCTGGAGTGTTAGATGTTTTAGTAAGCAGCTTGTAAATGAAAACACAGAGGAATTGCCTCTCCCCCCCTCCCCATAATTTATCCTTCCCCTTTTCTAAAGGATACTTGTCAGGCATCTCTGTTTGTTAGTGTCATAGCCCAGCATCCAGGAGCAAAACATAACCCAGAATTGATTTGTACATTCAAGGGTGAATTTTCACTCCAGTTTGCTGAGCTGCAGCAGTGAAGCATGTCTGTTTAATCTGCAGCATAAACCAGGGTAAGTGCCATGCCAGCTTTGTGAAGGCTGGTGGTTCTGCATGGGCAGCAGGGCCAGGGGTGTCATGAACCCGGGGCCTGGATCCTGGGATTCTGCACAGGTGAGTACACAGCTTCTGACATGGCTGGGTGAGATATTAAGCACAATTCAATAAGTTTAAGGCTCAAAGCATATTCCAAATTATTAAAATAAACTAAGGCTGGGGATATGCAGGTTGGAAGAGGGTTTGGTTGGTACCAGAGCCCTTTGGTAAGGTGTCCAAGGGCACGTTCGGGCCCCCAGGTTGACTCAGTGATCCCAGGAGTGCAGCCCCTTCACCAGGACACGCAGAGGGGGTAGAGGGTGGGCAGGAGGCAGCTGCTGTTCAAAACACACATTAGAAGGTGGTGCTCAGTGACAGGATGATCTGAATAATCTTCCTTCCCATGGTGATGTTCCTTCAAGGCTGAGGTGCTGGTTGTGTGTCTGAGATTGTCTACAGCTTTTTTAGATGATGAGGTAAAGATACAATCAAACTTTCCTTTGTCAGACTTTTTACTTATGGTAAATACATTCAATTTATTACATTTAAATTAATTTTAAAACCCCAAACAGTTGCCTGCTCTTTTATTTTGTTTGTTTGTTTCCATCTTCTGCATACCCTGGTGCTGAGCTGTGAGCAGTGTGTGAAGTGAATCTGTAGATGTTTAAAGGCTTAGCCTTGGAATGTTATTTATTTGTGCATTCTTGTCACCTTAAGACTGCAAAGAACTAAGAAAGCCCATTTCCTTCTCCTTGTTTCCTAAAACTCTACTTGTGTTTAAGCAAACTTGCCATAGCTCTGCAACTCAGACATTCTCAGTGAGGTTTCCCCTCCCCCCCACACCCCCTATTTCTTTGACACCAAGGCTTGCTCTGAGATGTGAATTTCTTGAATTAAGTGTATATTCTGTGCTTCAGTGGGGATTTCACTTCCCCACCTTCCTGGGGCGCTCTCTTCTGCTTTTACACCTGGAAAATTCCAGAACATCAACAGTCCTTTTATTGCATTGTTTAACATTTCACAACAGCTTTCTTTGCTGGCAGCTTTCTCACCTTTTTGTCCCTCTAATTACATCTTTTACTCCTTTATTTGCAACATGGTGCAGGGCCCAACTGAAGGTGTTACAATACCACAGCAATGAGCAGAGTCTATATAACAAGTCTTCTGGTTTTCTGCCCATTTATGTGTTTATTGAAGTCTTTCCTGGCTTGTACTTCCCAGGTCCTTTGGCTCCTTTCAGCTCCCCAGTTAAGGTGATGTACTCAGAGTTTATTCTTACCTCCTACAGCACCTCCTCAGCTCCTTCTGATGAAGAGCTGCCTCTTCCATTTTCTCATGCTGCTTTCCCTGTTTGGAGGAGTTCCCTCTCTTGACCTGTTCTCTCCCCATCATGTTTCCACGCTCTTGTCAGCTGTCTTGACCTCTGGTTTCCCCACCTTGTGCATCTGTTACTGTGACACCTCTGACAGTGTCAGATGTGAAAGACCATGTTGAGCTGATGTTGATTGCTGTGGTGTGACTTACAGCTGGCAGACTCAAGGTGCCTGGTGTCCATTCTTCCAAATCAGTTTGAGTTGGTGACCCTGTGCCTCGTCGTGTCACTTCTTGCAGTGCTCCCAGCAGATTTCCTGGAGCGTGATGCTGGGTGTCACCACACAGGTGACTGGTCCCAGTAGCAGTTGTTTTCTGTGTTCTGACATGTGAATGAGCAGGACTAAGTGTTGGTAGGAAATAAGTGTGGTCACTCTGGCTTCATCCAGGAATCTCAGACTCTTTAGTGTGTCTAAGTGTGTCTTTAGTGTGTCTTTAGTGTCTCAGACTCTTTAGTCTCCAGGAATCCTGTACCAGCATTTATAAGATGCACTCCCAGACACATTTCTAATGTTGTTTTGATTATTTGGAGTTTGAGCTGTGTTCCTGTCTCTTCTGAGCACTACAAGCATGATAGAGGCAACAGCACTCACCTTTGTGTAACTCATGGCTCGTTGGAGCATTTCATCAGCCAGTGCTCGTGGGCTGTTATGGAACAGGACTCTCCACTGGCTGTGTGGATCATCCAGGGGATTGTGGCACTTCTGAGTGTCAAATAAAGCAGAACAAATCATGTACATGTGACCAGAATTTGGTTTTGAGGGTAGAAATAGAGACTCATTGAAACAGAAGATCTGCTGTCACTGTCTCTCCAGTAGATCTTTCCTCAAGCAAGGAGCAGGCAAGCAGAGTTAAATCCCTCTCATGCAGATCAGTCAATATCTTCTGTGTTCCTGGGACTGTAACCATCAGTGCAACTAATCTCACCTCCCACCATTCCTCTGAGGCTTAGCCCTGGTTAGTAAAACACTGTATGTCTTTGTGTGACTGCATTTCTGTCATAGCTATGTAGATCCTTTCCCTTGCTGAATGCATCTGGTGGGATTGGAGTTAGGGATGTTTCTTCATGTCATTGGGGGTTTTTCCCTGGCAAGTTGTAGATGAACTATTTACTGCTTTTAGAAACAAGAGGAGGTGGTGGTCAAACATATATTTTATAAATTGATTGTCTTCTTTCAGGTTGGGGCTTTGGATGTACTGTGATTAGACTCTAATAACAACAACAAAGAGTAATTGTGAACAACCTGAAGATACTTAAGAAAAAAACAAAATACAACTGCATAGTATGTTTAGCCATGAAGTACTTAGCAGAACTAATCTCCTCAGTCAATACATTTAATTTCTGATTTCCCTACACATAAAATGCCAGAAGTAACTGCTTAGGTTGAAACTTCCCAATTCCACAGGTAGTTTGTGGTAAAGTAGAAGTCTTGAAATAACCTTAGAGCCTGGTGTGATGGCAGGTGTGTGTCTGTGTGCCTGGCTGGGCACAGAGAGGACTCCATGTCTGGGGCTGTGCTGAGTCAGTAACTGGGGGGTGCTGCCTGTGCCTCCCCAGGGCAGCTCCTCCTGGCAGGGGGATCCCCAGTTAGTGGCTACACTGACATTCCTGTGGAACTTCTGCCAGTGGAAAACCTGGCTGTTTTCACTCTGCAGATGTGAAAAGTACCATTTCAGGGCAGGACCTTGTTTCAGTTGTAATAACCTCGCTGAAAGCTTCTGTGAGTCCACTAGAAATAGCTGTTGAGCTAGAAACTGGGTGTTCATGTTGAGAAGCACGTTTTTCCTGAAGTACTGGGACAGCTCTGAAATACAGTTCAAAATTGTCATTCCCTTTGCTTCAGAAATTGTCTTCTAGAGGAGGATTCCTCTCTTGGGACTCTTCAGGGGGTGCTTTGGTCAGTGCTGCTGGTGGATGTAAGGGCAGTGTCACCAGAGCCCTGCGTTAGGTTCACCACTTACTGCAAGAGCTGTAGGGTGGTCCTGTAAAAACCAACTCTCTTATGAGACTGAACTCTGTACCCTGAGTGTTGCCTGCAGCTTCTTCCTTCATCTGAGTTGTTGTGACATGCAGCCACACCAGGCAGCCCAGGCCTCCCACACTGGCTGCAGCACCACTTCACATCAGGGGAGTGGAGCACCGAAACCCTGGCTCTCAGCTTGCAGTTAAATCACGAGCATCACTCACAGCTAAGCTGTTTGCCTGGTGACAGAGAAGATGATTGTCTGACTCTCTGAATTATATTCAAATAACACTGTCCCATTTCTCGAGGGATCCTCTGGTGCACTGACAAGGCTTTAGGGCTTTGGCTGAGCTCAACAAAAGACGAAGGATTTGAACTGGCATCTTACGAGGCGGGGCCGGCGTCGTAGATGCCAAATTAAAACTAAACCCTTCTCTCGTGCAGGAGTCACATAGAACTTAGCTGAGGACAAATAGAAAGGACTAGGGATTTATTTATTGGGAATAGAATTTGCTATCTGCATTTATAATATGTTTTACAAGATTCCTCAGAAGGATAAAATCTACTGAAATTCAGGGTTTCTTCAAATGAAAAGCTCATTATGAGCTTTTATGAAAACATTATTTCAGTAGGAGGTGAGTCAGGAGAAATGAGGGAAGAGAAGAACTGTAATAACTGGGAAAAGCATCTAAAGGTGGCAGAATTTTCTCCTTTCTCAAAACAAAACCAGTTTGTTCAGACAAAAAATGTTCAGTTTGGGGACTTTTGAAGACTGCAGTGAAATGGAAGAGCTGTTTCATGGAGAAATACTGGTTTCCTTAGAAAATAGCTTCTTTAGGGTTAGAAGAAAGCAATTTTTTCTGTGACTAGATTCCATTGTCACATGTCAGCTTCAATCCTACCAAGTTATACTGGAGTTTTGCCGTGCAAGATGTTTTGTTTTTCTTTCATGCCCCCTCTCTGCAACCTACAGCAGCAACATGATACTGGAAGCAAGAATGTGACTGTTCATTGCCTTGTTTCATCTTCACCATTGCAAAGCACATGTAAATATCCCTTGTCCTCAAATCATTCCCTGAAAACCTTTATCAAGTCAGAATGGCAAATATTTTATACTGATGTTGGTATTTTCAATCCAGTGGGTTGGCAATTGCAAAGTGCAAACCAAATGTCCAACCTGATGTCATTGTCAATGTGATGCTGGGCAAGTCAGTTACCTGCTTCAAAGATTTCTTCCTTGTGTGTACATGAGCAGACACTATTGTCCTCTCATCAGTTGTGTGTCCTGTCTGTTACATTGCACACTCTTAGAAGCCAGATACTGCCCACATTGGTCTTCATCTAATTTTTGATGTGCAGCATCAAGGGATCCAGTACAACTTGGGGCTTAAAAATAAATGGCATTGTATCCAAGCAAGGGATTTTGTAGCTGTGCTTTTTGGACATGTTCTTTCTGGAACTAAGGTACTAAAGTGCCCAGGGGCTTATTGCTGGCTGTCAGATGGGGGTTTCTGACTCCCTGCCCCACAGCAGCCAGCGGAGCGGCACCCACCGACCTGGAGTGCACAGAATCCTCCACACGAGTTAAACCCACTTTCATCAGCACTTGGTGTTAGTTTGATGACCTGAAGTAGGTGAGAAGGGCTTGTGCATTTGGCTCTGTCAGTTCAGGTGTGAAGATAAGAACAAGCAGTGCCTGGAGCCATCCTGAGTGTTTGCAGAATAAACATCTCTCAGACCTCAGAACCAGAAAAATGCCCCAGAGTTCTGAAGAGGTGCCAGACAGTAAAAGCTGCTGGTCTGTTTGTAACCCAGGTTCAGACTGGAATGGAGCTGCCTTTCTGGCATTCCAGATACAGCCTTCCCTAGCTTACTGTCCAGAAATAATATCCCAGTTAGGAAAGCATCTGTGCTGCAGGGAGGTGTTCCCATTGTGGAGCATCCCACGGTGTCTCTCTGACTCTCAGAGTAATGAGGAAGATACAGGAAAAGGGCAATAGAAAATGTCTAATTTCTAACAGTGTTGTGAAGGTCTCTTTAAGATGGAACAGGGCAAGGTAGAGGGCAGTTGTTCAGTGAGTCAGTGCATAAGATTAATTAATAAAATATCTTATGGAAAATTCTGCATTGCTGTTACAGCTGCAGGAGCTCTTAGATACCCTCTGGTACCAAATACTGGGGAAAAGAACTGAGGAATGGATTTGGTTTTGTCCTCTAGACTGTCATTTAGTGTGAGCTGCAGGTCAGGTCCTGCTGGAGTCCTGAATAGATCTGGGCTCCTGACAGAATGGTACAAGAAGCCTTGCTGAGGGCTCGGGCACAGTCTCCACAGCAAGACGTGCCCGATGCAGCCTCAGATTTCCTGAAGGATCGCTTAACCCTAACTGTTCTCTGCAGGCATTTTAAGCAGTGGCTAATCCTCATCTCCTCATTCATCAGATAATTAAATCAAGATTAGGATTTTTAAGTGTCCCCTGAAAGCCAGTGATCCTCATGAAAGTGGACAAGAGTCATGGATCATCGTTTGGGAGCTGTTTTGTGTCCTTTATTTGACATTGCTGTGACAGGCTGTTGGTGAAGCATCTACTTCATGGGGTACAATGGGCCAGTTGTGAAACTGCATCCTGGGGAATGGCTTTGGATGAACTGTGCAATAACATGAGACTGTCATGAACCCTGTAAGGGGCAGAATGAGGAGAAGGAGAAAAGGAGGAACCAGAAGCCATTTCTACCAGCAGTAGGTCTACATGACAGGGAATGTCACCACAGCAAAGCAGGGCACAGAAATAGCCCATTTGTTTTATTAAGCCCAATCAAAGATCATCAAGAGCGAAGCAAATGTATTTGTCTAATCCATCTGAAAGGGACTGCTGGAAAACAGCAATGCTTCAAGATTGAAATGACTTCTAAAAGAGAGGAGTAGTCTCTAGAAATTGCCCTGATGGTACTTTTCCAGGCAGCTCAGAACAGGAGGGTTGCTGCAGCCATCTGAAGCTCCAGAGTGTATTGGCACCTGGAATTGCATTTAGTGCTCATGAGCAAAAGATTTGTAGCTGGACCTGACCCCTCTGTATCTGTGGACAGCCTGGAAAGCTGTGGCATGTGAAGTTTGTTGAATGAAGCCATTCAGCAGAATCCATAGGGAGCCAGGAAGAAGTGAGAGGGATGTTGGAGGAGTCCATGCAAACAAACCCATCAGAGCTGCTCCAGAGGTGGCAGCAGGGTAACACAGCAGAGAGGGGGATCTGTAGGTGTTGGGGGGGGTCTGCAGGACACATTTTGTGATTTCTCTGTGTGGAGGGTGTGCAGTGACACACACATCTCAAGTACTCAGCTCTGTGCAGAAGGAATGGAAAATGCCAGGTTCCTGGAAGGCTCTTTTTACCCTTTATTCATTTTAGCTCCGTGTTCTTATTTTTGTTCATAAAGACAGATGATAAATTTAGTAACTTTGATAGTGGTAGTAGATCACCCCCAACAGCTTTAAAGTGGATTTTTGATAAATGAAGATACTTGTCAAAAATAGCAATAAAAAATTATGGAACCAGAATTAAACATGCAGTGAATCCCCACAGACATATCTGAAAGGCCTTGTTAGACATAATTGTGTTTATGTTCCACTTTTTATTCCCTCAGGTATTGTTATTGTAGATAATACCAATAAAATCATCTTTGCTTGTATGATTAATCTGCCTTATGTCTTCTGCAGTCACCAACCCCTGTTAGTGGTGATCACAGTGGAGATCTGTTGCAGAACCTGGGACCCACAGACACAGAGACACTGCACAGAGCAGACACAAGCAGATTATCTTTGCATTCTTGCACATCCCTAAACTTCAGGTGACACTGGGACACGATCCATTGCTGTAACTTCAGAGGGTATTAAAGGCCAGTGAACTCCAATACCTTGTTCTGCATCTGGTTGCTGAGTCAGTGTATAGAGAGCAACCCTTGTCTCTGAAATGTCTCTTAGCACTGGAATGAGGCTCTCACATCATTTAGGTACTTAAAATTTCTTCCCTTTTAACTGTGTGGTTCTGGGCTATTTATTCTGTAGCAATACCAAGAGCAGAATCAAAGTCTTAATCCCTCTGCAGCAATTTATATACAATAAATTTCTCAATTATTTGTCTACTGTTTCTTAAGAGAATGTTGTGATATCAGCAGGAGCTAAGTTTTAATTAAATGTGCCAATACTTGTGTGCACTAAGTCACACTCCTGCTAGCATTGACTCTTGCCACCAGTACCCAGGTTTAAACCTGTAAATGAAATGTTTCTGTACTAGCAGAGAGTAGGAGGTGCATAAGTAAAACAAAGTAATGAATTAAGCAGTACAAAAACCAACAATGTTTCTGGCATTAATGTGCAATGTAGGAGACTCCCCAAGCATATCAAGTGAAGCTCATCAGGGAAATTCTACCAGGCCTCGACTCCCTGAGCATCGGGGAGATTATTCTGTGTAAGCCATGTGAAGGTAGTGGAACATAATGAGTTGTTCAGAGTTGTAGGAAGCTGCTTGCCAATTCTTCACGGATTTCATTTGTAATTTGCCTCAGGAGTGTGGAAGCTGCTTCAAAACCTGTTTGGAGAGAATTCTACAGAGGTAAGACTATAAATACCCGTGTAAGGTTAAGCAGCATTAGCATGGTTGAGCTGTTACAGTCGCTGCTGCTCGGCTGAAATGAGAAACAAAAAGGATTCACTTGTGTGTGGACATTTGAAGACCACTTGCTGTCTGTAGGCTCTGTGTATGGAGCTGTCCTGCTCTGAGTGGACATTCAGCTTGTCACTACCTCGTGGTTTAGCTATTAATAGGTTTATCTAATTGGATTCCTCATAAGGTGCACTGAGAAAAGTTACTTATTAAAATTCCATGTCCTTCCTTTTTAAATGCATGACTTATTAAAAGTGTAATTGTTCAAGGGGAAATGAAGCACTGGGAATTATATTTATTTATACAGAGAGAACTAAAGCTTTCTCAAGTCAGTGGAATTCTTTCTATTCATCTCAGTGACATTTACATCAGACCTGTAAGATACAGGTAGAGGCAAATTCAAAACCTCTTAATTGGTTTAATATACAAGATGATATTTAATAATTGGGAATGCTTTCCTTCTTTCCTGTTCACCATAAAATACACTACACAACAGCTTTGGCAAAATAAAATGAGACAGACCTGCATATATTAAAGAGAGGCTAGAGTCTGCCCTGTTTTTAAGGGCAGAAAGGGAGTTATGGAATACAGATAATACTGTAAGTTAATGTATTTGCATTCATAACTCCTCTGGGTTTTAATATCTTCTGTTAAACACTGTCCCAGAGGCAAACTGCACAGTAGGTCGGTTATTGGAGTAGGTTTGACTTTGATGCTGTTTCTGATTTAAATTCTAGTTCTGCAAAAGTTTATTCTTACTATTTTCTGACATGATTGTCTGGTCTCCACGTCCTCCATTCCTTTTCCTTCCACCACCGTTCCCCTTGAACAGTTTGTGCCCTGTAGAACTGTGTCATGGTCTTAGCTGGTAATGACAAATAATTAACCTGCTTGCTTGTTTGATAAAAACCTGAGACATTCCTGCAGAGGTTTTATAAAGGGGAAAATCTGGTTCTGCTGGAGAGAGCTGGGCCTCTGCCTCAGGAGCACGTGTAGTGAAAGCAGTGACATTAATTGGCTTCAGCTCCCAGTTCTCTTCAGATATGATTAAGGTGCTCAATTCCTTTTCTTCCTCTCACCTCTGGACAGTTTTGAAAATCTTGGCCACTGTGTCAATTTCTGAGGAATAAGATTTTATCCCAATTCTGTCACATTTATATCTCACTATTTTTTATCCATTTATCCATTCTTCATATGGAGTGATACTCCAGCTGACATGCTGAGTTATGCAATAATATATGTAAAATCTCCTTGGTGATATTTTGCAAAGGGGGGAAATAAAACTGTCAGGGAAGTGATCTTGAGAAATACAAGCTTTAGCCTGGCTGGCTGACTTCCCTTTATGTCCTAGTGCAAATCTTTTGTTTCTTGAGAGTAAGAGAACTTATCTCCAGTCACAAATCCAAGATTGTATCTGTTGCTCCCTCCCATGATGTAGAGCAACACAAATATTGCAATTAGCAGGGTTGCCTTGCATCAGCCAGAAGGACTGTCAGGTCTGGAAGTGTATAAGGATTTTTAGATAAATTTTACCTCTGGGAAATCTCCAGGTTTTCATTACGCTTCTGGAATAATTGTCCTCCCCTTTTGCTCATTTCTAGAGGGAAAGATAACACCTCTCTTTCAATAATGAGCCTTCTTTTATCTAAATTATTTAAATACAGGGCAAGGTCCCTGCTCATTCTCCTACAATATAGGCAGTCCTATACTGAGATACTAAGGACACTTCTAAATGAGATTTAATAATATAGTAGGACATTTAGCATATATTAATTAAATATCAGCAGATGGTAAGGAGAGTCCTCGCTGAGAGAGAATAAGTAGAGAGAAATATAACTGCCATGTAATTAAGCCAAACCTGCTGAAACAATGAAGGTGCAATTACTTTTTTATTAACACATTACACTTGCATGCAATGCTGAGGAATTTAATTACTACCTAACTTCAATTACATTCAGCTCTGGAGATGGTTCAAGTAACGAAATTCTGATTGTGAAAACCTGCAAAGTGTGAGGGTTCCTGGATCCAGACTTTCTTGCCATCTCTGTCCATGGGCAGCTGTACTCTCACCAATCCAGTAAGGTCAGTATGGAAAGAGGATTTGTAAAGCCCCACTCTTCCATCCTCCTTGTCCTTCCTCCTTAGCCATGCCCATGATAACCTGCCCTGGAAACCCGCTAGTCTGTCACTGCCTGGGCACGGTGCCATCTGTGTCATCCTGGGCCCGAGGTGCCTTCTTGCCTCTGTAGCTGTAACTGGGGGTGGGTCTGGGAAGGGAGATGGTGTGAGATGATTTGGAGAATCATCTCACTTGGATTCTCACCTTGGAGAAGAGGAGGCTGAGGGGTGACCTCATTAATGCTTATAAATATGTAAAGGATGAGTGTCAGGAGGATGGAGCCAGGCTCTTCTCAGGGATGGCCAGGGACAGGACAAGGGGAAATGGGTCCAGACGGGAACACAGAAAGTTCCATCTTAATATAAGGAGGAACTTTTCCCTGTGAAGGTGATTGTGCCCCGGGCCAGGCTGCCCAGAGAGGTTGTGGAGTCTCCTTCTCTGGAGACATTCCAGACCAATCTGGACACGTTCCTGTGGGATCTACTCTAGATGATCCTGCTCGGGCAGGGGGTTGGACTGAGTGATCTTTCGAGGTCTCTTCCAGCTCCTGATATTCTGTGATTCTGTGATTTCTCTGTGCCAGAGCTGTTAGGAAGCTGTACAGGAGTAGAGCTCTGGTGTGGAGGTGGAATGTAAGTTGTGTGTAAGACTTAAATGGTCTGAGGCAACTCCTATGAGTCTGCCTGAACATTGGTGTAAAATTTACAAAATCTGCACCACTGGAGTGCCATCAGCACAGGGAGGGGTGTGTGGTGGCACAGGAACAGCAACAACAGGTACTTTAGTTTTGGCCTGCCAAATGAAGAGGGAGCTTTCTCCTATCTCCTCCAAGCAAGGAGGCCTCAAGCTTTTGTCCCTTACGTGTCCTCCAAGAACCCTTTCCTGGGAGTTCCCCGTTCTTGAAGACAAACAGACATGTACGTAACATCAAGATTCAAATCCAGCTCTTGCTACAATGCCATCAAGTATTCTAGGGAAAACCAATATTTAGTTCCAGAAGCAGCTCCACTGACTGATGTTGGTTGAGCCCCTGTTATATTCAACCTGACATAAAACTCCGAGACATGGAGAAGAACGACACTTCAATGCAGGGAATCGACAGCCCAACCACTGGGTGGGGGCTGCTTGTAATTCTTTTTTTCTAAATAATAATGTAAAGATACATTTACCATCCGATTTTACTACCTTAAAGTACCTTGTCTGACATTTTGCTGTGATGAGTGAACCTTTAACAAGGTCGTTAGCTTTGAAGGATTTTCTCCTGGAACTGCAGCGAGCAGTTTATTCTAAATAGCCAGGAAAAGAGAAGAAAATATAAATAAAGTAACGCTGTGGGAACTGTGAAAGATTTAATTTGTAAGGAACATCAATCAGAAGTCTCCAAAAAGAAGTCAGGAGTGCAGTAGTTATTCAAATCAACAAATCTGGCCACATCAAAACAACTTAAAAAACCCCACAAACAACACCCCACCCCAAAAAATCCACCCCAAAACCTGACCCCTTGAGGTGTTCATGATACCTGAGTCATGAAACCTCAGACTTTCACTTCTGAACTCCTTGGTGCCAGAACACCTGAAAATCAAGAGAATTAGCCCTGAACTCTGGAGGTAACCAGGGAGTAAAGCACCGGTGAGGCATCAGGAATACAAGTGGTCGGATTCCCTTAAAACAACATTTCCAGCCGTGGAGACGCGTCCAACAGCTCGATAGCAACAGCACTTGGCAGCATCTTAAGCCATTTCAGCAGCCTGGGTGGTGCTGTGGGGTTTCTTTTTTGTTTTCTTTTTTTTTTTTTTCTTTTTGTGGGTGATAAAAGGTTCAGGCCAGAGGCAGCATCTGCCCGTTCAGTTGGCTGGACCAGCGTTTACCGGGGGGCTGGTGGACGACGTGGCGGCCGCTGGGGTGGGTGATCAAGGTCACGGTGGGCATCTGCAGGAGGCTTCAAGCAGTAAGAGAATATGGATACAGCAGTTCCATTTCACTGGGAATGCAGGTTATACCTGCTGAAATCCTTGTGTTTGGTAGCCAACAGAGTGTTGAAAAAACTGCCTCTAATATTTCTCTTTTCATAATTCCCTCCACTTCACTTTAATGTGTGTTAAATTATGTTTTAAAAAAAAAGCCTTGAAGCTTTCTCCTTCAGCTCCCAGTGACAGGATGAACCCTGAGCATCAGACACCTCCCATGAGTGTTTCAGGTGCTCCATACTTTAAATACAGCTTTACTTTCTGTAAAAGCAGCAGCACTATGGAATGCTCATAAAGCCTTATGTCACCATTATTATCGTGGCTAAATGGGGGTGGAATTCAGAGAGAATCTGCAGTGATTTCATCATGCCAGATAAGCTCTGTTTTCCTCAAAAATGCCTTTAAACATTTTTTTTTTTCTTTGTCCAAATGAATGTAAAGTTCAAAAGCTCCATCTGTTGCAGATCATACATGCACTGGGGCAGCCTGTCAACTCCCTCAAGGCCCTGGTGCATGGGTGCAGGCACAGCGGGTCAGTTTAGTCTGGCTTGGCTGGAAATGCTTGAAACAGCCACCAACAGGGGCACAGAGCCCTGAGTCATCACCCTTATACATTACACAACTAATATCCTTGCAGGTCCTTTCCTTTAGCTCTTCCTTTCTCTAAAACTCCTCAGTGCAAACACTAATCACCTTTTCCAAGGGAAGATGGCAGTTTGGCTGCTGCTGCCTCTGTGTATCTGTATCACAAGCAGGAGATTGGATGCGAGTTCTGCTCTGTAAGGATGAAAAGTCCTTTTATCCAGATGAGTGCACAAGGTTATGGGACAAACCTCTGAGCTCAGGGCCAGCCAGGCTGTACCTAGCAAGTGACAGGGACCGAAATGGCACAACTCCAGCTGACTGTTGGGGAGTATTGGGAATAACTGGGTGGTGAAAACTTCTGATGATCTTTAAAAACTACCACTGTGTTTCTTAATTCATCCAGGACTGGTGTATGACAGAAAACAATGCTTAACCCTTCTTTTTCTCTTAACCTTTTTGTTTTTTTTTTCTTAAAACACTACATTCTGAGATGGTATATCCTGGAAATAACCTTCTAACCTATGAACTCAGTGGTCCAAAGTCACCAGTATCTGATGTTGATTACTGAGGTAGGGAGAGACCAGAGGTGTGTTTTGTGGCTTTCCTTCAGCCTGGGTACATTGCAGAGCATTAGCTGCAGTGCTGAAATCCTTTGCTCTCCCCAAGGTCACATAAACCTCTGACCCCTAACATGTGCCTGGACCCTCTCACCAGTGGATTGAAATAAAACTGCCCTCACAGTGTTCAAAAGGAACGAGACCTGTGTCTGCACGAGGTCTTGCCCTGGCTGTACCCTGAGGTGGCTCCTTCACTTTGTTCTCTCCGTCCCCTTCGACAGTTTCCTGACATTCTTCACTGCTTTGAAGGCTCTCATTTCAGACTCAAATGGGAGAGCCAGACTATTACTGAGAAACCAAGTGCTATAAAGGGAAATAGAATGGAACAGAACAATGATTTGTGTGCCCCTGAGCCTGGTCCCTGACAGCAGACAGTGCTGGATGCTCACAAAGAAGCCACGTGCCAGTAAGCGGCTTCCTCTCATACCATAGAGCTGGCTTCTCTTCTGGCTGCCTGAGGACAGTGAGGAAACAGGAATGTTCTAGCAGCATCTGGTAGTCACCCAGAATTGTCTGTGCTTCCTAAACTTTCTTCCCCTTAAGTCCAGTGCAGTTTTTATTTCCTTAAAAACAGAAAAAGAACTATCAAACTGTGGTGTTCCGCTGCAGTACATGGAGACCCCACGCCATGGGGTGGGTCTGTCCTGCAGGCAGGACACAAACCTGACAGTGATGGCAGAGCTCTGCAGGGTGGAGATCAAGCCCTAGAGATGGGGCTTGAGGCATCTTTCTCAACTTACCATCACCAGTAAGTGCAGACCAAAGCAAATAGCTGCTTCTGCCTAATTGGCCAGACAGCACATTAATTGCACTATTTAGCAAGTTATCAATGAGCACTGGAAGACATTGGAATGCATTTATTTGCAGCATATAGCACAGGAAACAAATCTCCTATTAATACACAAATATGTTGCACCTTATCTCTTGTTTCACAGGGGATTTGTTTAACTAAGATACGAGCAGGCTCTTAAATTGAAAAATTGCAATTCACTCCCCCCTCCAACTTTGATACAAGTCTTATCAGCGTGGGGAGGTGACAAGAGCAGTATCTCTTCTGTAAGACAGTGCCAGGATCAGCTCAACAGCGAAAGGGGCTTCCTTTTGTGTCTCAGAAATGGAAATAATAGGTAAAAAGCTTTGTCCTTTATTGGAAGTGTGGGTGTAGACAGGGGGGTTGATGTTATACTCAGGTTTCCCCCTACTTATCAGCAAGGCTGCATCACCTTTTCATCCTGCTCTGACTTCATCTGGTGCACTGGCTCTCAGAGTGTGAAATGTGTGAAATAAAAAGGGATGTAGAGGAACAGCTAACTAGAAGAGTTATTAACATACACCCTGGCATGGCTTGACACAACAAATACTATTTG